>CM034153.1:591161025-591496025 GCA_019776745.2 Taxus chinensis
AGGTTCGGGTGACAAGGGTATTTTAAGCTATTTGCATGTTTTTGAAGGGTTCACTACACAAGATGACTCAATACGAATATAAAACACTAATGTTCATAACACCACATTTCACATGATAAACCATTCCATTCATGAATAATATCTTCTATCAACACAAAATAGGAAGATACTATAACGTCAATTGAGAACAATCATAGTTAGGATATCTCTACCACACATTTAGAGACCACTGACAAACTTGTTCTAAGCATTAAATAATGAATAATCCATGAGTATTTATTTCACATATTATATTCACTTAGCGAGTTTAATTAAGTACTTCTGATCATTGGGTTTCATTCCTTGTATCAATGTATATTTAGAGAGTGGCGCTGAGGGATGTATGTCGAAATGACACAAATGACCTTACAGTGCAAGTCATGGGCGACATTAGGTGCATTCATTCATGGGCACTAATCCCAAAATAAGTGTATGCATAACCAAGGAAAAATGAGCAAGTTTGACTAGTTAACTTTTTTGCACATGATTGAGTTGGGAAACATCTGATAATGTGTTTTAAACCAAATTAGTCATGTCTTAAGTATGTCTTAGCGTTGTATCAAATATGTAGTAGCATGATATTAGTCTGCTAAGGTCCATGGGAGTGCTATGAAACATCTACTGCGAGTTAGGGATCACTCAGTGTCACTTTGCTCTTCCCGAAACCACTAGATTGAGCTAAAACACCATTTTCTTAGTGGAAAGTAAAATAAACAAAAAATGCAAGTTTTTTAGTCTGACATCTGTAGTCACAAAATCATGCACTTTAAACATTATTTAGTCCCAGTCTCATAGTACTATTTGGAAGGTTCTTGAGTGAAGAAAGTACTAATTAACCCCCATCTTTTGGCCATCTTGTTTTATTTTATTTTGTCATTCCCTACCTCTTACACCCATATGCCCAGTCAAATTTCGTCACTTTGCGTTATTTTAGCCTCGACTGGGGCGCCCATGGGCGCCTTGGTCCCACATGGGGGCACCCGATCCTTTTCAACTTTCCTGCCACTTTTTGGGCTCTTTCTAGCTGTTTCAACTTCTTTATCTTTTTGGTGGTCGGCCATTTCGGGGTTAATTACAAAATTAGATCAAGAGAACCCTATAAATATAAAGTTATGAGACCATAATGAGGGACCAAGCACTAGTCACTACTATCATCCACCTAGAGTTGCATCCATTTGGAGATCATTTGCATCCATTAGCTCCATCACAAGGACAAGGTTGGTTCATCTGCATCACACAAGCATAGGGGGAGGGATTCTATTCTATTCCATGCACACATTCTATTACATTTTCTACATTTAGTTATTGCTCGCTACTTCACAAAGTGCAACTGACACAAGAGCACCTAGGGCACATGATGCACACACACACACCAGAACTACATTTGGGTCTGAAATGTAGTGCAATGCTCAGTTAGTAAGCCCACTGTTGTGGTAGCTGAGGTTAGTTCGACCCATTCATTTACATTCTTTTTTTTAGGGTTTTGATACTTCTTTTGGTCTTTTGCAGGTCTTCTATACATATTGGATTATCAGTGAAACCTAGACGTAGTGCAACGAATTTGATGTGACACACAACGAGGGTTTCAGACCACCTACCAAACCTGTGAAACTCAGTTCCAGATATTTTACACAGACCAGGGTGCCCATTCTATAGACCAGAGCACCCATGTAGGTACCCCAATCCCTCTCTAGGCACTCCAGTCTAGTTAGATAGCTCAGATCCATCCTTTTCGGGACCTCTGCACAGTCATTCCTGCTTCCTATTTCTCTAGTCACTTCTGCGACATAGATCCAACAAGCTCCTCTAATCAGCTAAGTCATTCCATACTTCTCTTGCATATTAGGGTTTTTATTTTCATTAGATTAGTTGCTTGGGTCATTTTCCATACTTTTTTATTGCATTTATTTATTGTATTTACATGTCGTTCTAGATTAGATTAACTATCCCCCATATCCCTTTTTTAGTTAATCATTTTGGTGAACCTGACTCGATCATTCATGCTTCTAGGTTCTTCATTCATTACTTGTCATCCTAGGGTTTGGTCATCATGAGTATCTCAATCAATGATTATTTGCTTGCAAATCCTGATTTACTACATAGAGTCCAACATTTTCTTGCTACTACTCGCATTCGTGCTGACATGCATCCAGACTTGGTTTATCAAGCCTTTTCCGATGCTTTCTCTTCACACATAGTATTCAAGTCTAACCTTCCCACTGATGTTCACACTTTTGATAATGACCCACCTCTACATATCATATGTTGTATTCATAATGTAGTTGTTAAGCACACTTTGATTGATAATGGATTTGAACTTAACTTGTGTCCTATGTCATTCCTTGAAGCTTTAGGTATTTCTGCTCATGACGTTAGTCCCTCTAGTGTTTCACTGTGTGCTTATGATGGTTCTGTCCATCCATGTTTCAGTCACATTACATTTCCTATCACTGTTGGTCCTAAGACTATCCACACTGTCTTTTTCGTTGTTGATTTCCCAGTCTCCTACAACTATCTACTTGGTAGGCCATGGCT
Organism: Taxus chinensis; assembly: GCA_019776745.2. Lineage (NCBI taxonomy): Eukaryota > Viridiplantae > Streptophyta > Pinopsida > Cupressales > Taxaceae > Taxus > Taxus chinensis. The sequence continues at coordinate 591,163,600 of CM034153.1, forward strand.
TCATGCCATGCAAGTTGTCGCCTCTACTGTCCATAATTGTGTAAAATTATTACATGAGAGCATTGAGTACACCATTTTTTGTGACCGTACGATCCATTCCAGTATTGCGATTGGGATCCTAATACTAGTCTTCCTATTCCACGCACATATATTACAGATGAGCCCCAACCTATCGAAGAACCACCACACTTACCACCACTTGATGGTACCATTTGTGTGATAGATGTAGTTTCTTCTGTGCCACCTACTACTACTACTACTATGATTCCTTATCAGGGGCCTGTCCAGTCTATGGAATGTTGCTCTATCACATACACCTTCACATGTACCACCTACCTTAGCACGCCCACCATTCACTTTACACACTCTTCATGAATGAATCATATTGGGAACATATTCCATTTGATCCTACATATGATGACACCATATGTACACATGAGGGTTTGGCTCGCCTAGGTTTCGACTTTTGAGGATCTCTATCCTACACCACACACTCCTAATCTTTATTATGGCTTTATTTCACATTACTACTGCTTATGGCTTGCATGTCTTTCATCTTACGGTCTATATCACGCACTCCTCACTCTTATCCACTCACATTAGGGAAATCATGGCTTGATTATATTGGGGGAACTCTAGATCCTAGATCATAACGATATTTCATTTCCCTATGCCTTTTGGTCACATTTTCATCTGCAATAGTTCTTTCCTTGGATATACACAAAATCTCACTCATTGGTATGCACACGATTTGTCCACTTCCTCCATTCACTGATGATGAATATGCCATGGGTATGTACAACTTACGCCTCAATGGATCATTACGTGATCAACCAAGACACTATTTCTTATCAAGTCACCAATGCTTATCCATTCGACTATGATCCTAGAGAGATGATGATCTTCTAGATGACATTACATGATCTTCTTCATCACACACACTTGGGGGGCATAACATTTCTCACCCCCCCTCATTCTATCATACATCATAGTGCTACATCACACTCTTATCATTCATCATCATAACATCATCTCATCTTGCATAGTCATATTATATGTTTTATTGTCGTCATTACCCGATGACACACTCTTGTGCTTCGGTTCACACTTGACTGTTGAGGGCTTACTACACATGAACCACACATACACTGCACAATAGGTATTACACATCGCATCTATTCACATATTCATGTCATACATCATACATCATCTAGTCGTCATCATGCATATATCATACTTCTATTGTCTAGGCATTACATACTATTGATCATACTTGTCCATTATACATCCCACACACTTCATACTATTAGGTTATTTACACATATTGCATTGCATTCTACACATTGTGTCTCTACACTACATCTCACATCATTTGTACATTTACTAAATTCATACATACACATCTCACATCTACGCATCTTCATACATACTATACAGTCTTTTTCATATGGTCTAACATCTATATCATTTTACACCATTACTATATCATCGCACATCTTACATCGTTAGTCTACATCATACATTGCATCTTATACATTGCATACATTACATATTATATCTCATCACATTCACTCTATCACATGGTCTTCTATACATATACTACATCATCTTCTATGCATTGCACTCACTACCTATGACGCACTTTAGTTCCTTGGTCCATACTCGACTATTGAGGGTTTACAAATCAAATGGACCTTACATTCATCACACGTTTATCATTCCACCTTTCATCATGTGACATTTCTAGGATAGTGACACATGCTATAGGCTAAATCATCACTTACTCTATCATCTTATAGTGGTATACACTTTAGGCTACATCACCACTCCCTACTATTCATCTGTAGTGGTATATGCTTTAGGATACATCACCACTCCTTTTATTCATCTTGTCATGATATACACTTTAGGATAAATCATCACTCATAGGGTTCATTTTGTCGTGATATATCTTTCTATAGGTTCACATATATTCATATATGTTGCATATATTCATCACTCATACATAGTCATCACAATGCTAGACACAACACACACTATTTGACCATTTCCCGATGATGCACTCTCGTTTATGGTTCATTCTTGACTGCTGAGGGGGAAAACCAAATGAACCTCACTGCATACATTTCCATTCACTCGGGGGACATGCAACTCCTATCACTCCATCTTGCATTCCATTCCATCCATCCACAACATATTACATATTATGGTTGCTTTTACTCTTGCTTACTTTTTCTTGTTCATGGTTGTTTTATTACACATGCTAGTTAGATTACTTGTATGTCATTTATCTATATCATCCACACATGTGCATTTCATGTATTTTTCTAGTTGTGATCATAGATACAGGTCTCTTACATGCAACATGGATGCTCACCTTCTACCCTTCCTACACTGGTCACTGGGGGCATCCACATTCATCTCTTCATAGGTGATATTATTTCATGACATCCTTAGCACTTTACATTACTTGGTTATACATGCTTTTGACATACTAGTTATATTTCTAACATGCTAACGGGTGCTTCATGTGCAACATTTGTTATGCAAGGATATTTGCTTCCATACTTGTTTGTTGCTATTGTCTGCTATTGTTTGTTTTTGTTTGCAGAACTTTCCCTATGTTTGGTGTGCACACTTGTTTTTTTTTATCAGCCATGATGGCCTTGCATGTCTTGTGATATCGTGAGTGATGTCCCATGTTTGCATCCCACTTTGTGTGACTTAATTGTCTTCTTGTGTGTTTATATTACTACTTTTCTTGGTAGCTTTGACACATTGTTTATATAGCTTATACACATTGTTTTTATATGCATGTTTGTTCATACTAACATTGTCTTTGTCTACCTCTTGTTTGTGCATGCCTTGGTTTCTACCAAGCACATTCCTTCCCCTAGGGTAGTTTTAGAGTACATGTGGTTGGTCCTCTTTTGGGGCCACATTCTCCTATCAGTGATGTCGCATGCGCCCCCAAAGAGGGGGGCATCATTTGGGGTTTTACATACTAACACAATGCATTTACACTAGTTTAGTTCAATGCACTTTCCACCCTTAGAATTGTGGGTTACATACAACGAGTGGGTTTAGACCAGTCTATGAACCCGTACACAACAAATTTTATAGGACATGGTGTCCTTAGCATTCTGGGAAGCAGTTAAAGGTTGGAGGATACACAGTGGGTGTGCCTCCCTATACTTACTTTGGCTAGTGGCATCAGATCACCCAAAAAACTAGGACGTACAAAGATCTCTTCACACATATTCAGGGAAGTAGTTAAAGGTTAGAGGATAAAAAACAATTCCTCCCTATACTTCTTTGGCCTATGGCATCAAATCACCCAAAAAAACCCTAGTAGGTACATAGAGATATCCTTTTACACTCTCTTTCTTCAACATGGATCAGGTGCACATGTTCCATTTACACTTTTTCATTTGTGTATTTTACATTCACATGCTTTTTACATACTTTTACATGCATCTTTTACATTGCATTTTTACACATACATACATACATATTTGACTACTTGATTGTTTTCTCCTTGTAGGTCCGACTGTATGAGAAACAAGCAGTCAAATGGGGGAAAACAACAACAAACAACAAAAACATCAATAAACACTTCACGTAACACACACCATACTAACCATGCAGGTACATTGACACACATCAACAACTACACACATTTCTGCCCTAGGTTCACTATTCATCACTTTTTTGTGCATTTTCATCTTTAGTTTCCATGCTCCATCATCTTTTTTTCATTCCACACTTTTTCTAGTCCTTTGGCATGTTTTCTACTACAATCTTCATGGACATCAGGTACACATCTCTATCTACTTTATGTTACTGATCTTTCCACTCACCAACATAAAGTGGGGGAAAATGTAGTCACAAAATCATGCACTTTAGACATTATTTAATCCCAGTCTCATACTACTATTTAGAAGGTTCTTGAGTGAAGAAATTACTAATTAAACCCTGTCTTTTGGCCATCTTGTTTTATTTTATTTCATCATTCCTGACCTTTTACACCCACATGCCCAGTCATGTTTCATCATTTTCATTATTTTATCCTTGACTGGGGTACCCAAGATAGTACTGGGGTGCCCATGGGCACCCTGGTCCCACCAGGGTGCCCTGATCCTTTTTGAAACTTTCACTGCCACTTTTTGGGCTCTTTCTAGCCATTTTAGCTTCTTATCTTTTTAGTGGTTGGCCATTTCGGGGTTAATTATGAAATTAGATCAAGAGAACCCTATAAATATAAAGTTATGAGACCATAATGAGGGACCAAAGCACTAGTCACTACTATCATCCACCTAGAGTTGCATCCATTTGGAGATCATTTACATCCATTAGCTCCATCACAAGGACAAGGCTAGTTCATCTGCATCACACAAGCATAGGGGAGGGATTCTATTCTATTTCATGTACACATTTTATTACATTTTCTACATCTAGTTATTACTCGCTACTTCACAAAGTGTGACTGACATAAGAGCACCTAGGGCACATGATGCACACACACACACACACACACACACACACACACACCAAAACTACATTTGGGTCTAAAATGTAGTGCAACACTCAGTTAGTAAGCCCACTATTGTGGTAGATGAGGTCAGTCTAACCCATTCATTTGCATTCTTATTTTTTTAGGGTTTTGATACTTCTTTTGGTATTTTTGCAGGTCTTTCTATACATCTTGGATTATTAAGTGACATCTGGTGTAGTGCAGTGAATTTGATGCAAACACACAATGAGGGTTTTAGACCACCTGCCAGACTTTTGAAACTCAATTTTTGATCTTTTCACAGACCAGGGCACCCATTCTATAGACCAGAGCACCTGCAGGTGCCCTAGTCCCTCTCTAGGAACTCCAGTCCAACTAGATAGTCTTGGATCCATCCTTTTCAAGGATCTCTACATAGTTGTTCTTGCTTCCATGTTTCTCCAATCACCTTCTATGAAACATTTCAAATCTACCTCAAATCAGTTAAGTTTTTTCTATATTTCTTCTTGCATATTAGGGTTCTACTTTCATTACATTAGTTGTTTGGGTCATTTCTCTATTTTTTTTACTGCTATTTAATTTATTTATATGTCATTCTAGATTAGATTAACTATCCATTCAAATATACATTGTTCACCTTGTAGACTTTATCTTGTACAATGTCCCCATTGTTAGCTTTTTGACCTAGGGTTTAACGTGTAACATTCTTAATCACATTCATTAAATCAACTAATTCACTTGGATTTTTCAAGAGATTTTGTAAGTAATGCTAACTATTGAATTCTTTTTTCTTGGTCATCTTCAGTGATTTGTTTCCCTTTATTACCCTCAGAATATTTTCATTCAAGGAAGTTTCATTAGGAAGAGAAACCATAACTTTATGAGCAATATTAACATCATTATAATATTTCTTTTTATTTTTCATGATGTCTAGGATTAATCAAATGAATTTCAATAAAATCAATTAAATTGGAATTTATCTTAGCATTTCTCCTAGTTGGATTTTTCAATATAATCACTTTAGATGGCATAAAACATATATAACATATAGATATCTTAGGGTTTGAGGCACCCGATTGCTGCGGATTATAGATTTGGATCAAATAATTGAGACATAGCCATCAAACAATCAAATCTATCACCAAACAAGAAATATTTAACTTTAGAAGACTACAAATATGCACAACCGTGTAGGTTCACTAACGGAACCCTAAAGTTGTGTGTAAGCTAATTCTTCACCAAAATGTAGATGTGGAAAGTGGTTTTATTCACAATGCACTACAACTAACCACATACATTGTTAATAAGATGTAAATAGATACAATTAATAAGTGCATACCTATTTACACAAAAGAATATTATTAGAAGATAGATAATTGACAAGAGGGTTTTTTAGAAGAATATTTGATTGGTCAAATTCTAGAGAAACTTGTACGAAAGATATGGTTCAATGTAGGTTGAGATAGAAAGGTGAAGAAGACCATAAAAAATCAACACAAACAAAATAACTTGACCAAAACCATATAGTTGACAAAAACCGTACAATTGATCATAGCCAAAGGGTACATTTCATGCAACTACCAATTTTTTGAATTGAAGTTGACTACCATCTTCGCCTACCTCCAAAAAACTTGCTCAATTTTTCAGAATTTTGTGCAGATCTCTAGGAAATAAATCTCCTTCATTCAAACACTAATATGGAAGCAACACCTTGTAAAAAAGTAATGAAAATGAAGAAAGTTTTGATGAGCTTGTGTTATCTGTCCATTATTTTAAGGCCCTTGAATGGGAATATTTCCTTAAAGATAACACACCATTTGTAATGTAAGTGCCCAATCCTTATCACTTTCAATGAGCTAAGCAATGCAACAATAAATTCTAGATGCACTTTAGATTTATTTAAATGATTGAATTCTACTCTAAATGCTTGCAATTAATTTTTTCACGAGGATGCTTCTCTATCACTTCTTCTTAATTGATCTCTATTGATTTCGTTTCCTAAATGAACTAACGCACATACATATTTATAAACTTATCGAATTCAAATGAGGACCTTATTGGTGCACATGTCAACACACAGTGGGTGGGAAAATCCAAAAGAGAGGGTCCAAAAACCTCAAGCAACCCAAATAGGGGTCAAAGGGCGCACACAAAATGTGGTGAAAGTTGTTCAACATGATTATGGAAAAAATACAAAAAAGTAGGAACACAAAGGGGAGAGAGATAAAACATGAGGAAGACAGAAAATGAATTAAGAAAGAAGAGAAAAAATATTTACTAGGGAAGAAGAGAGATGACCAAGTTAGAAGAGGACAAAAAAAATGATCACACACCAATAAGAGTTTAATTTGAACCATTCTTTATATACATACAAATATACTAGAACAATGTAAAATTATAAGAAATAAAGCAACATGCCAAGATTAGGTGTCTACATAATGATTCATTTGTATGTGTGTGTGTGTGTTCATACATATCAAAGTAAAACATATGAGTGGATAGCAATATTCCACTTCGCGCTCGAGGAAATCCATTGAGAGTTTTGGAATTCAATATTAAAATAATAGTGAATTGAAATTCAAAAGGGGAGATAACATCATAACGAGTCCACACTAGGTGGTATGCATAATAGGTGCATTCATATTATCACAAGTACTCTGTTTGCCACATCACAACATAATATCACATTACTCTTCCAATTCCTTCACCATCGTGAATAACCATCACAACACCATAGTGTCCCAGAGGTTTGAGATCCTGAACCTTCTCTCTAATACCAAATGTAATTCCCACACTAGTAACACGACCAAAACATTACTTTTTAAAAAATAATTATAATAACACTTACATTATCAGTTGGGCCCACATAACTACAACACAATGCCTGAACCAAAACACAACATGCATCACTTCACATGTATCTCCAAAATAAGGAGATGACGAAGCCAATGAAAAATTAAAAAGGAAAAGTATAATACCAAAGAGCCATAAAATAGTTTGTCAAGGGGAAATGGTGCCAATACTTCCACTTATCCCTCTACCAAGGAAATGATACTAGCCTCTGGTTCCTCCAATGCAGTCATGCAACCACACATGAAAACACACTTATCTCTCCACTAAGACTAGTCTCACCAACATTTGTTTCCTCCCGGAATATATAAAAAATCTCATACATCATGATAACACTTATCCCTCCACATTTGACAATACATGTCCCCAACATACACACATACATAACATGCTCATGCATACAAGAAACAAAACTCATCAATCTAATGCACACACATTCCTTTGAGAAACCAATCAAGTCCGTAATATATTAGAATTAAAAGAGTTTGAAAATAACATTTCATCATATATACATCACAATATCAAGCCTCCATACGATGCTTGCAAGAGAAAGAGCTAGGAACATTCTAAAACATTGTTACACGCTACCAAGCCTTCAGTGACTTACAAGGGGAACTATCGTCATTCCAAACCACTTATCGCTCCACTAAGGTATGGGGCATAAGTTCTTGGTTCCTCCAAGTAATAAGAAATAATGTAATATCACTTATCCCTCCACATGGTTTATTCAAAACCCACTTATACCTCCATTAGAACAAATCCCACGTACTTTGGTTCCTCCTTAAGATCAAACTAGGTTTACTTTAGTTTTACCACTACTTATACCTTCATAGTGACCCTACCTTATCCCATACACACAAATAAACTTCACAATGAATACTAAACAAGTACATGACATATATGAAAACCATATTACTACTCAAATGAGTAATAAAACATGTACATACCATCAAATGATGGCAAGAGAAAACATTGATTTCTAATAACAAAAGAGTAGTGAGGTGTTTATCCATCACTATAAATATGTTTCAAGAATTGCATTTTACTAAATCAAACCATTCTTGTATAAAAAACATGAGTTAATGATAACAAGATTCATTCCTGTCAATTCGTATGGATGGGATAACAATAACTGACAACACACTTGGTCAAACGAACATAACACCAAACAATAAAAAACCACTAGGTGAAATAAATGAGAGAGAGGGATTTTCCCACAAGGTACATAGATAAATTAATTCACATTTCCTTTTAGTTAAATTAATTCTTTAAACCACAATTAGGAGTACAAAACATATGTTCATTCCTTAAAATTAAAAGTTTCAAATTTATTAAATGTTTGATCTCCAATTATGCACTTCATTATTTTCATTGGTTTTTTTACGATCAAACTAGGCACTATACTTATTTGGGAACCATTCAAGGTGTATACGATGTTTATAACAATCATTCTAAATTTTTGTCTCATTTGCTCTTGTTCTTATTACCTTGACGCTATTAATTTGACCTCAAGTTGACATCATTTTAGAATCGACTATGGTTCACATACCACTTGTTATTCACTTAGGGATAAAGACTCGAAAGAGTGTGATATCACATGAAACAATTAATTTTATTATTCTTAGGCAACTTAAGTATTAAATACATATTATAAGTGAGACATTTAATACAATATATATGCATTTTATTTCCTTCTAAAGAATTACTTCTTATTGGTGTGAGTCATTTTCCACATCATGTGGTGAGTCATCTCACTTAGGTGAGGTCATATGTCTTAGGTGTTGTAGGGGTTATGACAGATTTTGTCATACATGTCAGTGTGCATCAGTGCGTCATATGGGTGTTACTTTCCATTTCAGGAATGTAAATCCTCTTCTCCACTTGAGGAGGTATGATTTCATGCACTGGGGGTTAAAAAGACCCCCTATTTGTACCTTTTTCTTCTCTTCAGATCTATGGTGGAATGAGATAAGTTAGACCTTTCTTTACATACACATTCATGGTTGAATGTTTACTCCCCCGTGGAACTTCATCATGCTACTGGACTGCAACTCGGTTGATGTTTACATTATCCCGTATGATCCTCGTTCTCACATTTTTGCTTTCTTCATCATGGTATCAGAGCATGTTATTGGGATCCATGCTACTCTCCATTTTCCATTGCTTACTGCTCTCAGTTTTGTGTTTTACAGGTTTCAGGTGTAAGTTGGGTAATGGTTATTCCATCTGTACCTTATATGCATTGATTCAATTTTATCATGGGTTCATCTTTTTTAGTTTTCTTCATTTGTGTTTTCATGGGTTTACAAGTTTGTAGGCCTTGCATGTGTTAATTGAAGTGTTCTGCAAGTTGTGTGTGTAGTTTTTAGGGTTATGTGCTTTTAGGTTTTAGGTGGTGGAAGGTTGTTTTTTGAACTAACTCGGCCCCAACTTACAGAGTTGGAACCGAGTTGACTCCTTCAACTCAGATCGCATTGCTCATCCCTGTGTTGCACTTTGCATAGATCTATGTGTGCACTGACTCGACCTTGGCCCTTGCATTATGTGTTCAAGCTCCAGTTGTAGCTGCTCATTCCTGGACTTTCGTTCCCTTCTTACGAGTTCTCTTCATTTAAGCTCCCTATGTTTTCGCTGTGTTATTCATCAGAATTTGGCTCGGCCCTCTGGCTTCCACACTTCGGCCTCTACGCTGGTTTGGACCTTGCGCACTCGACCCCGTCATGCTCTGCTCGCCGCATGAGCTACTTGCTCGACCTTTCCGTTCACCTGGTTTTTGCCTCCTCCACATCTCATCTTGGCTCGCTCTACACATCCATGCTTGGTCCTGACCTTGACTCTATTTACATGTGTTGATCCACTTTGTGGTTTGACCTATTTTTCCACCATTTCCCCTGGTTCTTGCCGTGCCATGATTTGTTCCTCCTGGATGGCTCACCCCGACCCGTGCTGTCACCCTGCCATGTGTCATGTGTTTCATTGTTGAGGTTTTCTCCAATGTACCCCACACACCGACTCTCGGACACAACCAACTCACCTTCTAGGGATCTCCTTCCCACTCCATCTCGCACGCCATGTGTCTTCAACATTTTTCACATCGCCAAACTCATCGTTTAACATGCGATCCCACTCTATCTCGTCAAAACATTGCCATGACCACCTTGTCACTATCTCAACTCACTAAAACAAGTCACCTCCCTTGCACAACTCAACGAAGCCTCCCACTCGGACCCAACGTGTATCTCCACAGCTCGCCAGCTTGGTGCCCATCCAATGCAACTCGGTGTGAGATATGTTGAGTTGTGAAGCTTAATTACTTCATTTTAGCATGCAATTTGAATTTTCTAGAAAATACAGTAACCAACATCGGTCAGAGCAGACCAGCATCGGTCAAGCAAGTAAGGAACCGAAAGCGGTTAGGTAGAACTGACGTCGGTTACCTGTGCGACAAAGTTTTAATTAACTCTCGGGAATTATATCTATTTTTAGCATTAAAATAGATTTATTGATTGTAATTGCATGACTAAGTGCCCTAAGTCTATAAACGACTATATAAGTATAAAGTTAGGGTTTAGAAGTGATGATTAACAAGAGAATGATCATAATTACAAGATAATTATGTGAGAGAAAATTTTTGGTGAAGAAGAAAAAGGCTTGATGAAAAGAAAGTATTGAACATTTGAGAGGTGTGGAAGATTGTAAATCTTCATTGTATATCTTGTCAAAGCTTTGGATAATAGTTTGGCTTGTTTCTTGGTGGATGTAGCCCACACTGGGTGAACCACGTTAAATCTGGTGTTGATTTATGTCTCTTGTTTTGTATATTTCTTCTGGTAGAATATCCACTTTTATTTGCATATATGCTTAAATTTGATATAGTGTTTGTACAACCAGTGTGTTAACCCCAACAAATGGTATCATAGCTTTGTTTGAGGGTTTTGTGTGTTGACAGATTTACTAACAGAGGGTTTTTTGATTGAGTGGGAGCTACAACAATGGCAGAAGATAATAAATAAAAGGTAGAGAAATTTGACGGCTGAAATTATCAATTATGGAAGATGTAGATTGAGGATTATTTGTATCAAAGAGATTTGTACTTACTGTTGGATGAGAAGTCTAGACCTACGAATATGACTGATGAATAATGGAAGATTCTTGACAGAAAGACTTTGGGATCTGTAAGATTGACCCTGACAGCATCCATGGCTTCCAATATTACAAAAGTGGCTTTTACGGTAGACTTAATGAAATATCTTGCTAATTGATATGAAAAACCTAGTGCTTCAAATAAAGTTTATTTTATGAAGAAACTATTTAGTTCTAAGATGCATGAAGGTGAATCTGCTTCTAGTCATTTGCATGATTTCCGATCTATTGTAAATCAGTTAAAATCGATTGCTATACCATTTGATGATGAAGTAAAAGCACTTTTATTTTTATGTTCTTTGCCTGATAGTTGAGACAACTTGGTAATGACTGTTAGTAATACAACATCTGCTAATAATATTTTGAAGTTTGATGATGTGGTTAGTATAATCTTGAATGAAAAAATTCACAGGAAGAGTACAGAGGAAACATCATCTGGAAATGCTTTGAATGTAGGAAGCAGGGGGAGGTACAAGGAGAGATCCAAGAGTAAGAATAATGGAAAATCAAAGTCAAAGGATAACATATCTAAATCAAGAAGTAAGAGAATTACATGTTAGAAATGTGTAAAGAAAGGACATGCAAAGAAAAATTGTTAGTCAAAGGATAAAGAGAACCAACAACCAGACAAAGGTAAAGAGACGAATCTTGCTTCATCAGAGGTAATGTAAGATGCTCTTATTCTTTCTTTAGATTGTAAAATTGAATCATGGGTTTTAGATTCAAGAGCTTCTTTCCATGTAACCCCTAATAAGGGTTATTTTAGAAATTATGTCCAGGGCAATTTTGGGCATGTTTATTTGGGTGATGATGAACCTTACAGTATTACTGGTAAAGGGGAAGTTTATATAAAATTACAAAATGGAAATACATGGGTGTTGAAAGATGTGAGGCATGTGCCAAGCCTCAGGAGGAATCTTATTTCTGTAGGGCAACTAGGTGAATCTGGTTGCATGGTTACTTTTACATGAGACTCTTGGAAAGTCACCAAGGGTGCTTTTGTTGTGGCAAGAGGTAAGAAGGTAGGAACGTTATATTTATCTACCTGTATTACTGATTCTTTTTATGCATTATCTACTTCAGATTCAGATGCATGCATGTGCTATAATCGGTTGGGTCATATGAGTAAAACAAAATGTAGATTTTAAAGGCTAAGGGTAAGTTATCAGATTTGAAAGATTTAGATCTTGATTTCTGTGAGCATTGTATCTTCAGAAAGTAAAAGAGAGTGAGATTTATCAAAGTGTAGCTTGTACACTCAAATGTGTAGGGACCATCTCAGGTGGCTTCTCATGTAGGATCCCAGTATTATGTTACTTTCATTGATGATGTTACAAGAAAGGTATGGGTTTATTGTATTAAACATAAATATGATGTTTTTGAGACTTTTAAAATGGCAAACCCTTGTTGATAATGAACCAAATTCTACGTTAAAGTGCCTTAGATTTGACAATGGTGGTGAATACTGTAGCAAGAATTTCAATGATTATTGTTCACTGAATGGAATATGTAGAGAAAAAATGGTTTCAAGAACACCACAAGAGAATGGTGTTATAGAAAGAATGAACATGACAATCATGAAACGTGCTAGAAGTATGAGGATACATTCTGGATTGCCCCTGTAGTTTTGGGCAGAAGCAGTTGATACAACAATTTATTTGATTAACCGTGGTCCTTCAAGTTCATTAGATGGAGAAATAATCGAAGAAAAATGGACCGGAAAAGAGGTATATCTTTCTTTTCTTAAAGTTTTTGGTTCAGAAGCTTTTGTGCATGTTGATAAGGAAAATTGAAAAAAGTTGGATGCAAAATCTAAGAGGTGCACTTTCATTGGCTATGGATCTTTTGATTTCAGTTTCTGTTTTTGGGATTTAGAGAATTCTAAATTTTTTTAGGAGTTGTGATGTTGAATGGAGTGAAAAGAGAATGAACAGGGATCAAATTTTGGTACCCAAGGATGAGAAAATTGAGAAGTTTATTGATGAAAATGAACTCTCGGGTTTTAAAAAAACCTACAGAAATACATAACAACCGTGGTCGGTTAGTCCTTGACCGGCATTGGTCAGATGAACCACCGTTAGTTATAGAGGATCAGAACCGGTATCAGTTAGCAGAACCGACATCGATTAGAGGTGACCAACGTCGATCACTGTCAGAAGTTGATTCTAATGTCCAGGAGACCCAGATTGAGCCTCTGGTACCCCAAACTCCTGTGAGAAGATCACAAAGGGTAAGTAAACTTCTAGAAAGATTTACACCTTCTCTATTTTATCTATTATTAACTGATAGTGGTGAACCTGAGAGCTTTGAAGAAATAATGCAAGATAAGACTCACATTCAGTGGGAGCATGTCATGGATGAGGAGATGGACTCCTTGGAACAGAAACAAACTTGGGATTTGGTTAAGTTGCTAGTAGGTAAGAGGACATTGCAGAACAAGTGGGTTTACAGGATTAAGGAAGAAGATGGTGGACAAAAAAGGTACAAGGCAAGGCTTGTAGTAAAGAGATTTGCACAAAAAACAGGTATTGACTTTGGTGAAATATTTTCTCCTATTGTTAAGATGAATTCTATTCGTACTGTATTGAGTTTAGTTGTAGTAGAAGATTTGCATTTAGAACAACTAGATGGGAAGACGACTTTTCTTCAAGGTGATTTGGATGAAGAAATTTATATGTAGCAACCGCTTGGGTATGAAGTCAAGGGTAAGGAGAAACTAGTTTGCAAGTTGAAAAAGAACCTATATGGGATCAAGCAAGCTCCAAGACAATGGTACATGATGTTTGATAGTTTTATGCATGAGCATAGTTACTTGAGATGTGAATCTAACCATTGTGTTTATTGCAAGAAGTTTAAAAATGGGACCTATATTATTTTGTTACTGTATGTGGATGATATGCTTATTGCAGGATCTAGAATGTAGGACATTGGTGAGCTTAAGAGAAAGCTAGCTCACACATTTGCAATGAAGGATTTAGGAGCTGAAAGAATAATCCTTGGTATGTAAATACATAAAGACAAGAAAAAAAAAGAAATTGTATTTATATCAGGAGGATTATATCTACAAGGTGTTAGAAAGGTTCAACATGCAGAATGCAAAACCTATTAGCACACCTATGGCTGGACACTTCAAATTGAGTAAAGATCAGTGTCATTCATCACATGCGGAGGTGAAATACATGACACGAGTGCCATATACTTTAGCAGTTGGAAGTCTCATGTATGCTATGGTTTGTACCAGACCAAACATTGCACAAGTAGTGGGAGTTGTGAGTAAATATATGACTAATCTAGTTAAAGAGCATTGGAAAGCAGTCCAATGGATACTCTGGTATTTGAAAGGGACATCTAACATGCAATTATGCTATGGAGGTTTGGATATTTCATTACGTGGTTATGCTGATTCGGATATGGCTAGATATCTGGATGGTAGGATGAACACTACTGGATATATTTTCACAGTAGGTGGAATAACAGTTAGCTGCATTTCGAAATCGCAGAAGGTTGTGGCTTTGTCTACTACAGAGGTAGAGTATGTTGTAGCTACAAAGGCTAGCAAGGAGATGATATGGATGAGTAGGTTCATGGAAGAGTTGGGAAAAGAGCAAAGTGATTGTAAACTGTTCAGTGAAAGTCAGAGTGCAATTCATTTGGCAAAGAACTCAGCGTTTCATTCGAGAATGAAACATATTCAGTTGAGACCTTATCACTTCATATGGCAGGTATTGGAGGATGGACAGTTGAATCTGGAAAATATTCATACAAGAAAGTACCCCGCGGATATGCTAATGAAGCCATTAGCAAAGGAGAAGTTAGAGCTACACTCCACTTCTGTTGGTCTTCGAGTTTGAGACTTGAGGAGGAAGAAACAAAGCTAAGGAATGATCCAAGAATGACGATGTACATGTATGATGTAATAATTAAACTCCAAGTGGGATATTGTTGAGACATCGGTCAGGGCAGACCGATATTGGTTAAGCAAGTAAAGAATCGACAGTGGTTAGGTAGAACTGACGTCGGTTACCTGTGCGACGAAGTTTTAATTAACTCTCAGGAATTATGTCTATTTTTAGCATTAAAATAGATTTATTGATTGTAATTGCATGGTTAAGTGCCCTAAGTCTATAAACGACTATATAAGCATAAAGCTAGGGTTTAGAAGTGATGATTAACAAGAGAATGATCATAATTACAAGATAATTATGTGAGAGAGAATTCTTGATGAAGAAGAAAAATGCTTGATGGAAAGAAATTACTGAACATCTGAGAGGTGTGGAATATTGTAAATCTTCATTGTATATCTTGTCAAAGCTTTGGATAATAGATTAGCTTGTTTCTTGGTGGACGTAGCCCACACTGGGTGAACCACGTTAAATCTAGTGTTGATTTATGTCTCTTGTTTTATATATTTCTTCTGGTAGAATATCCGTTTTTATTTGCATGTATGCTTATATCTGATATATTGTCTGTACAACCGGTGTGTTAACCCCAACAAGATCACCCATCTAACTTGCTGATTATCTCGGCCTCTCCAATGCATCTTGCCCCCAGCTCACCAACCAGCTGACCGAGTTGAGTTGGCTCGCCCTTGAGCCCCAGGACACCTCTTTCACCCTTCTTGAATTTTATCATTTTAACCCTTTTTCAATCAGATTAAGCTAATTAAGGGAAAAACTAATCAAAATTCATCATTAAAGGGGGTATCTTTTAAGGCTCGGTTATAGGGTTATTGAGATTTTTCAGGCCACTTCTCTGGCTTGTCAAGCATTGTATTGTTCCTCTTCACTTGTGGCTAGTGAGTGCATATGCCACATACTTGTGGCAAGAGAGCCCCTCTTTTGCGATGTGAGATACATTCTCTCACACTAAACAATGTTGTACTCTTGTTTTTTCTTACACCCTTTTGTTCTTAGTTCTGTGTTGTTCCTCTGCTTTCTATTGAGACTCATTGTGGCCTCCAATATTGTGCAATTTGTCTCCTACTGCAAGGTGAGGGATCGACTATCCCATGTTGCAAAAACACATCCTATTGTAATCAACACACTACTTATAAAGTGGCGCAAACAAGGGGTTATCATTGTTTTTCGGTGTTGTATTGCATGTAAATGCATTCTTGGCTGAGTTTGACATCTTGCAACCTTGTGTGTATTAGCACAAACTTCCTTTCGTGCATTATACACTTCTTATACCATGGAGGATGATTTTTCCAATTTGATCTTCGCAGGATTGCTTCTCAACCTCTGCCACTTCTTCTTGGTAGAGAGAACTATATATCATGGTGTTCTTCTATGGAATGTTACTTTTCTCACGAGAGTATTTATCCCTTTATGTATGGGAAAGTTCCTGCAACCACTAATCCTTATCATCTTGAATATTACCTCAACATGCATGACCATGTTTTTGGTCACTTGATGTTGCATGTCTCCACACCTCTTTGCATTCATGTGGAAAACTCAGATCCCCCTCACACTATCTAAAGCATTCATCAATCCTTATTTAGAGACCCTTCAGATACTGTGATTTCTACTTCTCTTACTGATATAATTGTCTCCTCTTCCTCTTTATGTTGTGACAGTTATTCTAACATAAACTCGCTTGTTTCCAACCCTGATGATAAGGATTGTTTTTCTAGTTCTAATGATGAGAATACTACTGAGGACTCCTCTCCTCCTTCTCTCGACCATCTTCTAAAGAACTTTTACACTCTTCCCTTCCCATCAGACATCAGGAAGTCTTGTTCCCAACCTCATACTCTCATTGAATCTTCCTCCATTCCACTCCTCCTCCTTAATGCATTGATGATTCATACCTATCAGACATCACTCTTTTGTTTTTCGAGCCAGTGTTTTGGGATGAGTATCTGCCAGAACTTCATTGTCTCTTCGTAGTGCCTACTTGTGATGTAGTAGAGGGATTTTCTCATCCTTTTATAGGTGTTTCAGAGGAGTCTTTCATCTTTTTTGATGGGAGTTCCCCTCCTAGGACAACTATCACTTCCAACTTTTTAGAGACTATCATTGATCCACCTCTTTTTGTCGGTCCTCTTTCAACTATTGTGGGGTTTGGTGCTTTGCCTTCACTTCACTTGGGCATCCTTTTGGTAGATGTTCCTCTCTTACACTCTGACAGTTATACGTTTATGGCAACACCTTTGGTTGTTGTGCACTCATTTTCTATACCTATGTCACATTTCATTTGACCATATTCAGAGTTCTTTGTACTGTTGCTTTCGGGTTCCTTCATGGAGTGAGTGGACTTCCAGTACTCCATTTTTGTTCTTCCTAAGGGTAGGAACATTGTTCGATACAGTTGGATCTTCTTCACTCTATAGGCAAAGGACCACGTTATCAAAACTCTTCTTGGAGACTTCCTAGAGTTGCAGAGTTCAGATCTGACTATGGCTTCTTTTACAGTTCCTCTCGTCTCCTCCCTCTCCCCTCTTCTTCTTCTAGAGGGATTGCAATTATACATGGGTACCTTATCAGGTCCTCAGTTTTTGGGACACATTTAATGCATATTTCTTAATTGTTTAGGGGAGTTTTTCATCTCTTGTTGTCAATGTTTTTCCCACTGGGTTTTCCTTCGCTACTTGATATCCTTGTTGTTCATGGGTGCCTCATCAGGATTGGTTTCTAGGACCCATTTCTCATTTTTGACTTTCCACCTCATCCTAAGTTACGATGAATGGGGAGTGTTGGTGTGAGTTATTGTCAACATCAAGTGGTGAGTCATCTCACTTAGGTGAGTTCATATGTATCATGTATCGTAGGGGTTATGAAAAATTATGTCATTAGATTCTGTCATACATGTCAGTGTGCATCAATGCGCCATGTGGGAGTTACTTTCCATTTCAGTAATATAACTTCTCTTCTCCACTTGAGGATGTATGATTACATGCTCTGGGGCTTACACAACACCCCTATTTGTACCCCTTTCTTTTCTTCAGATGTATGGTGGAATGAGACGAGTTAGACCTTTCTTTACATGCACATTCATGGTTGAATGATTTCTCCCCCATGGAATTTCATCATGCTGCTGGAGTGTAACTTGGTTGATGTACGCATTATCCCACATGATCCTCGTTTTTGGGTTTTTGCTTTATTCATTATTTCTCTCATTGGGTAAACATATATTAAAGTTTCTTTTACCAAAATACTTATAAGAGGTCCACGATTTATTAATTTCATTAACACATAATGGGGTCTACACCCTAATAAGAGGAAAAACTTAGAGTATTGAGTATCCTTATCTCGTAAAACCTTCATGCAATATAAGGTATTCTGATACTACTCACCAAAGTAATGCTTTTATCTGTGAGGGATTAAGGGGTTCAAACAAAAGAGTTTCATGTGTTAGTAACCTGAGACATAGATTTTGCTTGCATCAATTAGATATTTTTAAAAATATCATCCATAGGTGACAACACCCCAATTATCTTCACAAGGATTTGGCTACCCAGTAGGGTACCAATGACAAATACGCACATGAGGAATAACTTATCCATGATGAGTCTAGAAAAACTAAACCTAGGAATGTTGGTATTTCTCACCCCAAGTATGATGGACGTAGACACAAAATCATGCACTTTGGCTAATTATTCAGTCCCGACTCATACTACTATTCATATGGTTCTTAAGTGAAAAAAAGTACTAATTAACTCATGTCTTTCGTCATCTTGTATTATTTTCTAGTGCTACTTTCGATCTTGCACGTGTAATTTCCCAGTTTGTACCTTCATACTGCGTTTTACCTATTTTTGACTGGGGCGCCCAATGTGCCCTTGTCCCGTCTGGGTTCCCTGATCCTCTTTGCACTTTCCTATCACTTTTTTTGGGCACTTTCTATCCGTTTGAGTGTCTTGTATTTTTTGGTGGTTGGCCTTTTTGGGGTTAATTACAAAATTAAAGAAAGAGAACCATATAAATATAAAGTTATGTGACCATAATGAAGGACCAAACACTAAGCATCTATTATCTCCACCTAAAGTTGCATCCATCAAAGGCATCTATAACTCCATTTTTATTTGTCTAGCTCCAACATAAGGGACACAACACAAGGCTGGTTCACCTGCATCACACTTCATAGGAGGGGAGTTTATTATTTCCATGCACACATTTATTACATTCTATATCTAGTACTTTCTTACTACTTCAACAAGTATGACTGACACAAGAGCAACCTAGGGCATAATTCCACATACACACCTAGAACTACATTGGGTCTGAGATGTAGTACAATGCTCAGTTAGTAAGTCCACCATTGTGGTCACTGAGGAAAGTCTGACCCCTTTATATGCATCTTTATTTTTTTAGGGTTTTGATGCTTTGTTTGGGGCTTTACATGTGATTCTTCTATTGTAGGTTTAACAGTGCTTCAACGAGCATACAACGACATTCACATGACAAGAAGCAAACATAGGAAAACACTTAACGACACCTCAGAGGAGGTTTCTTGGTTATTTCCATAGACCAGGGCACCCAGATCTCAGACCAAGGCACCCATGAGCGCCCCTATCCCTCTCCAGGCATCCCAATCTAACTATACAATCCAGATCTACACTTTCTCAA
Organism: Taxus chinensis; assembly: GCA_019776745.2. Classification (NCBI taxonomy): domain Eukaryota; kingdom Viridiplantae; phylum Streptophyta; class Pinopsida; order Cupressales; family Taxaceae; genus Taxus; species Taxus chinensis. The sequence goes on from CM034153.1 coordinate 591,183,673, forward strand.
TCTCTCGTGTGACGGTTTCCTCACCCTATTCACTCGTTCTCCACTGTGACATAATCCAATGAAATTTTCTGATCAACTAAGGCCTTCATAACCCTCTTTACACATTCGGGTTTCACGTTTTATTGCTTAGTTTTCTTGGGTATATTTGCTACATTTTATTTTCATTTATTTACCACTCTTATAACATCTAGATTAGGCTATAATATTACAAATTTAAGTTTAATTATTTTGGTGAACCTGACCTTCGAATCTACTTTCTTTCTTGCATTTTTCTTCTTCTTATGCTTGCCATCCGTAGCTGTCATTTTGGATATTTTCAATATTGTGAGCTTCCTTCATTTTCCCATAGAGTTCCCAATTCAATGGATGGTATAACTACATTTATGCCTACAACTGACAACCCCTTAGATAATTCACACAATGTTCCTCTTCACGAAATAGAGGCGACTGATAGTGAAAAGTCCTATGATGAAGATACCAATGTTGACCAAGACCAATTAAATACATTTATTGATTTTCGCTATGCTTTGCGTAAAAATCCCACTCATCTTCCACATGTTATGTATGCTTTGATTACTGCTAAGAAACTCGTGATGCTTCAACCTCTATAGTTGCTCATTTTTGGCTCCCATGGCCTCCACTCCACCTACACATGTTTTAGATCCCATTCCTATCACTACCTCTCCTTCCATTCACCTTAGCACTCCCAATATGCATCATGTCTCTTCTTCCAATAATCTTGATTTAACTTCTTTATATCAGGTTCTGCAAACACAAATCCACCAGCTTCGACTTGCTACCTCTCGTGCATCATCGTCTTTGGACTCTACTTCACTGTTGCATACTCCTTTTGCACCTGTCATTTCTGCATATCCATTGCCACCTAACTTCATATCTCCCAAATTACCCATCTTTAAAGGTTATGGTGACCCACAAGAGCATCTTCGAGCTTTTTATATAACATGCCTAGACTATGTGGATGACCATACTATACTAGCCAAGCTCTTTCCCACTACAAGGAACAATATCAGCGGGCGGTCCTCTTTTGGGCCACATTCTCCTATCTGCGACGTTGCATGCACCCCCAAAAAGGGGGGGCATACTTTGGGTTTACACATACTACACATCACAGTACAAGTATAGTTCAATTTTTAGTTTTTGTCTATGACACATTTGGTTACATAACGAGTGAGTTTAGACTAGTCTAAAGAACTCCACACACAAAGAATTTTACAGGGAAGATTTTCCTTAGCATTATGGGGAAAATTTATAGGTTAGAGGATAAATAAGACCTTCCTCTCTACACTACTTCAGCCAGTGGTGTCGGGTCACCCAAAAAACCAGATAATACAGAGATCTCTTCAGTTCTTGGGAAGAAGTTACAAGATGGAGGATAAATCAGACTTTTCTCCCTACACTTCTTTGGCCAATGGCGTGAGATTGCCCAAAAAACTCACACGCATCGATATCATCTACATGATCCTTTCTACACCCTTTTTCTCATCATGAATCAGGTGCACATGTTCCTTTTTCATTTTCATACTTTCCTTACACACTTTTTACATATATACATGCATTTTTACACATTATACATGCGTATTTGAATACTTGATCGTATTCTCTTTTGTAGGTCCATCTGTATGGGAAGCAAGTAGTCAACGTCACACACATAACAGGTACATCACTCAGACGATACTAACTATGCAGGTACACCACACACATCAACAAATATACACACATTTCTGCTCTAGGTACACTTTCATTACTTTTTATGCTTTTGCATCTTTAGTCTTCGCGATCCATCTTTTTGTCACTCTACACTTTTATCTAGTCCCTCAGCACGATTTTTACATTGATCTACATGGATGTAAGGTACACATCTCTATCTACTTTATGTTACCAAGCATTCTGCACACCAACATAAAGTGGGTGTAAATGTAGACACAAAATCACGTACTTTGGGTAATTATTTAGTCCCAGTCTCATACTACTATTCATATGGTTCTTAAGTGAAAAAGAGTACTATTAACCCATGTCTTTGGCCATATTGCATTGTTTTCTATTGCTACTTTCAATATTGCACCCGTACTTTCTCAATTTGTACCTTCATACCATGTTTTACCTATTTCTGATTGGGGCGCCCAACTAAGACTAGGGCACCCAAGGCGCCTTGGTCCCCTCTGGGCACCATGATCTTCTTTGCACTTTCCTCTCACTTTTTGGGAACTTTCTAGCTATTTGAGCTTCTTACATTTTTGGTGGTCGTCCTTTTTGGGGTTGATTACAAAATTAAAGCAAGAGAACCATATACTTATGAAGTTATGTGACCATAATAAACGACCAAACACTAAACATCTATTATCTCCACCTAAGGTTGCATCCATCAAAGACATCTATAGCTCCATTTACATCCATCTAGCTCCATCACAAGGGAGACAAGGTTGGTTCATCTGCATCACACTTCATAGGAGGGGAGTCTATTTTTCCATGCACACATTTATTACATTCTACATCTAGTACATGCTCGTTACGTCTAAAAGTGTGAATGACATTAGAGGAACACATGGCACAATTCCACACACACACACGCCTAGAACTACATTGGGTCTGAGATGTAGTGCAACGCTCAGTTAGTTAGTCCATCATTTTGGCCACTGAGGACAATTTGACCCCTTCATATGCATCTTTTTTTTTTAATGGTTTTGATGCTTCATTTGGTGTTTTGCGGGTGATTATTCTATTACAGTTTTACCAGTGCTTTGGTGACCATACAACGACATTCATGCAAAAGGAAGCGAATACATGTGAACACTCAATGACACCTCAGAGGAGGTTTCCTGGTAATTTTTGAATACCAAGGCACCCAAATCTCAGACCAAGGCACCCACGCGCGCTCCTATCCCTCTCCAGGTTCCTCAGTCTAGCCAAACAATTTAAATATGCAATTTCTTAGCCTCATATGCGATGGTTTCCTCCTCCTGTTCACCCAGTCTCCACTACGACACAATCAAGTGACATCTGCGAATCAACTAAGATCTTCTTAACCCTCTTTGCACATTAGGGTTTTAAATTTTATTGCTTAGTTTTCTTGGGTATATTTGCTACATTTTATTTCCATATATTTATTGCTCTTATAACATCTAGATTAGGCTATAATATTACAAAATTTAGTTTAACCAACGGGCTACTCATAATAGTCATTTCCTCACACAAGAAACTTAAGAAAATGGTATTTTTAATTCTTATCTTAGGCACAAGATAAGAAAACCACTGGGGATAGGTTTGAATATTTTCTTAAAGTGATAGGAATACTACAAACTGGACAAGACTCAATTAGGAGGGAAAGTACAACAAGAGTCAGGAACATGTTTCCTTTGATAGTTTAGGTATAATATTTTTCCACCAAATATGATTAGTGTCACGAGGGAACTACAATAATTAGCATGGTAAATGATTATTTTTAAAACATCTAAACCATAAGTAAAACATTTAAATACAACTACATATCCATTTAAATGCATACATGATATAACCAACTTTTATTTTTATTTTATCCTTTCAAAAGGGGTAAATAAACACAATTATTCAAAAGTACGATACATCTCATAATTTTGGAAATAATACCCATATTACAAAATAAGTAAAATTTTAGAGTCAAAATCCCCTCATTATTTCTATTTGTTGCACTACCTACAACATGTCAAAATTTTGTAACATGGTCAACAAAAAATGTTGGCATGGAAATCTCCTATGATCTAGCACAATTCACAATTACCAATTTTCCATTTACAATGAATTAAAAACAATTTTCACATACAAGAGAGGTAAGAAATTCATTTTTAATTTCATTTTAATTTCAAAACTAAAGAGAAGTAGAGAGAGGAGAGAGAAATAACACCATTTTTCCCACAGTAAATTTTCTAAAAAAAAACCCAAACAGAGATCCATACAATCATATGTTAGTGTTTATAATTTTTACCGACAATTATTTGACTTGATAAGGTTTCCACGATAGTCTTTTTTTTTATTACAAGTTTGCAAAAGCGTCCAAATTAGCTTGAGGGCTATGAAACTGCCTTCAAAAACTGATTTCTGATGTCAAACCCACCTTGTGAAAAATCCTATACACTCACCAATACATAAGGAAACTATTAGATTTTATGGAACTAAAATTTGGAAAATAGGGTCCGAATGACGCCTAGCTTTTCGGAGCTACCAATTGTAATTGCGCTAGACTGACCTTGTCGTCCAATGACCGAAAGCCTACAAACCCCCTTTTAAAACTAGCTTGTAAAGTATTTTTCTCATAACTAAGGATTGGAAGTGATTGTCATGGATAAATACTAGAGGTATGCAGAGGCCGGATTCTGTTTCTCTATCCATGGCCTAAACTGTAAGCCAAAACCAAACTGAACTTTTAAGTTTCAATAACTGTCCAAAGTTGTAAAAAGGTCAATATGGCTCTTAGAGGGGTGACAAAAAATGCACAAACACAAATTCAAATTCATTCTAAGGTTCGATATAACACTCCACGTTAAAGGTTGCAAAGTCAAAACATTACTTTCCCATCTCGGGGTTCAGAGAGGTATTTTGTGAGTCGTCGAAATCATGATTTATTAACTTTCACAAGGTAAACAAAAGGGAGTTTTAAACTAGAAATCAAGTTCGAATCATCATTTGGGTGTGTTTCATTATCCAATATGGTTATGAAAGCTATCTAAATATCTAAGGAGGTAAATCAAGAACTCGGTTTACACTCAAAACATTCCTTCTAGTTGCATGGAAAAAAGGAAATTTCACTGTTTTGTGTTGCAATTATTTTTAATCAACTGAAAACATATTCTTCCTTTGATTTTATTTTCGATATCATTGCAAAAGGGAAAACTAGAAATATGAAAATCATGCAAGATAAAGATGAGAAAACCATGCCTATATTGATTTGGCGAACGAGAAAAGAGGAGTTAACATTACACCACGTTATTGTTATCGAGCTAGTAGACGAGTTGAAATCAAGCTGGGAACTGGGACCTTTATTTCCCAACATGGCTGAGATAATAGGAAATCTCGTGATCAATCTAGAGAACCAACTCAATGTCCAAGTCACACAACACGTGGAGCGAACGAGCGAACTCATAGCATGGCCGAGCTATATATTCGAGATCATATTTCATTGCCAAGCATAAACCATATCCACCAACTCATTTGCTCAAAGACCACCTAGAGTGGAACAACCAAGGAGGGGTATGCGGTTCCAAGACCGAATCAAAAGGAGTGACCATTTAAACCAATGGCCAAACACATATATAAATTGGTCCTTAAGACCACATTTCTTTTAGCCATTTTGTCAAACAGTTAACATACCAAGAGCATGCCGCCACATTTTGGATACATATCTACCAACGCAATTGTAGAAGCAACATCCGAGAACAAAAAAATGCCTCTTTCCATAATGCTTTGGTTGCGCCAAATTCTGTTCCAAAGCTTTTATTTTAACAAAGACTGAAGGTGTGTTGGCCGCTACAACTGATTGGTTGGAGAGCTTCTTATTGCATTAGCTTGTAAGTTTCTAAGGCCTTTTCAACAAATATGTGTGTGTGTGTGTGTGTGTGTGTGTGTTATTAACTGCAACCATGGCATCCAATGAACCTGTGCTTCTTCCAGGCATTTGCAAAACAATTCACGTGCCTTGTCTTTGCTTCCATTCATTTTTTATAGGCCGCAACCAAAAATTATAAATTCCAGTGCCATCCACCGCCAATCTAAATCTCACAACACTATGCAATGCAGGCACTAAGAGGAGGTGTTGCCACAGGAAGTGGAGTCAGGATTACACTGTCATTACATTTGTCTAAAAGTTTCTAGCGCTTTTCAACCAAACCATTTTTGTGTAATACCTGCAACCATGCACTCCATGAGCATAAAAGAAAACAACTCAATTATTTTGGCATAGGCAGAGTATGAGAATGTTAGGAAAAGTTTTTGAGTATGGATTAATGTCTTACATTATCATTTATAACATCTGACAAAGGTCTTTCCCATACGCCTTCTCATTTCTCAACAGCCAGCTCCGCCAACTCACCTATCCGCCACTAAATCTTCATCTACGTACTCTCTTTTAATATTTTTCTAAAATCCGTTCTACTTACAAAAATTCTTCAGATTTTCATTTCAATATTTATTTTAATTTGTTGTGTTTTCTTAAAATACTCAATGGTGAAGAACATGTGCTCTTGAAATAGAGGTCACAAGTTCAAATCCTGCAGGGGGTAGGGTATGTATGCCTTGTTTGTAGCAAAGTTAGTTGCCTCCCGCACGTGAGTACAAGGTAGTCCCATATGCTATAAGCCGCTTGTAGACCCAAAAACAGGCCGCCCGGCATCGTGGACTGTAAAAACCATTATTATTATTATTATTAATTATTTCATTTCACATTTTTTTCAAAATAAAATTTCTTTAATTATTTTCTTCATTCAATTTTCTTATTTTTCTTTTGATATCTTTAATTTTTTTTTAAAATTTAGTATTATTGTTTTTAAGCATTAAATTCTATTGTTATCATCTCAAAACGTGGTTGACAACATCATCTAGGGTTGAAACCTAGGTCAAGCAAGACAATAATAGAAACCTTCAACTACTTGACGGTGCAACTATGAGGGGGTCAAGTGCTTTCCATGGAACATGCTAACCTTCTGATATGGAGTCAGACACGCTACCATTGCACCACTAATCCTTGAGTAAAATGTCTAATTTTCAACCATTACAAAATTGATGGTCTTTGGACAAGCTCTTCAACTTAATTGGATAGGATGGGGTGAGACACACACGTAGCAGTGCACTACATTTCCCTCCCCTTATAAGAGCATCACCCTCGATGTGACATATACATAAATATTACAAGAAGGATACGCTGGCAAAGAAAATTCAACGTCTATTTTTTATTTAGGGGAAAACACCATGTTGCTAAAACATGAATACAAGGAAGTATAAACACATGTTAATTTTTTCTTAACTTATTTAAAAATATGTGAATATTGACTGTTCTTTTTACCATGGTTAATTAATTCTAGGTTTGGTAATCATGTCCAATATCACCTCGATAACAAATCTAGTTTATTAGTTTCCTTATAAACATAATCAAATATAATAGTTTTCTCATTAGTACCAGTTTGTTGATTCATGTTTCTTAACAATTTTCATTATCTCCAAGGTTTTTCCAACAACACAAGACATCACAGGGTCATACACGACCCAAAAATATACATATGCAAAAATTCACATTTCACGACGGTAATGCAAAATAAACCCGCCATCCCAACTAGGGAAGAAAAGTACAATCCATAATTCATAATACTTACAGTAGGTCTCATACATATGATACATACACAACATGTTCCAAACATAGTCACCAAAAAAACATCAATATGTTTGTAAAAAAATTACATATATGACTCCGGTCATAGCCACCTCTAACATAGTGTTAAGAAAGAAACCAAATAAATCACATCCAATAGTAAGGGGCATCAAGCCACAAGTATCACAATACATAGCCAAATGGCTTACATAAGTAATCCATCAAATACTGGGTACATCACAAGTACCAAAACTCCACATGCCTCCCAAGGAAGCTCCATATACCTCCCAATATAATATGGTCCTATAGAACCAAAATAGGTTGGGTCACTCTATGGATCTGAACACATGGAGCCTCGCCACCTCAAAGAAATACAAACACCCAATAGCCTCAAAGCTAATCACTAACATACTCCTCGAGTCCAACTCGAAATGAAGTAAGGTCACAATATCCTCATTATTATCTTATTCTCTTATTTCATTTGAGCTATATATTTCATGACGAGGTGAAGTATTTATGGAGATATGGATGACTGATTTTTTTCACAGTATTTAGCCCTCTTCATTAGATTTTACACTTTCTTGTTGATTTTGACCATTTAATTGTCTTAAAATTGGAGAATATCTTCCTCTCGACATCATATTTCCAACCAAACAAGTTCATTTCATTTGGATATGTATTTCTATCACGGTGATCTAACAAAGTTACAACTAAAAAACATCATTGATGACCATTGAAAACACTTGAAAAGGAAGAAAATCTTATTTACTAAATTGAGCTATAGATCACAAGAGGATTGTTGAGCATGAAACATATAATTGAATCAATTGAAGGCTTCTATGATGGAAAACATGGTTATGGTGTATTCTCAAATAATTAAAGATCCATTTTAGGAAGTACTCATATTCTTGAAGAAGACATTGTCCATTCAATCGTTGCTTGGTTCCATATCACAAAGAGGAAGTGTTTCCATTCATAGGATTGTTATGTTTCCACTAAGGATTCTCATGAATCTTTGATATTGTCAAATACATGAGGGCTCATGGTGCATGCTTCTTGATGATTGCAAGATAAGTTTTTATGTTTTTCTGAGACAAGGGATTGTGTTTGTGAAAAAGAGTTGGTTTGCACAACTTACCATTGGTCGCATAGATGAAGAGTTGAAAAAGAAATTTCAATGCATGGCCAAAGAGGATCAATTAAGATAAGGTGTGGAACATCATTTCCAAGTCCAAGAAAAGACATGCTTTGATAAGAGAAACAACCGAGGAAGATCCTATTTAGTTGCAACATTCATCTCCACAATGAGGGAAAATCACAACTTCATCCTGGATCATCTTCTTTTGATCACACTTTCTCTCTCTAACTTTCTATTTCTCTATTGAGAAACAAAATTTGTAAAAATGACTTAAGTCACTTAAAATTTCTATCTCTTTGTTGAGATTGCACTTTAAGTTTAAAAGTCATATGGGAATGTGAAGAGTTACTTGTTTTGGCTATAAATTGGAATGTTCTCTCCATTCCAAAGGATCAGTTTTTACCCTCTATAATAATTTGTAATTCTTCTATTTATAGCATTGATATTTTACTCCATTATCATCTTTTCACTCAACCAAGCACATGTTGGACAATTTATAAGAATTTGAAGGCCTTTGTGCCTTCTTTGTGGAATGAAAATATATCTTGACAAATTTTTGTATTTATCTTGCATTATTGTTTCACTATCTTGTTATGATGTTGTGTTATGTTTTCCTGTTTCCTCCAATTGAAACTACTGGAATCACTTCTGAGTTGTAGTTAATGAAATATAAGTTCAACTCATTAATACAATTCCCCTTCCCATTTCTCTCCTTTTCCTTTCCTATATTTTCATCTCTACTTAGATATTGTTGCAGTCACAAAAAGGGTGTTTCTACACATTCCCTAGCCTATGACCACCCCGAGATATAGTTTAGTGTACAATTTTCTAGATTTCAATAAATGGGAGCCATCCCATCATGAAGTGGGACTTAGTCCCTGCGAACGTTGACAAAATCCTCATTTTTTCATTGAAAAATAAATTCACCAATAGTTTTTGGCACCCACTATGGGGAATATTTTGCTATCCTGCACCTATATTGATCCACAAAACCCTAAAAAATAATATATTCCAAAATCCTAAAAAGTAAAATATTCCAAAAGTCATTAAAAAATATTCTTGATGCATATACCTGAGTATACCCATATCTCTGATATAAATGACCATCTCTATCAATGCCTCAATGTTACAACCATGTCTCTTATTTCAAGATACTCAAGAAGATATAGTTACAAATTTGAGGTGTTCTATTTGGGAGAACCATACAAAAAACAACCACTTCAATATTTCTTCACAAGTTCTGGATGGTGAAGAAGAGCGAGATGATTTATTGAGAAGACTCCAACTGGATGATAGGTTATAAATCAGTAGAGAGAATCATAAAGTACAAACTGGAAGATAAAAGGCACACAAGAGGTGACCAAACAATTATTATTGTAGCCTTTCATAATCTTGTATTTGAGTTGCAAGAACAAGTTAATTTCATACTTGCTCCTATACGGTTTCAAAGACAAGATGTTGGAATTCCTTTGGAAGATCCATTTGAAGAGCCTATTGTTAGTCATGTTACATATCCCATCTCTCCACCACCATTGAATACTCTTTCCTCCAGAGATGGTTGCACCTGTGCCTTGGGGAAAGAACACCGGTCCATTAGATTTAACTCCCCCACTTCATGAATTACCCAGAGGATCAAGAAAGATTTTTCCCAAATTCTATGGAGATGGAAAGCAACATATAGATGAGCACATTACAACCTTTATCACAATATGTGGTGTTCTTAGAGTATAACATGAAGATGTTTTTTTGGTCTATTCACGGAGTCATTACTAAGATACCACTGTAGAATGGTTCTACTATTTGCCATCTTACTCAATCACTGATTGGGAAGATATGAAAACTAAATTTGAAGTAAGGTTCAATTTGGTGGAAGATTCTCATGCCCTTCTTGCTCAATTGGATCAAATTAAGAAGGAACCAAAAGAGCCCATGAGAGAATTTGTGGCCAAATTCAATAAGTTGATTAATAATATTCCTAATGGTAGCCCATCATCAAAAGAGGTTCTTCATAAATTCTCAGTTTTTTGAAGTTGGGTTCATATTGCGAGAGAACTAAACCAAATACTTTGGATAATGCTCAAGAAATTTCTATTGAAGTGGAAGATGATATTATCATGTCAGGAAAGATCAAGAACCATTCAAAAAAAATAAATTCCAAAGTTCCTAGTATGAAGGCACTAATTCATTACTATAGAAGTTAGTCAATGATATAACTACACTAAAGAAAAAGTGGCTCAACATGTCCCATATCAAAACTAGATTTGAAACCAGATTACTAGAGCACCCCAAAGGATTTCCTTGGAGGCTCCACCTGTTAATGTAGCATGTGGAACCTAAGAAGATGAAATTGTTGAATTATTACAAGGAGAAGAAGAAGTTGGATATGCAAACATTGGGTATTTTGAGTACTCATCTGATGAATATCCCGAGGATTCCATGACTGATATGAATACCTACTCTTGTGCAGTGTTCACTCACTCACAAGCACATAAAAATGCATCTTCCTTCACTCCTTAAGCAAAAGTATTTAAATTTTCAAAAGGTGACTCTATAGAAAAAATAAAAGAGGATCACCATTTCCCACTTCCATGGATTTATCCAAGAAGAATCCGAGACCACCTCAACCAAATTCACATCTCCTTCTCTAGGTAAGTCTCTTTCTTCTTCCTTGGTCAAATAATTTTATGCTTCTTCTTCTTCTTTTGTTCCTAAGAATGTAACTCCTACTCCTGTCAAAGATGCCATTATCCTTAAATTTTCCACTCTTCATCCTTTGACATCATTGACCATGATAAAAATTCCAAAATCCAAATTCTAAGTCTGAGTATCTGAAAACTCATCCCAAGAAATTTGATAAAATTTTCAGTTTATCAAAAAATTAGTTCAAAGTCTAGTTCCATCAATTCCACTATCAAAGAGCCACTTCCCACTCCTAGTACCACTCATTCTCAGAACCTTCTTGCCTCAACATCCTCCACTTTTGAGAAAGCGGAACCCTTATACCTCTCTTTTTTTATCAATGGTATAAATTGAGTAACTGTATCATTAAATCTAGTACCTCTGAACAATGTCATGCCTTCCAAATTTACCAAGGCTCTTGGTATCACTCTCACCCATGTTATGGGCCATTGTTACTCCATGGAGACCAAATAATTACCCCTCATTGGTCAGGTCAAAGATGCTCAAGTAGCATTTTTAGATTTTCCTGACAAGAAATTCAAGATCAACATACTTGTGGCAGACATTCCAAATTCATATGGGATGTTGTTGAGCCATAGTTTATGTCAGGATGTTTAAGGAGATATACAGATGGCTCGGTCATGTGCCACCATACTAGTCAAGGGTAAAATGAAGAAACTTCTCCCTAAGAGAAAGATGAGATACACTGTTAAAAAATAAGATGACCCAAGGGTGGAAATTCTATACCAAGATTCAAGATATGGAAACTATTTCATAACTTTGGAGGAAGATGTTGAGATTCCCATAATGATGGGGAAGTACCTAGATGTGATTGAGTCAGTTAAGAAACAACATGATGATTTGATGGAACCAAAATTTGATAGCGTGGACTTCTCATTAAGTATGGATACAAGTTATCAACTTTCTGATGATGAGAATCACAAATATATTGAATTACTTCAAAGTAATCCTAAGAAGATAAGCAATGACGACCATGAGGAAAAGTGATATCTAATGAGCTATGGAAATCTAAGCCCCAAGTTTCTAATCATCTTCCCAAGACCCAACATAAGGACTTCCCCAATGTATATGATTGTGAATATGAATATTTTTCTTTTCCATTTGGAGAAGAGGACCTTCTCAATGATGAATGGATAGATGGAAAGGTGTTTGAGTATCTTAAGGATGATTTCACTCAAGAAGAAGATATCTCTATCACGAAGATGACTATTGTAGCCTAGAAAGGTCACAATGATAGTGATGATATCTATATTATGGCCCCAACTTTGTGTTCATTCTCCTTTCACAAATATGAAACACCATGTGAGTCACACCATAACAAGAAATAAATTTAGAATGAGGTGGTGTGTGTGAAAGATACCCGTTTGGAGAAACTAGTAAACACAAAGAAACAAGAAGTCTATGATGGCATTGAAACCCTCAAAAGATCTATCAAGAACTAGTTCATGGAAATAATGGTCATGGAGAGCATAAAAAGCAAAGAGTAAATGCCCATCAGAGAGCACAAGCCTAGGTATAAACATGGTGAGACTAGTATGATCAAGAATCAACCCTGTAAAAATGATAAAGTAGAAAATGGGAAATCAGAAGTAAGGATGATTTTCTTTTGGATTGGAAAATGGAAATGAAATTTTAGAAAAATGAAGACAATGAACTATCTGAATGGATTTTCACTTGTAAGAGGAGTCATATAGACTCTTTCAAAAATAAACATGTATTATTCTCTTTCTCATGTGAATGTAAACCTCTTGCAACACCTGTCTTTCCCAAGAAGTTGAGAAAGGGGTCTTACTTCATTGAACCAATCAATGGGATTGCAAAGAAATATCATTTGGTAATACTCATACACGAGTAACATCTGAAATAAAAAAAGCATTGTAGTGAAAGTGGGCTATCCCCTACATGTACCATAGGTGATTTAGGTTTATTTTTATCACGTGGTGTGTTTCCTTTCTTGTTGTGTGTGTGTCTTTCTGGTTGTGTGTTTGTTTCATTTCATTCCACTGTCCCTTTAAATCAATTTTTCCCAATGGATAAGGCAATGGTCTACTTAAGATTGTGATATTTTGGTGTTCATTATCACCTCATTTTCTCTTCACTCAAACCAAGTCAATCCCCAAGTATGATCCGGTTGTTGGCATGTAAAATGTTTAGGTATTTCACTTGATAACCCCATGAAACATTTTGTCATTTCTTGAGAAAATTGGTCAAAAATGTCTCTTTGTAAATATCAACTTGTGTCAAAGGTTTTGAAAGCTCTGACTAGTTTTAAAGGACCATATTTTAGTCATAAGAAAGTTCCCAGAATTTGATTCATGTCAGTATGGTTCAAGGAATATTATGTGAGCTTGGACTAGTCTTGGGAACGTATTCACTTTTGGCACTTTTTGAGGAAAAGGTGTTCATAGTCATCAAAGGAAGGTAAACTTGTGTGAAAGGTTTTAAGAGTCTCAGGTGGTTTCATAGGTCCATAACACAGTCATTGGAAATATTTTAGGGTATAATACATGATGAAATATTCAAGGTAAGGTTTTGGAGGCATTAGGAACAAAACCCTTTTAAACACTGAGGCATCCTAGTCTTTATAAAAGAGATCTTTCAAGTAAGGTTTCAGGAGCTCTGAATGGAATCAAAAGGCTAAAAATGGTCAAATTCAATCTCATTAAGTCCTATTCATGGTCCAAGTGTTGGTTTTGTTCCCACTCATCTCAAGCTCCCGCGCCAACTCATCTCATTGTTGCTGCTTCGGACACCAAAAATGTGAGTTGACTAAAATATCAAGAATAATTCATTTTCAAGTATTCTAAATAGTTTCATTGGTTTTTTTGGAATCTTTCTAGTCAAATTAATATATTATAACCCTAAAAAACGTCAAGTTTTGGTATTGGACCCAAAAAATGCTTTGCATGTTCTAATTCTTCGTTGAGTTATTAATGTTAAGAACTTAAATGACTTGGCTACACTTATAGAGAATGGAAGCCCTTTGGGAGGTGATTTTTTCTTACACTATGTTTCATGATTCCCTACATTCATAAGTAGGCCTCATACAAATTGGTCCATTCAAAACTCATAAAGTAACATCAAATTAAAAGGCTAGCTTGTTTTAAGTGGTAAAGTGCAAACCCCAAGGCCTTGGGCGTATTTTTGGCTCTCATCATACAGTAGAGCTCTTTACAATGTTCCATTCATTTTACAAGTGTGTTGTCACCCCATTTGAGGATATTTTTAGAGTGGAGTTTGCAAAGGGAGATGCATTTTCAAGTTTACATTTGTAAATCCCAAACCCCACCTCCACTTAAGTGACTTTTCAAATGCCATGATTTCCATCCAAAACCCCAATATGAAAATATATAAAGTGAATGTGGAACACTCCATTAAAATTTCATTTTTTCCTCCATGGAATCCATTAAAACCAGCTCCATGCCCTAGCTCCCAAAACACTCTTTTGGTAATTGTTGACGATCCCATGGTAAAAAATTATTGAAAATTTACTAGAGTGATCCATTTGAAAATTCCTTTAAGATGAAATATCAGTTTGGGGCTATCATAACCTGGTTTATTTTTTACTTAATAAATAATTTTCTAGCCAACAAACTCCATTCGTTCCTAGAACAACCGAAAACATTTATGCTTTTTCCTGATGAGTCAACAAGCCAAATTACCTGAAATTTGGATCAAATGTTCAAATTAAAATAATATTTCATTTGAGCTATCTATTAAAGCATATCTTCATTTTGGAAACATATTTCCAAAAAATCAAGTCTCATGTTATTTGGACATGTATTGCTCTCATGTTTATATAACCAAGGTTACAACTAAAAAACATCATTGAGGACCATTGAACACACTTAAAAAGAAAAAAAAATCATTTGCTAAACTGAGCCAAAGATTACAAGAAGATTGTTGAGCATGAAACATATAATTGAATCAATTGAATGATTCTATGATGGGAACCATGGTGTTGGTGTATTATCGATCTCCTTATCATCTTCCATTCAAGATACATGATATGAAGTACTCATATTCTTTAAGAAAACATTGTCCATTCAATTTTTGCTTGGTTCCATCTCACAAAGAAGAAGTGTTTCCATTCAGAGGATTGCTATCTTTCCGTCGAGGATTCTCATGAATATTTGATACTATCAAATCATAGATGGGGTCATGGTGCATGCTTCCTAATGGTTGAAAAGATAATTGTTTGCTCATGTGAAAGACATGATAATATGTTTTTGATGAAGAGATTGATTTGCACAGCCTACCATTAGTCATAGAGATGAAAAGTTGAAAGAGAACTTTCAAGGCATGACCAAAGAGGATCAATCAAGATAAGGCGTGGAACATCATTTCCAAGTCCAAGAAAAGATATATTCTAATCATAGAAACAATCGAGGAGGATCCTATTTAGTTGCAAAATTCATCTCCATGATGAGGGAAGAACACAAATTCATCATGGATAATATTAATTTGATCACACCTCTCTCTTATTTTCTCTCTCTAACATTCTATTTCTCCATTTTTTAAAAGTGACTTAAGTTTCTTAAAGTTTCTATTTCTTCGTTAAGATTGCACTTAAAGTTGAAAAGTCACATGGGAATGTGAAGAGTAACTTGTTTTGGCTATAAATTGGAATGTTCTGTCCATTCCAAAGGATCCGTTTTTCCCTTTGTAACAAGTTGTATTATTCTATTTCTCACATTGATATTTTCCTCCATTCTCATATTTTCACGTAGCCGAGCACATGTTGGCATTTGTAAGAAGTTGAATGACTTTGTGCCTTATTTTGGAATAAATATATCTTGATTATGATTTTTATTTATCTTGCATTACCTATTTCACTATCTTGCTATGTTGTGTTATGCTTGTTTGTTTCCTCCAATTAAAACTAGAATCACTTTTGAGTTGTAGTTAATGAAATATTTGTTCAACTCATTAATACAATCCCGTTTATCATTTCTCTCTCTTTCATTTCCTATATTTTCTCTCTTAGATATTATTGTAGTCACAACAAGAGTGTTTCTGCACATTCCCCGGTCTATGACCACCCAAGAGATAGTTTAATGTATAGTTTTTCCATCTTTCAATAGATGGGAGTTGCCTCATCCTGAAGCTAGGTGACCTAGTCACTTGAGCGTTGATGAAATCATAATTTTTTCCTTGATTTGTTTGAACAACACCTGACTAGCCTATTACTTTATACATGAAGTTTTCACATTGATTTGATACCTACCATGTTTATTCTTTACACACATGCATTCCTGAGGTATCTCAAACTTGATGCAAGACACTAAAAAATTGTTACAAGATGATTAGAGCTAAAGTTTTTCCTTACATTACTCCCTCAAAGGCATATCCCCACACTATACATGTGATTTTGTTCCATTATAAGGTACTTTTCACCTCCTTCATCATGTTTTCCTACATATATAATGTTTATTACTAACTATTGTGTCAACGAGACTAATACATGTTTTTCTCAATACTAACCTATTTTATCTATGTTGTTAGTATTGTTGTTTGATAGACCTACTTTTTATGTTGTTGTCATTACTTGTTTATGTGAATTAATTCCTTGATTACATACTACATGGATATATATGATGATATTATCTGATTACGATATATGACTGTTCACTTTCCATGGCCCAAGGGATTTTCTTATCTTGTGATACCGTGGGTGTCATATGCTTGTGGCTTCATGCCTATTTTATGTGTATGCAATTGTTTCTATGACTATGGTAAATTGTGCCTTCTATTGAAATTATCTCGTAACACCATGGGCGTCCCATGTTTTTGGCTCTATGCCTACATATGACTATGTTTCTACATGTTACAACTCACTTGATCGTACATTATTGTTTCTATTACTGTATTGCTTCTACCTTACATAGATGCTTACACTACTATTTTTCATATGGATTTTGACATGTTTACTATGCTGATTTTCTTCTTGTTTTACTATGGAGTAGGACATGATTACTATTATTCTATGTTGTTACTATTTACTTTACACATGTACTCTTACTTATTTCTTGTTTCTTTTTTTTCTTCATGCTATGGTTGCTACCATGTGCAACCCCTTTGCAAGCACCGATTATCACACGTGGCCAACATTATAGATTTTTAATGTGATCCTACGCAAATTACCATATCTATCATACATGGGTACACATGTATTCTTTTGAGCTGCACACTCATATTTTTTATCAGATGCACCTCAAAAGAGGGTGGATTCAAAAGGTATTTCTATAGCTATTGAAAAATTACAAAATATAGGAACAAATTATTACATGGATCAAATCCTCAAAAAAGTTCATAGATATTTAAATGTGACATAATTCAAACAAGGTCAAAATTGTATAATACAATTACGATCATGGTATGGTCTTTACCATTCCACATATAGCCAAATAGAGGAAAATTTCACTAAAAAGTTTAATTTCTTAAAAGCATATAGTTTGTTTATAGGATTTGTATGTAGTTACAAATGTTGATGACTTAATTTAGAGAAAGTTACAGGGGGCATGCATAATTCATTCCTTCTTCACATTGCAATTTCATATGCTCTTAAAAATGGGTTTAGGGGAATATGCCTCCTTCTCCCCTGTAATATTTTAAAATTATACATAATCAATTTAAACACAATAACACGTTATGGGAGCATGAAAATGTTCATTCACTACAAGGTTTTTTGTTTTTAAAGTTGGAGAAAATTGGGCCTAGATCTGTTAACACCAATGTGGTATGCGAATTTAGTAGAAACTGTCGAAGTAATATTGTGAGCTTCATAGAATATTTCCTCTTCTCTTGCCAAATTCTGAAATAAGGAAAGTGTCAAAGCAAAACTGTGAGCTTCTTAGACTAATATTTCCTTCTCTTTCATCAAATTCTCAAATAGGGAAGACATCGAAGAACATGGGTTTTTCATTTTCTAATCCTTCCTCCTCTTTATTATCTCCTATGACACAACATTGAGGACTGATCACCCCCAATACTATAAAATCTCCAAAGAAAATTCCAACTCACAAAGTCCTAACAATAACGAGAGCTCCTCCCTCTAAAAAATAAACATGTGCATTCCTTACACATTTTTGCATTTCCTTTATGTACTTTTTGCAATGTTCAAAGTTACAAGCATTATTTATATTTTGAGTTAAAGTTTAATTTTTATAATAGGAATTGAATATAATTTATGTTGTAGGTTTCATCATGAAGTCCCTTCAAGCGAAAATAAAGTATGTGTGCAAATTTGGGTATGTTTTTCCTTTAAGCATGCAATTTTTAATTACACGCTTAAAGGGGGGAAATGTAAACACTTAAAACTTGGTACCTTGTCCTTGTGCAATGCCAAGTTTGACCTTGTATCCTTGCTAATACAAATTATCACATTTGTAATCCAATCTCCTAATATCTCTAGCCATTGTACAACTTTATTATCTCTATACTATGCTTTCTTGACAATTTTGGAAATACTATTTAATCAAAGTAGCATAAAACATCTAGTATTCATGACATAACTTTTAGTTTTAATGCTTCTCTTCCATGTCCAAAAATGTGTAGACAGGTTAGATTGTAGGGTTTAGTCTCAGTCGACCTGTACGGTTCTGCCCATTCACAATTAAAAACTTTTTTTCCAACTTCAAGTCATTCTTTGGGTCATTTCATCTTCCTAGTGTCAACCTTTTTAGAATATCTCACATACAGAAGGCTATTTAAGAAATCCATTATCACTTTATAGTCATTTGACATTCTTACAAGATCATATTGCAAACATCATTCCAAAATCACTCAAAGGGTTCCTAAACCCACTCAAATCAACTGCACATCATCTAGGGTAGTCCCTACTACAAGTATAAAGTAGGTAACTAGGTCAAAGAGTCTACCTTCATCCATTTACAAGGATGTAAAGATCATAGAGCCATGTCTTAGAAAGAGAAAATTCGCTCTAAGAATTTCAAAAGGGTTTCAATCAATAAGATACTTAGGTCACATAGTTGAGGCACTCCACATCTTATTATTACCGCACTAGGTACAACAGTTAGCCCGCTATATTGGTGTCAAGAGACACAAATGCACCCTTAGGGGTTTGGTTAGTTATACACAATTACACAAACACCTAAGATATCTACATGATGATTGATTTATGTAATGAGTATATGTAGTGCAACAATTGGATTGGTTCAACAAATTGGAGTTTGATCGCTAAGGGTGGTCTTACCTCAAATGCACACACATGTTTTTCTCTCTTTATTTTCTAATTATCAGATGAAGGGTTTTGTAGGTTGCTAGGATATCCACTTAGTTGTAGATTATCATAGGTCATCATGAAGTTATGTGAACAAGAGCAACACACAACAAACACCATTTCTAGGCAAGCGAAACATACAAGAAGTTGTAGATATAGACTATCTCAGGGTTTGAAACCATATAATTCATGTCATGGATAGTAAATCTCCTTTGTAGAACATACAAAATTTATATGGTCCTACACCTACTTAGTTTCTAGTTCTAGAATATTCAGTGCAAAATCCACATTGTCATGCCACTCCTAACGTGAGTCCCATAACCCGTTAAAAGATAACCAAATATTCCGATCAAAGATGGGGAAAGGTAATAAAGTGGTGATTTTTTTAAAAAATAAATATTTATACGATGAATAATATTTCTCATTACGAAGGAAGCGAAACAAAGTTGCAAAATGTGACGAAGTGGAACCAATCCACATTCGCGTACGACTTGGAGGATTTTAAACAAATAACACATCATTACTACAACGTTATGATAATGACACAAGGGACACAAATTCAACCCAACACTGCTTTTTCCAATTGCACAGATTACGATTATTTTTAGAAGCATTGACAATTACTATCGTAACGACGGTACATAAATACTCCACTTGTGATATTAACATATCACATGGGAAGGGATGGTGAGGTGAGATCAAATGTTTGCGAGAAGTCAAAAAAAATCACCAAGGAAGTCATGGGTTCCACTTTACCTTCAGAATGGACCTATGCCCTTGAGGATGAAAAACACGGCTTAAAACAAATTTTAATTATTTTAATTGTCCCGCTAAGGGAAGCCCACAACATGGGTTAAGTTAATTATATAAATTTAAACCATTTAAATTTAATGAACCCATTAAGCTAACTTACCCAAAAATAACTAAATTTAATTTAATTGATTTAATCATCCCGTTAAGGGATTTTCCCCCAAATTATAAACCAAGTCAATTAAATAACATTAAACCCTTTTAATTAAATTAACCCATTTATATTACATTTACCCGAGGTGACCAAAGCACTTAATTATAAAAAAATTAAGACCCCTTAACCAAACAAGCAAACTATGTGAACCACTAACTAATTAAAACTAATTAATTCTAATTTATGTAGTGGTGCAACCATATAACTTTAAGTCATGGTGCACATCAAATCACCACCCTTGGATTGATTCAATATCCACCACAAGATTAATTAGCCCTAAAAACATAAGATGATGATATATCTTTCAATACCTAAGTTTATTTCATTTTTATTTCTCTCCATTCTCCAGGTTCATTCGGTTTCTTGAGTTTTGTTTTTTTAATTCGCAGGTATGGAGGATTGTGGAGAGCTCATGCATGGAGTATCAAGGCTATGATTCTTCTCACTCCATCCAAGACATGCACAAATATTTGTATCTTTTTTTAATTTGCAGGGAGATGGAGATTTATTAAGCTAAAAAACATATATGATTTTTTTTGTGTGCAGAGATCGAGATACATGCACACTTATCTTCTCTCTCTTTTTATTTGTTTGATGCATATTATAAGAAGGGTTTCATTTTTTTATATACATATTATCAGAAGGGTTTTTTTTATTTGCCTAATGCATATTATCAGAAGTTTTTTTTTACTTTGGCCTTATACGACCTTACTAAAATTTCATTTATTTAAATTTAACTTTTACACACACACACACACACACACACACACACACACACACACACACACACACACACACACACACACACACACACACATACACACACACACACACACACACACACACACACACACACACACACACACACACACACATAACACTCAATCTGGTAAAACCCAAATTTAGAAAACAAATGATTCTGGTAAGTGCGAACATAGTTTTTTTTTCTGGTAACACCCAGAAAAATTATATACACTTATATAAATTTGAAATATTAATTTTTAAAATATATATATGCATATACTGGTAAAACCCAGATTTAGAAGAAAAGATTCTTTTTTTTTGGAAAGAGGGTAAAGTGAGGGTTTTAGAAGGTCCCACAACCTTGTACAAAAATCCCAGCGGCTAGATTAAGCGATGATGATTACATATAGATAAACCCATGAAAATTCCAAAAAAAAAGGCAACCGAACAAAACCAAGAGCAGAAAAAAAAACATCAAAGGAGCTTTTTCAGCTCGATAACAATATTCTTGGCTTGGATAGAACCTGACTCTTCGGCCAACTGATCTGCTAGAGTTAACAGTTCAGAGCAGTCTTTGGTGATGGCAGCCCTGGTGTTATCAGTGAAAAGTTTCCCAAGCTTTGAGATCAGAGAAGGAACGTTGAAGCTTGGCCAAGATGGAAGTCACCAACTCGACATGGCGATCATAAGGATGGTTGTCAGTATCAACAGCAGTTTCAATATTATCCTTCATTGTGTTTTCAGTCGCAGTGTCTTCCCAATTTGGAGCAGCATCCATCTGAACATCCTGAGGGCTAGTTTCATGATCCTCCATGATGATATTTTCAGAACCATGCTGGAAATTGAGCCCCTCCTCCTTCAGCTCCACATCCAAGCCAATCGGACCAGAGTTAGGGGAGTCAGGATACAACTTGGCTAAACCAAGCAGAGTGTTCGAGAGGCAGAGCTCCGAGCTAGAGGATAGGGGAAGAAGCAGTGAACGCAACAACAACAACAGGGTCTTCAAGACAAGTCTGACTAGGGGAGGGTGGAGGAAAAACAGGGGAGACAGGGGGAGAAAATCCCGTGAAGGAGGAACCCATGATGGCGACATCAGATTCAGAGTCAGAAGAGACTTGCAGGCAGTGGCGATGGCTGGAAGAGGGACGAGAAGCTGGGGATGGAATGGGGGAAGAGGTGGGGGTATGGTGGGGCGACCATGCTTGGGGGAAAAAAGGGCCAACTCAGTAAGGGAAGCAGTAAATTTGAAGTAGGAGGTAAAGAAGGCCTTGATGCAGAATGGGGCCTTCTCCCTCCCTAGCAAGATTAATGGAGTGCTTAAGCGACTGGAATAGAAATGCCGCTAGGTTTATTTTCTTCCCCTAGTGTAAGTGAGAGAGAATGAAGAAGTGGGGACCGTAGACCAACCTGTAACACCCATCAATGGTGAAATATCTCATAATAACCTCTGCAACTCTGTCCCAGGGAGGAAGCAGGGATTCCCGAACATAACCAGAAAGATATTTTGTCAGCTTCTCACCTTTGGAAATAAAATCCTAAAGATGTGCTTGCAAATATCTCTTGTAGTAGACAACCCCGGAGGCAGGAAGGCCAGTCACCGAGGTGATGGCATTGGTGGAGATGGTGAAGTGGGTATTGCCAATATGGACCCTGCCGTGGGACGAGGTAGCCAAGGTGCCATAAGAAACCAAAGCTGAGTACCCAGACATTCTTTCCAGGAATGTAGTTACACCATTGTCCCTAAGAATGTTCCAGACTTCCTGGTCCTCCTGCAGACAAGTGCAAGAAGCAGGTTCAATCCTTTTAAGTTTCCCTCCATGGTGAAGAATCCGTGAAAATGAATCTAGGTGAGGAGACATGAGTTGGATTTAAAAGGCTCGCATTTTCTGTGGGAGTCTTCCACATCACCCGTCCTCCTGTACCAGTGATAATTATGATGAGAAAGGGTGTATCTCAGACCCATATCCACACGAATGGAGTAATTCTCTTCCCATGTGCTCGGCTCCATAGAGTGTCGCTTCGAAATTATGTGATAATCATGACCACCATCAGTGGCAAGGATGCAGTGCTTTTTGCTAATCTTGCTGACATAAGGATCAGACTCTCACCACCACGTGTTAGCTAGAAAATGAGCAGTCATTATGGACAATTTGAAGGAGATTGGCAGGGAAATTTTCTAACCACATTTGTTGAGTATCAAGGAGGACACCAATGTTAGCCATACAATCCACCGCCTTATTTCCTTCCAGAGTATGTGCTGGAATTTGATCTGCTGAAAGTTCCTTTGGAGGAGACAGATGTCAGCAATAATATTTTTAATAGTCCATTGTCCTGGGTCTTCCGAGTTGAGGAGAGTTATAATATTGAGAGAGTCACTTTCCACAATTAAGGATCATTGCCAATTTTAAGAGTCAGCTCAAGCCCCTTAAGGATAGCTAAGGCTTCAGCTCGGTGATTGCTACCCAAGCTAAAGTTAGTTGTAATAGCAGCTTGAGGGGAACCAACATAATTTTGGAGGATCGCACCCCCCAGACTTCCCTGGGTTACCCTTAGAAGCACCATCTCGTGTTGAGTTTCATCCAGCCCGGTGGAGGAGGGAGCCACCAAACAATAGCGTGAGCCTGGGAAGAGGGTTTAGTCATGGGAAGGATTACCATCTGCTAACACCATTCCTTGCTATTGCATAACTAGATTTTTTTCTGATATTTCTTCCATAAGCATCCATTGAGATTGTCTTGGAAGAGAATAGCAATATGGTTGGCCACCCTCTCAGGATCCAAACACTGGTCTTTGAAGATTCTCCTATTTCTCTCTTTCCAAATACCCTAGAGGCTATGGGGGAGGATAAGTTTCCAAGCCAGGGAAAGGGCTGGGTGAGAGAAGGGGGAACACCATTGAATGAGGGTATCATGAATAGAATATGGGAAAGTCCAAACAACTCCAAAAAGTGACAAAAGCCAATTCCAGACAGCCTAGGAAAAGGGGAAGTGAAGAAGGAGATGAGAGGAAGACTCCAAGGCTTTGCAACAAAGAACACAACATGTGGGAAGTGAGAAGCCTCTCCTTTTTAAGTTCTCTCCCGAGAGGAAATCATTCTTGAAGGAGAGCCAAGCAAAGAAGCCAATTTTGGGAATAGACTCTTTGGGCCAAATTTTGTAGAGTGGAGGTCTAGAGTTGGTCATGAGCTTGGAGTCGTAGGAAACTTTAACAAAGAATGAACCAAAGGGGGAGAGGGGCTAAATACGATCGTTCAGCAGGAGAGGAGAAAGGAATATAGAGAGAGGAAAGGGAAAATCTCAGCTGATTCAAAAGTTGACTTTATGCTTTGATGCCCGACCAATCTAGTAAATTCCAAGAGGGGATTGAATTAGATTCTCTAGTAACCAAAAAATTTCTTGACATGACAATTGATGAGGGTTATTTTGATAGGGTCCCAAACAGGGTTAAGGCACAAAGGTTTATCACCTATCCACCAATCTGACCAGAAGTCAATTAATCTACCATTTCCCAACCTCCACTTGGTTCCAGAACGTAGAAGAGGAAGAGAGATAGTAACTGAGTTCCAAATAGCCAAGCTACGGAGAAGGGAGGAGAGAAGGAAATATTCATCTTGCATCAAATATTTAGATCTCAACAGTTGAGCCCAATGTGAGTTACCTTGAGCAACTTCCCAGCCAATTTTGGCCAGCAGAGCAACATTCATATCAGCAATTTGTCTGATTCCAAGCCCTCCCAGATTGGTCAGATTACAGACTTCATTCCAAGAGACAAGGTGTATCCACTTTTTGTCTTCCACCCCTGACCAGAGAAATTTATTTTGGATTCTCTCAACAACAGTAATCACTGTGGAAGGCATTTTGAGAAGAGACATGAAATAGATAGGTAAACTCTGAAGAGTAGCTTTTACCAATTGGAGTTTGCCAGCCTGACTATGAATGGCTCCTTTCCAAGCGGCCAAATTTTTTTGGTATCTCTCAATGACTGGATTCCACAGATGCTTGGTTTTCTTGCCTTGGAAAAGAGAATGCCAAGATAGGAGGAGGATAAGTCCACAATTTTGCAACCAAATATGTCAGCAATCCTCCTTTGAGTTTGAGGAGAGGTGTTTAGGAAAGATATACTGCTTTTGTTGAAGTTAATCAGTTGTTGAGAGGCAAGTTGATAGTTTTCTAAAATTTCTTTGAGGGTACGAGATTCAACCACCGAGGTGGTTCTCAAGAGTAGAGTATCATCCAAAAATTGGCTATGAGTGGTAGGTGGGGAGATGGAAGGGATTTTGATACCAGAAATGCCAGATTGACTCTTGGCTAGCCTCAAGAGCTATGCTGAGGGAGTTTGCCATTAACAAGAAGAGGAAAGGAGACAGAGGGTCCCCCTTTCGAATACCTCTGCTATTTTTGAAGAAGCCTACCGGGATGCCATTTATGAGGATCGAGAAGCAAGGGGTTGTAATGCAAGAAAAAATCCAGTTACACCATCTATTGTCAAAACCATAACTTTTTAGAACCCGGATCAGGAAAGTCTAGCTAACTCTGTCGAACACTTTTTGCATGTCTAATTTGAGGATCATGGCTTCGAGTGTTGAAGTGGAGTGATGATGACCCCCTTGGATAAAGCATTCACTGATGAATCCATTCTGATTCGATGTGATGAGGTCATTCATCAGGGGTTTAAGCCGTGTGGCCAACATTTTGGTGATGATTTTGTAGGAGGTGTTGCAAAGGCTAATTGTCCTGAAGTTGGAAACAGACTTAGATCCAAGAGCTTTGGGAGAAAGAGTAATGAAGGTGGTGTTCCATTCTTTCAGAAGGGAGTTGCTGGACTGGAATTCATTTACCGCCTTGAAGAGATCATGCTTGATGATTTCCCAAAAGATTTGGAAAAAAGGCAGCAGGGAAGCCATCGGGGCCAGGAGCTTTGTCACCTTTCATAGTGAAGACCGCTTTATGAATTTCCTCCATAGAGAAGGGTTTCATTAAATTTCCATTCATATCATCAGAGATTAATTTAGGAATGTGTTGAAGCATCTTGGACATAGCTTGCTTGTTGGGGGGGGCCTCAGCCTGAAGGAGATTAGAATAAAAAGAGACCAATTCATTAGAGATCTCAATGTCAGAGGTTAAAATATTACCTGCCGGAGTTAGCAGTTCTCTGATTTTGTCCCTGCTTTTGTGTTTAGAGGCTGTAATGTGGAAGAACTTGGTGTTGCGGTCTCCCTGATCCATCCAAAGCACCCGTGATCTCTTCTTCCAATAGGTCTCTTCTTCTTTCAGGGTATTGTGGAAGTCGCTGAGAAGATGCCTTTCTTGTTTATGGAGTTGTTTTGTTCTTCCTTCAACCTCCATCAGAGCTGAAATGTTAGCTATTTCCTGAGTCAGGTTTTGTTTATGAAGTTTGATGTTGCCAAAAACTTTGCTCTTCCAAATCTTAAGCTGCTTTTTGATTTCCTTAAGTTTATTGGAGAACTTAAACATATCAGAGCCCTGAATTTTGATATCCCACCAGCTCTTAATAAGAGGGTCCAGATGATTATTTTCAAGCCAGGAAAGCTTGAATTTGAAGGGAGGATTTTTTATGTTCATCTTGTTGTTGGCACATAGAATTAAGGGGCTATGGTCAGATGCCGCTCGAGTTAAGGAACTGAGAAAGAAATCAGGGTAAAGAGAGATCCAATCCAAAGATCCCATAGCTCTATTCAATCTGCTTTGAATGCAATTTTTGCCCACTCTGCGATTGGACCAAGTGAAGGAGGTACCATGCAGGTCCATATCAAAGAGAGTCTCCCCATGTATGAAGTCAGCTAGAGCTTCCATGCTATTGGGATTAGCAGGGGCTCCACCTTGCTTTTCGGAGGGGTAGAGAGTGCAGTTGAAGTCTCCCATAATGAGCACAGGGAGATTTCTACAATTTTTTATGAAATTTGAGATGTCCTGTCAGATTCTTTCACACTGAGATTCCAAATTAGGGGCATAAACATTGATTGTTATCCAAGTAGAGTCAGAATCTACCTCTTGGAAGAGAATGCACAAAAAATTGGGGTGTTGAAGAAGGCAGTCACCTTTGATGTATTTGGGGACCCAGAGAGTGCATAAGCCTCCCGAATTACCTATAGCAAGCTTGGAAGCAAAAGAGGCGGCATGCCAAATTTTCAAGAGACTGTCATCCTTTTTGAGTTTGGTTTCTTGAAGCATGATAATGTTAGGAGAGTGGTTAAATTTCATATCCTCGAGGACCCTCTATTTTTACAGAGAGTTAAGACCTCTTATATTCCATGAGATCACCTTCATTTCTTGGATTTGGTTTACTCCCCACAACCATAAGGATGATGCTCTGTGTTCCTTGGGCCACATTCAGGGCTGATTCTTTCTGAAGCTTGACATTTCCTGGGATACACCCACAAACTTTCTTCTGTTCCAATATCAGGTTTCTTGCAACTGCTTCAGGTCATGCAGAGGTTCAAACTGTCTTTAGAGGTTTGAGTGGAGGGGGAGATCTGGGAATCAGAGAGGGGGAGGAAAGGTGGAAAAAGGAAAGTGGAGCCAGCAGGAGGAAACTCTGAACCAAGACCGGGGAGAGGGGGAAGGGAGAGGAGAAAGGGGGGAGTTAGAGAAGGAGGGGAGGGCCAGGGAGGAGGGGGGAGGGGAGGCCCTCCATGGGGATAGAAACCAAAGTGGAAAGAGGTAGGGGGTCGAGAGGGGTGACCAAGTTGGAGTCGACAATGATCTCTCCTTCTTCAAGGAGGGAAAAGGGGTTGGAAGTGGGGATGACCGGGGTCTCTTCAGGAATAATCTTTGGAATATATTTTCCTTTTTTCTTGGGAGAGGTTACCTGGGTTTTGGGTTTAGGCTGAGGCTTAGTGGGGCATCCGGTACCTCTGTGGCCGATGCTTTTGCAGATTGAACATGCTTGTGGAATATATTTATATTCAATGGTTTGAGACCAGGTTCCAAAATATGATAAGAGATCAATCGATTTTGGGAGTGGGAAACTGACATCAGTGTTGACACAGAAATGAGCATGAATGAATCTAGTTTTGGCCTTTGTGGCCTAGTCTATTGCAATTAGAGAACCCATAGATAGAGCAATACCTTCTATAACTGCAGGGTGCCAAAGCTCCAGAGGAAGGCCTGGAAGACGAACCCAGATTGGAGCCTGTGTCATTGTTTCTATGAGTGGGTTGAAGCCAGGTGACCATTTCCTGATGTAGAACCCTCTTCTGCCGAAGAACCACAGACCACCCAGAAGAGCTTGAGCAAAGTCTTCCTTCATGTTGAAAGAGAAGAGGAAAAATCCATTTGGCATCGCAGCTATTTCCAGAGCAACACAAGGGTTCCATTTCATGCGGGCCCATTTTTTGATATCTTCGAGGGGGGGTCTGGGACCCATCAACTTACCTACTAGGGAAAGATCTCTAGAGGCAACAACAACCTTTGTGATGTGAGAAGGGATGTGGAGAGAGAAGGACCCATCAGAGAGCACATGAGTCAAATTCTCTGAATGGGAAGCAGAAGAGGACCCCTCCACTATTTTTTTCCATGCCTGGGGGGAGGTCGGGGAGACATGCCCCCAGAGTTTGCAGGGTAGTACTCCTGATCCAGACTAGAAGGGTCTGGCATTAGATCCAACACCAGGGGACTCAGAAATTCAAAAAATCAGAGGGCAGAAAATGTCCTCCTGATCATCCAATTTTTTTTCAAAGGTCTTTATAAAGCTTTTTTTCAAAACTTTTGATGGTAAACACTTTTATTATACCAAAGCTATGAACTGAAACTTTGGATAGTAAACGATTTTATTATACCAGAGCTATGAACTAGAGTGGTGGTTTTGGAGGAACACTTTCTCTAAGTGGGACATGGAGGTGGGCTTGGGTCCTTAGTGTCCGTTGAGCGATCTGCATTTAGAGCGCCCCGTTGTGTTCCTCTTGGTTCACCTGGAGAAGTTTGACCCACACCTCAAGGTGTCTCCATGAATACTTATTGAAAGTGTCCAATGGCCTCAATGGGAATATAACTTGGGTTGATGATTACAAACTACTTGTAACTCAGCAATAGATCAAGACCTTGAGTCCTAGAAGAAAAGATTCTACTTGGTATTTGCAAACATAGTTTTTTTTAAAATTATTTTTATTTCTTTAAATACCTAGACATATTTACAATTTCTAATCCTTTTTTATTTGAAGATAACTTTGCACTTATTTTAAGTTTGGAATATATGTGTGTGTGTGTGTAAAATATAAACAAAGTAGATTAAAATATGGAAATGGTAACTTCTCTAACTGACTCACTCCAAACATTTTCATATCAGCATTTTGAAAAAAATAGAATTATAATAAGTTCTCTTAATTCATTTAAGAGAGAGCTATTATTTTACAACAGACATATGTGTAATAACGACATGTGAATTTAACTACAACATGTGAACAAGTACAAGGAAGAATTAATTCAAGATTATAAGCAAGTATAATCTGCTGATCTAAAAAAATTGAGATTTTTTTATAACAAAAGTGTAGTGTTGGAATGCAAGGAAAGGGAAATATTATGAGCATGAACTAGTTATTAAACATCCCAAAACAACAACCTTTTTCTACACATGCAAGGAAACAAAACATCACTATATTTTTCAGTTTCTAACAAAATAAGGGTAACTCCATTTCATACATTCAAGCATTTTTTATTTCCTTATTTGATCCTTCATTCCAAAGAAAAGAACACATATTACAAAATTTAAAACAATTATTAATATAACTTGAAATTGGAGTCAACTTTCACATCTACAACAAGAATTTAACCGTATTTTCCACCCCTTTGAATTAAATAACTAAAACCCTTTTAAGTATGCAAGCCCTCTCGAGAGGAGACAACTTGCCAAATTTTTGGCTTAAAACTCAATGTTGTTGACTTCAAAATCTGCAACACTTCAACATGAAGGCCACTTCAATCTACTCCCAAACAACAATGCCAAACCTCCAAAACCACAAGAGAATGAGCTTGGTTGACCACCCAACCAATTGTCATCATTACATGCCACCAAAAAAATCAAGATGACATGCTAGCCTCCCCCCAATCCCATGGGGAAGAGGCAACACATCCAACCAACACATAGGGATAATTCATATGCAACAATCAACCTTCAAATACTTGGTTTATCACATCATACACATACTCACCCAAGAAAAATAGTCAAGAAGCAACATGGTTCAAATATAAGGAAGAGGGGGATGAAAATCCCTTTCTTTGTAGTAAAAAATCTCAATGCAACCAACAATTTATTCCACTTAATCTCTCCATGGATTTAACATCCCTTATCACTCCAAAATCACTCCCCTTATCTCTCCATTATCTCCCCCAAGAATGATTTTCAAACCTATGGTTTCCTTCTTTGAGGGTAGGGATGGATTTCCAAACCAAATGGAAATGCATCCCTACCTACAAGGAAAATGTAGGAGTAAAAATTAAGAGAAAGAACTCTTTCAAGCTTGTTAGATAAGAATCCAAAAATGTATATGAGGAAATTCCTCCCTCTTCCCTCCATCTCCAAAACCCACACCCCTCAAGGGTGAGTGGAATAAAAAAAATAAGATAATTAAACATACATTTATCATTTATATGCATAATTCAACTTATAACACAAATTCAAAGACCATTTCAAATAGGAAATAAAATATGTGCAAGATCCTACCTTGCACTCAAGCACAATCTAGCTAAGGAGATCATGAAGAAATCCAAATGCTTGTTCCAAGCTCTAAGTTATTCCACCTCCAAAAAATTTCCAAAAAAAGAACCCCTTCACTAAGGGCATGATGGGTTAAGAAGGAAGAATGCAACATAATTCAATCTATGGGAAGGTGAAAAATGTCACCCTCCACCAAAATCACATCTAAAGAAAATGCAAAAAAATTATCACATAAAATTAAAATTGGGGAAAACAAATTTGGCTCCAAGCAATCATGAGAAGATTCACATTTCAATAAACATTCTCAAAATCAAAACTCCATAAATTTAGGGTGTGTGGGAGGGGGAAAAATGGGCCAACGGGCCTCATTTGCATTGAAAAGAGCCCATTCTCTCATATGGATGGGGGTTAGGGCCCCTTTTCAATGTAAATCAAGTTTTTTTTCTTTCCATTTACCCTTCCTAAATGACACACTTTTCCCAAATCCGAGTTTGGAAAAAATGTGACATTTAAGAGGGGCAATTAGGCTCACCTAATCCATGATTAGGTGGCCTACTTCCTCCTAACAAAGACACATCATCACATACCAAAAAAGATGCCAAGGAACACCAAAGGTAGCATAAAACACCAAGTTAGCATTAACCAAATGAGGATAAGGGTATACACACTTAGAAAAATATGAAATTAACATACATCACAAGGTAAGAGGTAAGAGGAAACCATTATATAATAAACCAAATACAATATATGAATAATGCACAACACAATAAGGTGTTGTAAATCAATAGAGAAGGAATGGTTTGGCCTTATGGGCCTTTTGTGCTGATTGAGACGTATTTCCTGAACCCCACCTTCTCCCATTATTGAATACAAGTCACTTGCACACTCAAAACAAACCTCATATCTGCCCAATATGATAAAAAATGATACAATACTATGCATCGAAATCAACATCCATATAAGCCACGCTAAGCTAGAAACATATCGACAACATGAATCATCTATCAAATGAAACAATATAATCATCATTATACATCAAATATGGATCGAATATCAATACCAAAACATCTCAATAATAACACATGATATCATCATCACAACATAATATATGTAAATGTACGGTAGCATCGTGTGCCCCATACTCAACCTATGATCAAGTGTTAGCATCCTAATGTTGGCAATACAATATCCTCAATAGTGTCATATCATAACAGTGAATCAAAACAGTAAAAACCCTCTCAAAAAATAATATTATGTGATAATGTCCCATCAAAACAAATAAAAAGTAATAATTTCCATGCCATCACGATAGTATAGATACAATGAGTCACATTTGTGAAAAAAAATGAGAGTGTTGAAAAAGGTGGGCACTACATCCCCCTCCCTTAGGAATCGACTTCCTCCGAGAAGTCACTGAAATAGATAGGGAAACAATACACTTGAATTGAAGTCACGCCTTTCTCACGTGGTTGCTTTACTTTGAAGTAAAAGTGTGTCCCTTGGAAACCAAGCTTGGTCTAAAATTATTGTCAAAAGGGAAGGGAGTCCAATAGGCACAAATACTAAAACTACTCCAAAATGAGATTGTTAGCATCAAAGCCTACACAATAAGCTATACAAGATTTAACCAAGTTACAACACAAATATCATTTAAACGGAAAAAATTGCCGATGGAAGAACAATGGGCAAAAACTATGGTCCAAGAAGAATAGAAAATTTGTGTGCGTAAGGTGTCCACACAGCCACACATGGGTGCAACACATGGTAAAAAGGAAGGATAAGACTTCCACCTATGTGGAATTGCTCTTCAAGGTTCATTCTTTTATTGACAAAATTAACATTTGTCACTTGTGACCTTCAAATTTGTAGGAGATTTTAGCACCTTATTATAGGGCTAACGATGTTAGGGCCACACAAAATGCGGCTTAACAACAAGGGAAAACACTTAGATTTAAAAAAGTGCCTACAAGGATGTAGAATATTCATTGGAAATACTTAAATATAATTCGAAATAAATTCCATAAATTTGCATGGTAACATAAAGCATGAGCTTAGACACAAAATTTCCATATCTTGAACTTGTACCCATAGATCCTATCATCACAACCACCAAACCGGATTGAGGATATCCAAATAAGAAGAAAGTATTTCCATTTTTGTAGATGGACTAACCATTGTCCATACTTTCATATCCAACACATAAGTCACCATTCTTTATAAGAAAAAAATTAATTGGTCTCAAACCCGCCATGGCTCAAAATAATCTTAAACAAACACAAGATTAATATTATAACACAAATGAACACTCGAGTGAGCTAGGTAGAAAATAGGTAACAAGAGAGGTCCAAACTAGCAAATTACTAGAGCAACACACCAAAATTTCTTGTAGGAAACTCACGAAAAAAACCTGCCCCTTTTACTTCCCAAAAGGGCAAGGGGACAATGTCATGTTTTCTCCAAATGGAAGGAAGATTCCAAAATTCCTCCATATCCTTAACATATGTTTCTTAAGCTTTCCAATAAGCTTAGGTCACCAATGACCTACTACAAACAAAAGAAGGGTACTTCTCTTCAAACTAGAGATATAGACTCGCTGTTAAAAGATCACAATTTAGAAATCCTATTGAGCTGAGAGGAAAAAAGGGTACACCGACTTGAAAGACTTCCTCAAGTAGGAATACATGCATTTATCTTCAAGGGAGTAAAACACGGCTAGAACACAACACTATCTATAAGGATTCCATTATTCATGGTAGGCGGAAATATTTAAAGATTAAATAGTTTCCACCTTTGGCATGATGGAACGTAAGGCCCACCAATATGAATATAACAATTAATCCATTCTAACAAGGTGATAAGATCCTTATGCATACTTCTAGAAAGTTCATACTAACCAATGAGGGATCCAAAAGTGATCCAACATATATCTTGTGTTATAAACATTATACATATGTTTATTGTTGGATATAACAAAGGGAGGTGTGGGAAGTACTCAACCATTTTATAACCCAAAATTTTAGCATGCAATCAAGATTATATATTCATACAACAGCAAAAGGAACTTTTCAATTGGTTCAACCATTTAGATCATGTCCTTTCTAAGTTTTTTTGGGCATGCAATAACAATTTTGTACAATCAAGGTTGTTTATCTTGTACCTTTTACTTGTTCTCAATTTCATATAAATATCCATACCATATTCCAAATTATAAATCCCAAGTTACAATTACATCTGCTAAGCATATTTTTTATAAGTTTTCTAATTAATGTATTCCCTATATTTTGATATCCCATATCTTATGTCATTAAGGGCCATCACCAATGTTGGCATGATTCCTCACCACTCTATATGGGTGACAAAATATTCATTTTACTTCTAGGGAGAGTATGAGAGAATTCTTTGCTATTTCACATAGTTTTTATTTCTTCTATTACACTACAAGGTTAGAGTAAGGAACCATTTTCCTAATGTCCAAATTTACTTATTAAGTTTTGAAAATCCATGTCTCCCAATTAGAGTTCTAATATGTTCAAGTTTATCGCAAACACCAATTAACTTTTAATGAGTATAAAGAGCAAAACTTATTACATTACTAAGTTCATAGAAAACAAATAGGTCATTAACCAAAACAAAACATACCAAGTTTACAAGAGGTTTTCTCAGGAGTTACATGCATCACCGATGCATTCCAAGTGAGTCTCCATAAGTAGCAATGAGAGATACGATGAAGGCATAAATTATGAATTTATAAGTTTTCTTTTAAGGGTTCAAGGAGTTTTGATCAGTATGAGGGGGAAAAAATGTTTATGGTCTAAACCCAAAATAGGTTCACTAGACGAGAGAGTTCCCAAAAACTAATACCTCCAAAATGATATCCTCAACCAAACAACCAAGATGACAAGAGGAGGGTTTACCCCATAGACACCACACTTCCTCACCAAGAGGACATCAAAATATCAAGAGGGAAATCAAAATGATTTACCCAATACATAGCCTCCAAGGCCAAGATTTATAGCCTTGGATGAAAGAGTATGACAACACACAACTAAAGTCAGGCCCTAAAGACCTATAAAACCAAAATTTCCAAGAACAATGTCCAAAATAACCCAAATGCATCCATATCTGTCTAAACATAAACTCGATACTAATAGATTATAGTGTGGTATACCTTAATCAATTCAAGAGATTAAGACAAAGGTATATTTATTAATGGGTCCTCAAGACCAAAATAAGACACATTTATTTAAACACAATTCTTGGAGGAACTTAAGGATAACCATATTTACCCAAGGTATTTACAGTCCAAAACGCTCAATCTTTTCTAAAATAAAACAAAGGAACCAAGTTAGAACTCCAATATGCCCATCGATGGACCCTCATATCCCAACAATACACTATCTACCATAAACCCATAACTATTAAAGAGTTGATCCATGTCCCTGGCATAATCCATAAGCTCATACTGAATCTCACATCTATCTCAATGAAGAATAAAACTCATACTAGGGTGCAAGAAGAAACATAATCACTGTCAAAACTGCCAACTATACTGCACGACATGGAGAGCCCTATACCTAGGAAAAATTGAGTATCAAAAGGAGTCACTCCAAGGTCCTAGACACATAGAGCCTTGTCACTCCAAAACCAAATGCATGATTTGAAACACCTAAGAAAACAATCATTACACCTAGGGTGTACCCCCATACGACGAGAGAAAAAAATACAAACAAGATAGAACCAACTCACCAGTAGACAAGAAAAAAATCACGTACCATTCTTAATGACATTTATCCAAGTGGCCTATCGAGGAAAACAATATCTGAGTCACCAAATAGAGATAAAATATCCAAGAAATATTGGCAAAAATCAAAAGAAATAGCTAAGTAGCCACATTGTAATCCTTAAAAATCTCACAATAAGACAAAAATAATAAGCAGAGCTTCAGAGCTTCTCAACAAATCAATAAAATAAAATGTTGGTCCTGATAAATGAATTTAAGTTTACAAATATAAAACATATAAAATATCCACATCACAATTATTTTGAAGCCTTTTGTGGGCTGCCGGTAGGGGTACTATACATCGAGCTCACATCATCAGAATATAAATACAAAACATGGATCTAATATGACATCATGTCATAATATCTACTCTCCCATCTGGGGAAATAAGTCCTTAAAGTGACAAAAAATCACCAATGTCTATAACCATCGAAAAACCCATACCCAAGTGGCCTAACCACTGAAGAAAAGGAAAACTTAAAACAACTAATCAATCTTCTGATTTCCTCCATAAAGGCCCCAAAATGTTACCTCTAACACTAATTCCCAATAGTTGCACCCAAACAAAATAACAATCTAGATAAGGGAGGGTCTCTGCGGGGTCAACACCATTACATGACCATAACCACGAGTTAGGAACCCATTAATTAATATTCTTCGCAAGGAAACTAATTCCCAACACTCAAAAAGTTCATAAAAATATCACAATGAACTCACATTTCCCGAAAACTGGGATCGACATGACACTCACATAGATGAATACAACAATATGAACAATTTTTTTTCCCAGAGGTTCAAATGTCTAAAACCTCGCTCTAATATTAGATGTCACGTCACTCCCGACGTGAGTACTAAAACACGTTAAAAAATAACCAAACATCCTAATCAAAGATGGAAAAAGTAATAAAGGTGGTTTTTTTTTTTTAAATCAATAGTTATATGATGGCGAAACATATACTCATTACGAAGATAACGACGACTAAGTCGAAAAATACGTGTGAAGTGAAACCAATTTGCACATTTGTGAATAACTTGGAGGATTTTAAACATAATTTATACTTCATTAATACAGAGTTGAGAAAATGACACGAAGGACATAAGAAGTCAACTTAACGTCGCTTTCACCAGTTAAACAGATTTATGAATATTTTATTAGAAGAGTCGACGATAAACCTATCGTGACGATGGTAAAGTAGGACTCCACTTACGATATTAACATATCACATGAGAAGGGATTATGAGGTTAGAATCAAATGTTTATGACAAGTAAAAATAATCATTTCAAGAACGATTAATACATTATCGTTATTATTTTTAAAACTTCGTTTGCAAAAAACTAAAATAATTATCACGGTCATGGGTCCCATTTTTCCTCCAAAATGGGTGCATGCCTTCAAATATTAATATGCAAATTAAAACTAAGATTAAATTTATTTTAATTACCCCGCTTAAGGGAATTCCACAAACATAAACTAGGTTAATTATATAAATTTAAACCATTTAAATTTAATGAACCCATTAAGCTAACTTAACCAAAAATAACTAATTTAATTTAATTAATTTAATCATCCCTCTAAGGGATTTTCTCCCAAATTATAAACTAAGTCAATTACATAACATTAAACCCTTTTAATTTAATTAACTCATTAATATTACATTTACCTGAGATGACCAAAGCACTTAATTATCAAAACATTAAGACCTCTTAACCAAACAAACAAATTACCTGAACCACTAACCAATTAAAATTAATTAATTTTAATTTATGTAGTGGTGCAACCATATAACTGTCATGGTGCACATCAAATCACCACCCTTGGATTGATTCAATATCCACCATAAGATTAATTTAACTTTAAAAACATAAGATAATGATATATCTTTCAATACCTAAGTTTATTTCATTTTTATTTATCTCCATTCTTGAGGTTCATTCAATTTCTCTGAGTTTTTTTTTATTTGCAAGTATGGAGGATTGTGGATAGCTCATGCACAGAGTATCAAGGCCACGCTTCTTCTCATTCCATCCATGACAGGGCACATAGATCTGTATATATTTTTTATTTGCAGGGAGATGGAGATTTATTAAGCTAAAAATAATATATCTATAGAATTTTGTGTGTGTGCAAAGATCTAGATACATGCACACTTATCTTCTCTCTTTTTATCTATTTGATACATATTATAAGAAGGGTTTCATTTTTTTATATACATATTATTAGAAGGGTTTCATTTTTTATCTATTTGATGCATATTATCAGAAGGTTTTGTTTTTTACTTTGTCCTCATACGAGATGTACTAAAATTTCATTTATTCAAATTTAACTTTCACACACAGATTTATATAACACTCAATTTGGTAAAAACCATATTTAGAAAACAAAGGATTCTAGTAAGTGCGAACATAGTTTTTTCTTAAATTTCTAGTAACACCCGTAAAAATTATTTACACTTATCTAAATTTGAAAGATTTTTTTTTAATATATATATATATACATACTGGTAAAAACCAGATTTAGATGAAAATATTATACTTGGTATTTGCAGACATAGTTATATTATTATTATTATTATTTCTGGAAACACCCAGACACATTTACAATTTCTAATCCTTTTTTATTTGAAGAGAAAATTGCACTTATTTTAAGTTTGGAAAATGTGTGTGTGTGTGTGTGTGTGTGTAAAATATAAACAAAGTAGGTTAAAATATGGAAATGGTAACTTCTCTAACTGACTCACTCCAAACATTTTCATATCAACATTTTGAAAAAATTAGAATTATAATAAGTTCTCTTAATTCATTTAAGAGAGAGATATTATTTTACAACAGACATATGTGTAATAAAAACATGTGAATTTAACTACAACATGTGAACAAGTTCAAGGAAGAATTAATTCAAGATTATAAGCAAGTATAATTTCCTAACGTAAAAAAAAATGAGATTTTTTACTGAAGTGCAGTGTTAAAATGCAAGGAAGAGAAAATATTATGAGCATGAACTAGTTATTAAACATCCCAAAACAACAACCTTTTTCTACACATGCAAGGAAACAAAACAACACTATATTTTTCAGTTTCCAATAAAAGAAGGGTAACTCCATTTCATACATTCAAGCATTTTTTTTATTTCCTTAATTGATCCTTCATTCCAAGAAAAGAACACATAGTACAAAATTTAAAACAATTATTAATATAAATTGAAATTGGATTTCACTTTCACATCTACAACAATAATTCAACCATATTTTCCACCCCTTTGAATTAAATAACTAAAATCATTTTAATCAGAATAATGTGTCAATATCATGATCACAAGAATGTAATAAAATTTAAGTATGCAAGCCCTCTCAAGAGGAGACAACCGGCCAATTTTTTTGCTTACAAGTCAATGTTGTTGACTTCAAAATATGCAACACTTCAACATGAAGGCCACTTCAATCTGCTCCCAAATAACAATGTAAAACCTCCAAAATCACAAGAGAATGAGCCTGGTTGAGCACCCAACCAATTGGCATCATTACATGCCACCAAGAAGATGAAGATGACATGCTAGTCTTCCCCCAAGCCCATGGGGAAGAGGCAACACATCCAACCAACACATAGGGAGAATTCATATGCAATAAACAACATTCAAATACTTGGTTTATCACATGACACACATACTCACCCAAGAAAAATAGTCAAGAAGCACCATGCTTCAAATATAAGGAAGAGGAGAATGAAAATCCCTTTCTTTGTAGTCAAAAGCTCCATGCAACCAATAATTTATTCCACCTTATCTCTCCATGGATTTAACATCCATTATCACTCCAAAATCCCTCCCCTTATCTCTCCATTATCTCCCCCAAGAGGGATTTACAAACTTATTGTTTCCTTCTTTGAGGGTAGGGATGGATTTCCAAACCAAATGGAAATGCATCCCTACCTACAAGCCAAATGCAGGAGTAAAAATTAAGAGAAATAACTCTTTCAAGCTTGTGAGACAAGCATCCAAAACTTTAAAGAAGGAAATTCCTCCCCCTTTCCTCCATCTCCAAAACCCACACCCCTCAAGGGTGGGTGGAGAAACAAAAATAAGATAATCGAACATCCATTTATCATTCATATGCATAATTCAAACACCATTTCAAATAGGAAACAAAATATGTGTAAGATCCTACCTTGCACTCAAGCACAATCCAACCAAGGAGATCACCAAGAAATACAAATGCTTG
Source organism: Taxus chinensis (assembly GCA_019776745.2). Classification (NCBI taxonomy): domain Eukaryota; kingdom Viridiplantae; phylum Streptophyta; class Pinopsida; order Cupressales; family Taxaceae; genus Taxus; species Taxus chinensis. Next base: position 591,223,479 of record CM034153.1, read on the forward strand.
TTCTAAGCTCCAAGCTATTCCACCTCCAAAAAATTTCCTAAAAAAGAACCCCTTCACTAAGGACATGAGGGGTTAAGAAGAAAGATTTCCACATAAGTCAAGTAATGGGAGGGTAACAAATGTCACCCTCCACCAAAACCACATCCAAACAAAATGTAACGAAATTATCGCATAAAATTAAAATTGGGGAAAACAAATTTGGCTCCAAGCAATCATGAGAAGATTCACATTTCAATAAACATTCCCAAAATCAAAACTCCATAAATTTGGAGTGTGTGGGAGGGGGGAAAATGGTCGTGTATAATTTATGTTGGAAGTTAAATAGATCATAATAGTCTACATGTTGTTAACCCTTACATCCTTCTTATTAGTGTACATATACAATACTTATAAATTACTTAGGGTGTAAACATATTTTTATGACATTAATGAGAAAACGGTACTTCAATATAGGGGAAACACTATTAGAAGGGAAATAGATGCAACATATAATAAAATTAAGAATCAATATAGAGAAGAGTGGATGAATATTCGTATTATAAATTACACGAAGGATGGGTGGAAAAATCCAATTGGTAAGTACACTTAAACAATGGGAATAAGAGGATAGAACAGAAAAATTGTGGGTATAAACTAAAAGCAACAAAAATGAGGCTTCAAAATAACAAAGTTACTCATCACAAATGGAAAAGAGACATATAAGAAGTGATAGCCGATATTCTAACATTTCAACCTATCTTTTTTGTTTTAATAAAATTATTAGTGTTATTTATTAATAGTGCATGTTTTACATTTCTTTCACTCCATCAATTCAGAACCGCCTATTTTTCTTATATTTTATTAGTATAGAATATTTAAAAATAGGTCCAGTGAATATGTTGTATATTTTTATCAAATAACGAGCTACAAAAATATTACAAAATGAATTGTGTATATACACACATATATGCATACATTTTTTATTGGAGTTCATGGTATTTTTGTTTAATGTTAATTATACCTTAGTTATAATTGTTTGGTATGTTGTTTTTTCTTCTATCTAACAAAAATAATCAAAATCAAGTTGCATATAATCATTTAGATATGACATTGAAATAATTTTTGGTATTATAAATAAAAATATTTTGATGTAGAAAAATGTCTTGATAAGAAATCAATAGCTACTAGTTATGTTATTATAGAAGTGTAATCTAAAATTAGTATTATACATTTTTAAAGCATTATTTCTTCAATTTTTTTAATTGCAAACTTGACCTAATATTTGATGTTGAATGTAGGTACTGAGTTGTGATGATGATGATAAGGAGGAAAATGAAAGTAACAACAATACAATGATAATGATGAATACTTATAAAAATAATGATAAAATTGTTGGCATGATATATTTGTGTAGTTTTTTAACATGAACTCTTTTATGTCATGAAAATGATGTCAGCTCCATAAACACTGTTAAACGATTGTATAAACTTTGAAATTTATAATTTATAGAATTGCAATTATTTTTCATTTTCTATTAATAGTGACATAATGCTAACTGTTTCAACAATTATTACTAAAATTTATATTGCAAAAAATAAATTAAAAAATAAGAAATTTATATTTTTAACAATCATAAATGAATATTTAATTGTAATTAAAAAATTAAAATTTTAAAATCATTAATCACCCAACTCTTAATGCATTTAAATTATCCGTCTCTTGTAACGAATAATTACATACTGCTAATTTCAATTGTACAAAATAAGTTAAAAATCATAACAAATTTCAATTGTATTAAAAAAATAAAAATCTAAACTTAGGATTCACCTTATTCTTGAGATTAAATTCCTGATGTTAATACCATAATTTTAAATTTAGAATTCTTGATGCAAGTTTATGAGGTTACAAACATTGACGCAAAAAAATCAATTTAAAAAAATCCCACCAATACTAAAATTGAAATCACTAACACAAAAAAATCTTAAGCTAATTTGTGTGATGCCAAAAATGCCACGAAAAATGTTGTTAAACATCACCAAACACCACCGCTAAATGTTTGGCACATAAACTTTAGAATTAAAAAATATGTTTATGTCCACCTACAGACCCTGTTGCGGCATTGCGGAGATGCCCCGTGTAATGTCACCTGGGATCCACCATCGCCATCTAAGCACTCCTCGCCGTATGGCCATGATGGTCAACGTAGCCGCTCTCAATGGTGTTCTTTCAACTAGGCTCTCCGCTTTCCCTGCAATCAACAACAGAAGTGTCTTAGGCCACCAGCTCGCCAACAAGGCTAGGGTTCCCCCTTTACTCGTCAACTTGGGTGGGGCTCAACCTGTTGCCCCCGAGCTATGCACCTTGGATGGCTGAAATCTTTCCCCATTTCCCCCGTCACCTTCTTACAAGTTTCCCCACCTCCCTCTCTCCATCTCCTCTACTCAGGTGGAGGCAGACAATGAATAGGAGAACCCCACTAGTTGGGACATTCCAGATGCTGGTAAGGACCTCCCTGGTTCGGGTTGGCTTGACGACCACGATCCTCCTGCTTCAGGGATGTTTGTTACTACTGCTTTTTTTTTGTGTTTTGATGGTTTCCTAGGCATTGCCTAATGTGTTTATCATTTTCCTAGGCTCTTCCTAGTTTGTTTGTGGTTTTGGGGCGTGTTCTCACACCGCCTGCTTTTTTACTGAAAGCTATCTTGTATCTTATTGAATTAATATAATATAAGATCTCTTTTCATAAAAAAAATCTTGTTTAACGTCAAGATTGTAATGCAATTTCTAATGTTTAGTCATTTCTGCACTAGGACTTGAAGAAAAAAATAGGCTTAAAAACTCATGATTTTAACATTAAAAAAGATGTAGAATCAAAAAATCTCATAATACTACTTATATATTTTCTTTGTTAAATTTTTAAATGTTGTACAGACCAATTACTTTATAAAAATGTTGTATATTTTAGAATCACACATTTTTTTAAAAAATATTGTACAAGTGAGGTTTTTACTTTATAACTATTTGAAACCCTTTTGATATAATCTCGATTCTTGAGAGAGGTTCATTGACTATTGGGGTATTCTTGATCATATCAGTGAAGTAACCCAACCCAAAACTAGCTACATAGTTTTAAATTCGACATAGGAGGAAGATCGCCAATACCATTGGGCCTGTCGACACTAAAATTTTCTTCCGTAATTTCTATTTCATTAATGTATGTATTAGGAATAGGATGTTGTTAAGTATAATTAGTAGTAGCGTCTGATAGAAGATAACTGCGCTGTCAGTACGGTGCCGCCAATAATGTGGAGTACAGTAACAGTCAAAGTACAATAGGAATGTTGTAAAAAGTAAATATTTGTCGTAAGTGGTCCCGGTAATGTTAAAAATGTCAAAGTTTGTGTAATTAGAGAAGTAGGGTCTACATGATTAGGAATTAGAAATATTATATTTGGTATTAAGGACAAGGAGTGAGGTCATAAATATTTTGCGTATTTTATTTGTAAAAAGTCTAAAAATGTGGAACCCATGTAAAATGATAAGGTTTATCTTATCTTAAAAGATAAGCTTACATGTACAGATAAGAGTTAAGGTATGTGATTCGTCAGAGTGGATTTCTTATCCTATCTTAGAGATAAGATGGATAAGCCTGGAAGTTCTATAAATAGAGAGGCCACCCCCCTCATTTAGCATAGAAGGAAGTAGTGAGAAATATTGTAGGAAGTGTGCAAAGGAAGCCATCAGTTTTAAAGGTGTGTTGAAGAAGCCATTAAGAGGTGTAATTTGTAAAGTTTCTCCCATAGTCTTGGTGAAAGGCAAGTGAAGTCAATAACACTTGAAGTACCTCATGGGTGAGATTGTAACAATTTCATGTTAATATTATAATTTACTTTGATATTTTAGATTTTGTCATCATTCTCTCTTATCATAGTCAATGGTATTCTTGTGTTATGTTGTTGTTTTGTTTCCAGATTACATCCACCAAACTAAAGGCTGTGCATTAGTAAATAATCATAGCACGAGGAGTTCTCGGTGAAGATATATCATAGTGCCGGATTGGTGATGACAAGCCCATGACAGTAGATGGAACATGCACTTGATTCATAAGTATGCTATTTTTTTTATTTTCTACTAATAAATATTCTAGTTTGATTTTTTACATAATAATGTAATTTATTATTATATTTACATTTTCTAATAGGATATAGATGAGGAATTGCTCCAACCTAAGGGCAAGGAGCACATCCATCATTATGGATATATTTCTCTGTAGATGAAAGACAACAACTAGACACTAACAAAATGAATAGATCATTTAAATTGATTGTGAAATATATATTTATTTTTTATTTTATTTTATGATATTTCTAATAATGGTTTTGTTACATTTTATATATGGGAAACACCAAATGAGGGTGAATTATAATGGATAAATGCTTCAAATTATACATGGGAGAATCGAGAATATTGATATTTTTTTTCTACTTCAAGTTATGGGTGCGGGTCCTAACCTTCTAATAAGAGTGATGACAATAATGAAGATGTTAGTTGGAGTGTTAGTGGTTGGGAAGATGCCAGTGATGTGGGTGGGATAATGTAGATGACATTGATGATCATGTTGTATGGATTAAATAATAGGGTAGATGCAGGATAATGGGAGTCAAAGGCGGGGCGAGGGGAGGAGGGGTTGGTGGACAAAAGCCCACTTTTTTTTCTTCTAAAAAATAACAATACATGAACTTAGAGAATTTTTTAGAGGCACATATTCCAATAAGTTTGTAATGATGTAAGAAGATAAATTGAGACATGTTGAATCTAGTTTATGAATATGCATTTTTTTACAATATCTAGATGAGATAAATATGTGAAAATTTCACATTTCTAACAGTGATATAGTAAGTTTTTGTGAAAACATAACAAAAGTGTACGTGTACAAACATACTTTTTGGAGCAAATAAATGAATTATTAAATGAAATTTCATACAAGGATTCACAAAATGGTGAATATTTTTAAGAATATTTTTTCAATAAATATAATAATTTTACAAGTCAAGAAAATAAGAAAAATGAGAATGCAAGTGTATGGACACAACTTTTTGAGCTTAACTTCATATATTTGATTGTTTTTCTTTTTTTAAATAGTAAAAAAATGAGTAGACTATTGAGATATAAGTTTTGTAATATGTTAGTTAACTGTCAAAATTTTATTAAATTATTAGTAACACTAATGAATAAATTATAACAAGTTATGTGGAAATCAAGTAATAATTAAAAAATATAATTTAATCTTAATAAAATATACATTTTCGAAAACTAGATTCTCACCTTTACAAACCCATATAGTTTATAAAATAATACATAAAGCTAACGAATATTTTGTGCCTACAAAAGTGAAACAATGTTTTGAATCATCTAAAAGCCTCCTTGGATGATCTAATGCAGGTCCAAAGTAGAGGTTTGGGTCCCCTAGCCAAAATCCAAGGTTGTTTAGGAGGGAAGAATGCTTGAAAAAAATGGAACATAAACAAAGTGCATACAACCTTTAGAAAGGGCATGCACGCTTTGTAAAGGACATAAGCCATTGAAAATCCATTTTAAACTAAAAAATAGTCCTTTGTAGGGAAAAGGGTGTGTGGCCTATTTGAATCAATTTATTCCTGAACCTATTCAAAATAGTTTGGGAAGGGATTTATAAAGGGCATACGCACTTTTTGGAAGGGCATATGTATTTTGAGAAAAAAAATGACTAAAATGGCCATAAAATTGACCCCCAACTTTGTGCATCTACCCTATGACTTGACTTCATGACTATTTTAAATAATTATATTATTAAGACTTTCACTTTATTATTGTGTTACCTTATTATTAGCACTTTTAATTTATTATTTTTCATTATCAATTTTTACAATTAAATTAAAATTTGTTTTATTACTTTCAAATTTTGTATAGTGGAGAGGGGCACATTATTACTCATATTTTTATTGTTTTTTATAGTATCATATTAAATGACATTGATATTATATAAAAATACATTCATTAATTATTATAACATAATTTAAGATAAAATTATTTTATAATTAAAAATATTAATTAACTAAATGAATACGTTGAAGGAATTGTTGAGCTTGATGGTTTTTCCCTCATCCCCATCCTCTTCCCCCTTTCCTTTCCCCCGGTTCTAGTCTTAACGACGACGGATTTGGCTCTCATCGGCTCACAACGCAGGTCTTGATGTGTGTCCTTGGTGGCATGGCTTTGGGCAGTAGATCGGTTTAGTGTGGCTTAGGTTCTATCTTTGGTGGCGATAGTTTGGTGTGCCCTGTTGTTATTGTCCCTGCTTCTGATCCGATTATGGAGTCGGTCCTTCCGAACTTGAAGGTGGGTTTTGTTGGGGATGCTCTTTCCCAACAAGCCCCCTTGGTGAATCACTCTTATTTACATGTTGCGGTTGCGGCTTCCTTTCCTTCATCTTCTAAGCCCCTTTCTACTGCTAAATCCTATCCCTTAGTTTCTTTTGGAGAGTCGGTGTTACAAGAAGAAGATTTTTATTCCATCCAAGGGTTGATATGCCATTTTAATTTCCTCTCGCCTTGTTTGCCACTTCTTCACTCTTGGATTTCTTTGAGCTAGAACCCTCTCTTGTTAGGTAGGGTTTACATTTACCCATGTGCCAGGGGGTTTTTCATTGTGGTTTTTTATTGTTGTTGATGATTTGAGATGCTATCCTTTCCAAGCTTTGGGATCTACAAAATCATCACTTGGTGATGAAACTGTGGTTTCCAACATTTAATCCACTCATTGTTGCATTCAATGTCCAACATGTTTGGGTTTGTCTACCTCGTCTCCTACTGCAGTTTTGGGCGGGAGTGATTGTTTGATTGCAATTGGTAATGCTTTGGGAAGGTTTTTATCTATCAACTCTAAAATGTAATTCTACGCACATACTACCCTATGCTCATATCTTGGTGGGTCTGGATACCTCTCTTGATCAACCCTCCTCTATTGATCTCAAGGTTTTAGATATAATTTGGTCACAACCTCTTGACTATGACAGCTTGCCCTTCAGATGCAAGAAATGTTTTTCCTTGGGGCATCTTGCTTCGTAGTGTTAAAAAATGAAATAGAAGTTGAAGGAAAAAGTATCTTGGTGAAAGGATTTCTAACCCATCCTATTGGTATTTTGGGGATGATTCAGATTCCTCTTTGGAGAATTCGATAGAGTTTTGCGATAACCCTGCTGATAGGGTAAATCAGCTACCAGTTGAGATGCATGATCCCCCCTACGGTGGGGTTGGTTGGTTTGATTCAGGAAGAGCAAGTGTCGTTGCCCCCTTCAGGGGCAGATCCTGATTGTTCTAAAAATAAAGAGGAGTTAAATGTTGGAACAAAGGAGAGCTCTAAATTTCAACTTTCAATTCATCTAAAAGGAAATTTGGATCATAATAGGATTGATGGTTGGGCAGTCATTAATAGGAAAAAGAAAGGAAATTATTTCCCTAAAATGAGATTGCGATCTCATGGTCAAGATCCTCTGGAGTAGTTTTCGCAGCTTTGGGTGCTTAAACCTTTCTTTTTTTCTCTTATCATTTTATGTTCTTCTCGTTTGTGCCTTAGTGGCTATTTGTATTTTGTTTCTTGAGGGATTCTTTTTTGTTATGCTCTTTATTTCTTTATTTTTCCTTAAGGTCATTTTGTACTAAGGATGCATGTTCTTTCAAAATCCCCACTTTTACCCTTTTCCAAGAAATAATATTAATCAACTAGAGACTAATAACTAGAAAAAAAAATCATTTTTAAAAACAATATTCATAAATGGAGTCAGACCCAAGTTCTATTTTACTTTGAATTAGTGTCAAATTAATTAGTCACCTTTAAGTATAACCTAGTGTCACAAGTAAAGTCAGCTTTAATTCAAACATAGTGTCACACTTAAATTTGTCTCAACAACAAGCTATACAGTTGAAATACTTGATAGATTTGAAGTTACCTTTAGTGATAGGTTTGAAGTCACCTTAGTGATAAATTTAAAGTTAAATTTAGTATGAAAAGGGTTGTAGTCCTATTGGCAAGATCATAAATTGTTTGTATCCATCCACTAGGATACAAATTTATTTAGATACACGACACAAAAAGTCAAATAGATAGGGCTATGGTAATTTCTTGGGTGACTTTGAATGATTGGATTCCCCCTAGCCATGAAAACTTAGCTAAAGGAAGGCCTTGATTTAGATGTACAAACATGGGTAAAGATGTTGATACCTATATAATTAAGTGATTATGAATAAAAAAGTTAGCTATTAAGGGGAATCCCTTTTACTATCAAGGTAGTATAGAAAAAAATCACTAGTAATTGAGGCTCAATTACCTTATCTCTTATGTTCTTCGATTACTTTCTTCCGTTCCCATTTATGAAATCAAACATTTTCCGAGGTATTGTAATATAGTTGCATACTTCTTGGAAAATGCAGGGACTATTTTGGATCCCTTTTCAAGAATTGAAAGTGAAGACCATCAGGAATGTCTAGGTTTACAATATATTTTGGAGTCAGATAAACAAAGGATCCAATGGTGTTTTATTTCTTTCTCATTTGTTTTTTTGGGACAGGGAATTATAAACATGTGTCAAGAAATATATATTTTTCTAAATAATGAGAGATAATCCTTCTTTGGATCCCTCAAATATTTCTCATGATTTGGCATGAGCCCCACATTCACAGATAATTCAAGGCATGCCAAGTAATGAGTGGTAAATTTTAATTATACATTTGATCTCAGTTGTAGAATCAATCTAATCATGAATCATTGATGTGTGGATGTGTGCTTAGTTATATTAGCACCACCAAGACACCTTCTTCTTGGGAGAAGACAAATCAAGTGTGAGAGAAAATCATCTTTAATATCTCCTACATTATTTCATTCATCATGTCTCAATTGGGAATCACTCTTTTAAACTAGTCTATTTTTCTATTTTTTTGGGTGTTGGCGAAATATTTTGTCAGGGAAAAATATATGTTTCGTCAATGCCCACAAGACTAGATCCCTCCACTAATGATTGAGGTGGCTCCTATTTATGAAAATATATAAATTATATACACTAATTATGAACTCGGGGGAGGTAAAATACCAAGGAATGTGCTAGAACACCTTTGTTGTAATTGTAACAATATATTAGAGAGGGAAGAGTTTGCATGTAGGAGAGGAGAGAAGTATAGGAAAAATAAGGGGAAAAGTAGGAGGGGAGTTGTGCCAATGAGAGAAATATAAATTTTAACCAATAACTCATAATAATTTTCTAGTTAAAATAAATAGGCAAACATATGTAATCAAATAAGGATCATGAAACAATAACACATGTTAACACAAAGTTCAACTAGTGATTATTATTTCATTTCAGTAGGGACAAATCCCTTGCTTCCTTATAAAATTTTTAATATGATCGACTAAGTATCAAAAGAGAGAATGGAGGAAAATATTATGCATAAATAGAAGAATAGAGTTTGTTAGAGACAACAATAACCAATCCTTTGGAATGAAGAATCCATTCCAATATATAACCCTCTTACATACCTTTTCAGATTACCATTTGACTTTTCTTATTATGGATTAAAATAAGTTACTTTTCCTTGTTTTAAGAAAAATACTTTCACAATAAAGAAATATTAAATCACTTAAGTGAAAAAGACAAAATTGGAAAAAGTGCACCCCCAACGAAGAAATAGAAATCACCAAGTGTACAAGATCACTTTTATACAAATGTGATTTCTTCGTGAAGAAAGAGAAGGTGGGGAGAAGTAAGAAGGAAATTGAAGAATTTATCTCGTGGATGGTGATTTAGAAGATGAAGATCCTTAAATGCACTACACTGGAGGAACCTTCTGACCTCTTACTACTGATTGGAATCTTGACACTACATTCAAAATTTCTCCCCTATGTGGAATTACAATTTTCATCAAAATGTCTAACCAAGTCATCTCCAAGTTGATTAGTTGAGAGTGTAATTTTTCACTTATAATGTGACTCTAATCCATATTATGAGTACCCTTTGTAGAAAACCATATGAATTGAGCCATCTAGGATAGAATTTATTGGTAGATACTTATGGTATTAACTGGTTTAGCATGATGATGTAGTTTGAGATGTCCTATATGAAATTAGAGTGGGAAAAGGTTTTGGGGAGATGAGTGAACTTATGAGAAGTATTCATCCAATTTTTGATAATCAATCATTGCAAACATGTATCTTTTATTTCCCATTCAAGTAGGGTATCTACTTTTTAAGGATGACACCTTCTCAGGCCTAGGAATACCAAGTCATGAGGAGATTCCTTCTATAGACAATATATCCATAATGGAGCCATAATTTATAATGATTGTATGACTATCTGGTTCATAATTTTGGGCACAAGAATGAACAAAGTTAGTGTTTTGCAGAGAAAATGGGAATCCTACATCTCGATAAATACCACTATGATAAATCTTGTCAGCCACCACACTTTGAGTTTTTTCCTCCATCCTTCTTCTCAGGGCTTTAAAATCCATGTTATACACATTACTATCTACCACAATTTTGATATTTTGATATCAAAATAGAAACAATTTCATAACTAGAATAATTTAGCTTCATCGTTAGATATTTTTATATCAGAATGTTGTGAGATGAATAATTACTTTGAGAGAGGAGGAAAAAAGAGTTTTTTTGAGTGCTTCCAATGGTTTTTTAAAGGGGTTTTGGTTGCAACCAAAATATTTATCACAATAATTAAAATAATCCACCTTAGAATCCAAGAGAGGAATCAAATTAATGGAATTTAGAAGAGGGAACTTGAGTCCAAAGTTCATGCAATTTGGTCAATGGAGTCTCTTGGATTGAGCAAAATGATTTTTAGCTAACTAGGGGGAAAATGTTTTTTTCAGCTGAAATATTCTTTTGTGGATTAAAAATAAATCATTCTGTTTCGCACGGAATGTTTCAGCTTTTGGGAATAGAGTTGCTTCTATCCTTTCATTCCTTTGAGAAACAGATAAGGGTTAGGGCTAGGAGGAATACCTGTTGAATGTCGAGAGGGTGTGCGCGTACCGTAGAGAGAGAGATTAGATCGACTGCGAAGAACTTATTTTTGTCTTGGAAGGACTACCTGTAAGTAAGAATACAAGACCACCAGATTTTAATTAGATAAGAAATGAGGGAACTGCCTTGGGCCCAGGAAATATAAAACTTCCTTTCGAAGGTGGTCAGTTCCCCTGCTAATATGAATTAACACAAATTCTAACAAATAAGCTATTGTAAAATCACAATTTAATTTACCTCGTTGAGAACAAGTAGAGGAAAGGGCTGGTTTTGGTTTTCAATCACGGTGACCTACGTCCGGTCAGTGTCACCGGTACTGGTTGATGATAACTGATATCGGTAGGGGTAGTGATTTAAGGGGTTGGGTGAAGGTTGGCTATAAGATGGCTATATGATAGCTATGGTGTTTATAAGGCTCATAAAATGACTGGGGATAGGTAATGAGGTGATGGAGAAGACTCAGAGAGTATGGGGGCTGTTCTTGGGGTAAAGTAGGGGTAGAGGAATGTAAGTTAGGTGGAGAGTGTTACTGGGTAGTGGATCTGAGGGTAGACTTGTAATTACTGTGATTCAGAAATCCAAGAAATATTATTAAAATAACGTATAAGACTTACTTACTAGTTCCTAATGGAAAATGTAGGTTCTGGGACTGTGATGACGAAGACAGGGCTCAAGTCAGGATGATCTGAAAATCCAAGATGAGCTATCTCCTCTCCTGATGCTCGGATGAGTGTCACTGGACTCTGGTTATTTAGTTGCAACCTTGGGCTTGATGTCCTTCTCTAGTGAACTTCTCTCCTTCCTTCACTTGTCTCTGCTCAGCCAAGTCAATTCCAGATCTTTCCAATGACTTCCCCTTTTGATCCAATGAAAATCCAACCACTTGTTTTTTGTTGGGAGTGGTCATTTACAGGGAACCGATGGCGGTTACGTAACCTAATGGCGGTCGAGTAGGAACCTCGGTATCGGTCAGGTCAAAGTAGGCTATTTTTAGTAAAATAGCCAACTTTCCCTCCTTTTCTCCTGAGGGAATTAGTTGCGGGCTTGGTCAAGTCATTATGAGGTTGGTTTTAGGTGCAGGTGAGGAGTCATTAGTCATGGGTGTGGATGTAGACCAAGTTATAGGTCTTAATTAGGTTAGTTTAGGGTTAGGACTAGGTCATTATGAGGTGACGAAATGAGGTGACAGGTATGGTGATGTGGATTTATTAATTATAGGGTAATTAATAAATAATTGTGTAAGGTTTAGGTGATGAGGTTAGGTTGCGAAATGAGATGCGGGGCATAAGGGGGTCGTAAGGACACAAATTTGGTGTCTAAATTAGCCCCTTGTTGTCGTGTAGCTTGTCTTGTAAAGCTACACAGACAATAATAAGAATTGGTTACCCCTGTTAAGGGTATAGGTAATCCCCTTCAAATCTATCGCAGATTGAGGTAGCGTGGAAATCATGGATAGGGTTGATAAAGGGTAAATGGTGTTTAGATGATGGTAAGATGGTGGGGTAGGTCCAAGGAAGTAGACGCACATTGAAATGCAAGTAGTGCGACCAGGGTACATGATTTGAAGAGAAAACAAGCAATTCATAGGCAAAGGTCAATAGTTTATCCAAACCAAGGGTGATATAAATCCTGGTATCCAAGGCATAGGAAGTAGCTCCAGGGGATATAAAGGGTAAGGTACAAGAATGTTTAGGCATGTTCGGGCAAGTACCAAATGGTTGGTTTGGTCGAGATAAACATCACGGTCTTGGTCTAGGAAAATTTGGTCGACTGATCAAGTCAAGTACCCTAATCATGCTAAAACACAAACAAGTGAGCTCGATTGAACAAAAAGCTGACATGTTGGGTGGATAAAATTGTAATTTGTTGGTTTTGGGTGACGTATTTGAGTGGTGTGGCCTTGGGTTGGGCTGATTGATGAGTGGAGGGCCATGGGTTGGGCCTGATTGGTTGTTTGCGGCCTTGGGTCGGGCCAAATGGTTGGTTACGGCCTTAGGTCGGGCCAGATGGTTGATTGCAGCCTTCGGGCGGGCCGGATTTTTTGGTTGGGGCCTTGGGTCGGGCCAAATGGTTGGTTGCAGCCTTAGGTCGGGCCAAATGTTTGGTTGCGGCCTTGGGCTGGGCCAAATGGTTGGTTACGACCAATGGGTCAGGCCAAATGGTTGGTTGTGGCCTTGGGTCGGGCCAAATGGTTAGTTATGGCCTTGGGTCGGGCAAAATGGTTGGTTGCGGCCTTGGGTCGGGCCAAATGGTTGGTTACGGCCTTGGGTCGGGCCAAATGGTTCAGTTGCGGCCGTGAAATCGGGCCAATGAAGTCAACAAACGGGTTTTTAGCAATGAAGTGTACAGGTGATGTGGTGAATAGGCGATGTAGTGAGAAAGGGTGATTAGTAAATAAGGGCAGAAATTGGGGGAAGGTGGGATTAAACCGATATCGATTCTCTATGACCGATACCGGTTAAATGACCGATACCGGTTCTTTAGGGCATTATATAACCGATATTGGTTATAGTTTGAAAAACCTATAAAAATAAAAAATACGGCCTGTCATTGTCATATTGTCAATTTGAAAACCAATTTTAGTTGTCTGAGGTGTACTTAGTTGAAATTGTTGAATTTTTTGGCTGAGGTGGCACTATTTGAGTGGAGAAGTGAGTGGTTGGTAGGCTCGAGCGAGTAGGAGGCAGCATTTGATTGGTGGGGGACCCAGCAGAGGAGTTTTAGAGCCATGGCATAGCCAAGAGGAGCAGGAGGTGTTGGACCAGCTGGACCGCCACCACCTATCCCACTACAATGACGTGTCAGTCGTACCGGTAGGTTCGAAACCTCTCATTATGTGAATTTAATGTTTTTAAGCTAGATTTGGGGTTTTGGGTAGGAATCCAATGTTTTTAATAAAATAATGAATAAATGGAAGTTGTTTGGAAAATGGAGAGGATAGATGGGTTAAATAGGCCAAGGCAACAAGGTGGGTAGGTTTTTAGGGTGTTTTAATGGGTAAATAGGGGAGTAAATAGGCCAAAAATTGGATTTGGGGGGCCGCGTAGGGTTCGGCTCCGTGATTTTATAGTGACCGATGTCGGTCACGAAGCGACCGGCATCGGTCATGAAGTTTTAGAGCAAGGTGGGTTTGTGGTTGACCGGTGTCGGTCGTACGTCGACTGGCGTCGGGTAGAGAGACGATGGAGAGTGGACCGGTGGCGGTCATGGGTGACCGGTACTGGTCCCTAGTTAGGATTATTTTGGGTGTTTGGTTGTTGTTGGGGCTGTTGTTTGGGTGTTTTGTTATTAGTGGTTGTTGCATTTGGGTGTTGTGGTATTGTTTGGGCTTTGTGTGTTGTGGGGGTGAAGAGGTAAGGGGGAGAGGTTGATAGGAGGGGTGATGGGTGGAGGAAAATGGAAAGGGGATATCGTAAATGTTTTTGGGGGTAAAATAGGTGAAGGTGTAGGTGTGTGTTATAGGATTCGGGGTGATGGTCGGGTGGTTAAAAGGGGGTTATAGAAGGTTAAAGTAGTTGTTGTTTTGAAAGGGTAGGTCTAATGAAATGGGTTATTTGTGCAGGCACGTTAGCAGCTGACTATGCGAGATAGGATGCCCCCACTGTTGAGCCGGATGTGGCCACACATGTCCACAGTGCAGTGGGCCATTATGCGCGAGGTGGGACTCGGCGGAGTCCAGCGATATAGGGCTATAGATAGGGATCATAGTCTTATGGTTGCCCTCATCGAGAGATGGGATCCAGTGACCAATGTGTTCCATCTCCTGACTGGAGAGATGACTATTACCCTTAGAGGATGTATATCACATCCTAAGACTGTTGATCGTATGGAGAGGTAGTATTCCAGGTAGATGCAGAGATAGCTATGGACAGCATTCTACAGGTATTTGGGGATGCAACCGCACTATTGACTTATCATAGCGCGAGCATTGCCTATGGGGACATGTATCGCGCCCACCGACATGAGACACGGCTTGCCATGTTGATGATGATAGGCATCACATGCTTCACCCTCCCAGACTCAGAGGGAGGCCGCTTTCCACGTGTGTTGATGGGGGTGCTACACGAGATGGTGGAGGAGCATACGTGTTATACTTGGGCACTAGTATACCTGGTGCAGTTATACAGAGAGTTGTGGGGATATCGCCGGATGAGGTGATTCGAGATTTGTTCCACATTTTTGTTACACTGCTGGGCATATGAGCACATCATATGTATTCGACCAGTAGGGCTGCCCCAGTAGCCGGGGCCACAGGTGATATATAGATATGACTTTCAGAGGTGGTTGGGGGTCGTGGGCCAGCCACGAGCAGTGCTCGCCGGACGGGATGTAGCGTATTACCGTCATTTATTAGAGGGCATGACTACCTTGGATATTGTATGGAGGCCTTACAGAGGTCATCAGCCCCGCGGAGGAGCCCGATCACAGTTGCGTTGGATCCAGTATACATTCTAGATAGCGGGACAGAGGCTAGGAGAGCATGAGCGGATACCCCTGGAGAGGGTACGACGGAAGTTGGGGCTACAACAGGATGAGCCACCGCCCTTCCCTCAGTACCGGAGGGATGATGTAGAGGCCCCACTGCCTGCACCACAGCCCGTGGACCCAGATTGGTAGAGAGGCCAGCAGATGATACCGTAGACGATGCTGGCTGTCCAGGATCATTTTTGGTATGGTGGGCAGGGGAGAGAGCTGCGAGGAGAGCACATCCCACATAGCCAGACTTAGCGGCTATTATAGCAGAGAGGGACTAGCTCAGGGGACAGGTGCAGTTATTACAGGGGCAGCTTGCTGCTGCACAGGCAGAGATAGGTGTCTTACAGGGGTAGCTAGCCCAGGCATAGGTACAGCCATAGGTACAGCCACTAGGCACCACCAGCAGTACTAGCACAGCCACAGGCACAAGTATAGGTACCGACACCAGCGTAGCCACAGGCATAGGTACCCGGCACCGGCACCGGCACCGGCACAGCCACAACCACAGGGTGTACTGGTAGGATAGGGGCCATTGTTATTAGGAGTTGGGGGACCAGCCCCAGTAGCTATGGTGGCACGGGCCCGTTATATGGAGGCGAGAGTGGAGGCCTGATACTATCAGGATGTCCTTAATGGTACCTGGGCTGACTATCAGCCATACGTGGCGCACAGAGCAGAGACCTCTAGGAGTTAGAGATCCCAGGGGGTGTAATGACAGCTAGTGGGTTGGTGACAGGGAGGAGGTGGGAGCTAGTACCAGAACCCACAGGGAGAGGACCTGAGGGCAGTGGGGAGAGTTGAGACATCCCTGGAGCGGAGATAGGTGTTTTTGTTTGTAAATTAGATATGGGCACCGGTCTGCGAATCGGTTATGTATATAGAGGCCTGCGTGCCCACATATGATTCATTCATTCATTTATTCATTTGGTTCGTATATACCGGCCAGCAAGCCGAGTACGGGTTGTATAGTTGATACCGGCCTGCAAGCTGAGTATATTTTTGATATGAGAGACCGGCCTGTGAGCCGAGTCGAGATTTTAATAGTTATTGCATCCTGCGTGCCGGCTTTGTATTATCTTGAGATCACAGAGGCCCCTATGTAGGGAAAGTTGTATATTTTAAACCTTTGAGATATATATATATATATATATATATATATGATGATTTTGACCCACATGGTGTATATGAAATGTTTTATTTGTTTTGTTGATGGTTTGTGAAATTTAATATATGATGAGTTTGATCCACACATGGTGTATATGAAATGTTGTATGTGTTTTTGTCAATGATTTGTTTAGTTAATGTATGATGAGTTTGATCTACATGGTATATATGAAATGTTGTATGTGTTTTGTCGATGGTTTATTTTAGTTAATGTATGATGAGTTTGATCTACATGGTGTATATGAAATGTTGTATGTGTTTTGTCGATGGTTTGTTTTAGTTAATGTGTGATGAGTTTGATCTACATGGTGTATATGAAATGTTGTATGTGTTTTGTCGATGGTTTTTTTTAGTTAATGTATGATGAGTTTGATCTACATGGTGTATATGAAATGTTGTATGTGTTTTTTCAATGGTTTGTTTTAGTTAATGTATGATGAGTTTGATCTACATGGTGTATATGAAATGTTGTATGTGTTTTGTCAATGGTTTGTTTTAGTTAATGATAGATGATGTTGATGAAATAGCGATAGTATATTGATGTGATTTTGATGAAAAATATTGGTAATGGTGTTGTGATGCAGGAAAAAGAGGCGGGCGCCACAAAAAATTACAAAAACGAAGAAACGGCCTAGGTTTAAGCCAAACGGGGCACATGACCGATATCAGTTATGTAACCGATGTCGGTAGCTACATGACCGATAGCGGTTATGCAACTGATATCGGTTATTCCAAAATTATATTTCCTACAAATAGAACCGCTTGGTTGGAAACTTAAGTTCTTCTTTTTAGAAGCATGCAACAAGTTAAATATGTGAATGTGATGCTATTTGATGACTGAGACAGGTAATTGCATGAAAGAATTGAGTGATAAGGAGGAAAGAGACAGGTGAAGTGAGTGTGAGCTGAGATTCAGAAGGTAGAAAGACAAGTTATATTTGAAGAGGGTGGTAAACATGGCTGAACGAGGAGAAGCATCCAGCTAGGAAGAGACAAGAGGGAAGACAGGTTCCACCTCAAGCTGGTGCATCCCAAGAGGTAAACTGTTTGGTTATAATTTGATTCTTACATGTTTTATGAATAGGATGAGAGAGAGTTAGTGGGTAAAGATGAGAAAGAAAAGGTGATAGGCAAGGGTTGGGGATGGGTTGAGTGCTATGGGGTAGGTAAGCAGGGTGTTCACGTATGTTGTTAGGTATAGATAGGAGTAAACGGGAAAAATAATTACTGTAGGTGTATGTTTTTAAGCAGGGTGTATATTTTTGACAGTGACCAGTATCATTTAGAGATAACCGGTATCGGTTAGTTAGTTAACCGGTATCGGTTATCTATAACCGATACCGGTTACTGTAGGAGTTTCTAGAATGTGAGAAAAAAACCGTGGAGATTTGTTTTATTGAATAATTATGTGTCGTGTTGATGTATGCAGGCGGAAGCAGGGTTAAGGATGAATGATACTATGCCAGCATTGTTGTCATGAATCCGAGTGGATGTAACACCAGTTGAATGGGCATTGATAAATCATTTGGGGTTAAGTGGAATTTTCTATTATTCACGAATCGCATGTAACCATGCTATGTTGCAGGCGTTGATTGAGAGATGGAATCCAGAAAAGAATACCTTCTATTTGCCAATAGGGGAGATGACAGTGACGTTGGAAGATGTGTTCCGTATTTTGAGACTCCCAATTACAGGAAGACCAGTATATCAGGCATTTCCTAGCGTGGCACGGGGAGTGATAACAGCAATATTTGGTCCATACGCACGAGATTTGACACAGCGAGGTTTAACATTCACTTATGGTATAATGTATGCAGCACACCCTGAGGCAACAAGGTTGGCAGTAGTATTACTGATAGCAGTGGGGTATTATGCATTACCGAGGGTGGATGGTGGAATATTTCCAAAAGCATTGATGAGTGTTATTTGGGAAATGATAGAAATGAGCGTGACTTTCACATGGGCACCCACATATCTGGCAGAGTTATATAGGGGTTTATGGGCTTGCAGGTGAAAACACAGGACGACACTGGATTGTTCATACTTATTACATTGTTGGGCCTATGAGCACATTGTTTGTGTCCGTCCAATAGGCCGACCCATCGAGTCGAGAGAGATAGGAGTGCAGAGGTTGGGATTCAGACGATGGGTCCAGACAAAAAAAGAGGTGAGATCCCAAGCCGTGATAGATGACATTGAGTATTATAGACAGGTATGGGAGATGGTGACGATTGCAGATATTTTTTGGAGGCCTTATGGGAACTACATGGTGACAAAGAACATAGCTTAGGAGTTGAGGGGTGTAGAGCGGTTGAGGTGGATTGCAGGGCACAGGCCGGGTGAGTACGAGAGGATTCCTCTAGATCACGTGCGGTGACAATTTGGGTTCATTCAGGATATACCTATAACATATAGACCATACATGAGGATTGATGCCGAGGCAGTCATTCTCACCTCCCTGGTCCGACACCTCCAGAAGGGCCAGAAGAGATAACAGCCGATCGTAGGGTAATGGATGCGGGAATGACAGAGGCCTATAGAGTATGGTGGGTAGCAGAGCTACGAGGTGCACGTGAGCGCCCTGACATAGCTGTGATTACAGCGGAGAGAGATCGTCTGTAGGATTTGGTTCACCATCTTCAAACACAAGTGAATGAGATAACAGGATTATTAGAGGTTTCACAGTTACGAGTAGAGAGACTAGAGGCAAGATTCCTCCACGCGAGAGGACGTATTCGTATGTTACAGGAGATGTTGGCGGATCAGTGGGAGGAACCAATAGCAGTGGCACCTTTGAGGATGGAAAGGCCAAGTGAGGGGCGTCGACGATCACGATCACCACTGGATTTGGGAGGAGGCGCAAGGGTCTAAGTGAATTTCATAGGAGTATAAGAATAAATAAGGATGCCGACCTGCGAGTCGATGATAGAGAAGATGTATTTGTTTAACATCTAAAAACGAAATATGTATGTTGTTTTGAGGGATGATAATACTAAGAATGGTTGTGTTTTGAATGTTGTTTTTGTTTGTTTTGAAAAAGGATAAAGATGAATGTTGTCAAAATAGAAATACACAAAAATATTTATATTTACAACACATGATAGGGTATGGTAGGGGATGGTCGACGCTAACCTTGGGAGACCCCATGTCTCCTAAGTGCTGCCTACATAGCCCATTGCACAAAGCAAGGAGGGGCCTCAGACTGATGTAGTTCTCCCTTAGGACCAGGGAGAGGTGAATTCAGGCAATTTGGTTGTAGTTAGGCAATGTGTTGTTTGATAAGAATTTGACGTTGATATGGTAATGTTGTTGGTGTTGGTAAGGTATAGGTGAAGCGAAAGTTAGCCTACCCAAGTGGTAGGGAACCGTATCCTGATTAAGGTCAACACACAATCCTAGAGTCGAGAAAAAGAGGTAAAAGTGTCCCGTAGTTTAGAAGAGCTAAACAAACCACATAATAACGTAGAATGAGCTTGAACCTCTAGGTACCTTGCATAGACGAGAAGTCGATAGGTGAAAAGAGTTGTATAATCACAATATATCAGATATACGTCACATTCCTTGAGTTTTGTTGCTTTGATAAATGGTGAGGTGAGGTGGTAGATATGGGCGAGGGTGCTGAGAGCTTGTTACAAGGTGATTATTCTGACGAAAGAGAACCAAACCTAAATAGACAAGTCCATGACTCAAAAGTGCTTTTGAATGCGGCTTTTATTTTGCTGAATATAGACTGATCGATGCGGGAAGTCTACAAGGGATATGTATTTTGTTACTCTTGAGGTCTTCACGAAGCTGATCAATGCGAGAAGCTTCTGATAAAGGCTGACTGTGTATAGTTGTCCTTCAAGGGAGCAGTCTATTTATAGTAGCAGATGCGACGTTTGTGTATAGCTGTCCTTCGGGGGAGCAGTCTATATATAATAGCAGCAATAGTTTGGCATATAGCTGTCCTTCGAGGGAGCAGTCTATGTATAATTTAGAGGTCTAGATGTTCGTTGGGCATAAAGCATCTAGTTTTGTAGGAAGTTTGACTCAAGAAAATCCCATAAGTGTTTAATTAAGAATGTGTCATTTTGATACTTTGAAGTCATGGACTAGACTAAAAAGGGGAAGGCTTCTTTAAGGGGAGGTGATAATCAAACCATGTGAGCTTGATTTGATTTTGAGATGTAGGAAACAAAGTGTATGCGGTGGTAAATGAGCTCAAGGGACGAGCGCAAGGTAGATAAGAAGTGATATAACACTGAATTCAACAGTAGAATGGTCAAAGATGCAAGGCATTAAGGGGCTCAGGCTCAGGTTTACCATTAAGTGAAGCTAAACGATAAGTGCCTGATCCATAAGTATGAGTGATAATGTAAGGCCCAATCCAATTAGGAGCAAATTTTCCACGTTTTCTCTTTTCTAGTTTGGTTACATGTTGATTCTCTTTGAGGACAAGATCACCAACCTTAAAGGTACGCTCATGAAGTCGCTTATCATAAGCACGCTTGATGCGTTTTTGATAGATTTGAAGGTGGTCAAGAGCCGTAAGACAACGCTCGTCAAGAAGCTCTAATTGGGCTAACCGCTCTTGGCGGAAATCATCGTTGGTGAGAATATCCTGAAGAGATATTCTGAGGGAGGGTATTTGTATTTCGAGAGGCAAGATAGCCTCAGTACCATATACCAAAGAAAATGGGGTGGCATTAGTAGAGGTACGAATGCTAGTCCGATAAGCCCAAAGAGCAAAAGGGATGTGCTCAGGCCAATTTCTTCTAGAATCATTAACAACTTTCATGAGGATTTTGGTTAGGGTTTTATTAGAAGATTCAGCTTGACCATTGGCCTGTGGATAGTAAGGTGATGAGAAACTAAGTTTGATACCAAAGTTGTCACAAAGGTCTTGTAACAACTTATTTTTGAAAGATTTTCCATTATCTGTTATCAGGCGATGAGGAACACCAAAACGGCAGATAATGTGATGGTTAATGAATTCAACGATTTTTTCTTTTTTGGTTGAAATGAGTGGAATGGCTTCCACCCATTTAGTGTAATATTCTATTGCTGTGATTATCCATCGGTGACGTTGCGAAGAGGGTGGATGAATCTCACCAATAAGGTCTAAACCCCATTATGAGAAAGGCCAAAGATCTCGTGCGACCTGTAGCGGATGGCTAGGAGTATGTTGAAGGTTGGCATGTTGCTGACACATAACACAACACTTAACATATTCGTAGCAGTCGTTATTAAGAGTAGGCCAATAATAGCCTAGGCGAAGGATCCGTTTAGCCATGGCAAGGCCACTAAAATGTCCACCAAAAATACCGTCATGAACTTGTTGGATGGTATAGGTGATCTCCGCGCCAGTTAGACATCGAAGGAGGATGCCATCAAAGCCACGTTTATAGAGGAGTCCCCCCATGACGACATAATGAGAAACACTTTTAAGAAAAGCACGTTTGTCGTTACTAGTAAGGTCAGGTGGGAGAACAGAGGTTGTAAGGTAGTCGTGAAATTGGTGATACCAGGTATCCTGCGAATTAGCAGACACATTATTTATCATACAAACAACCGGGGCCGAGTAAGATGGGGCAAAGAGTTGTTGGACCAAGATGAATATGTCAGAGTCAGTTGGTGAGGCAGGAATTTGCGAGGCTAAGCAAGCCATAGTATCCGAAAATTTGTTAGTGGAGCGGGGAATGGTTTGGATAGAATAACGAGTAAATGAGGTTAAAAGTGAATCCACGTAATGTTTGTACTTTTGAAGTTCCTCATTTTTACATTGGTAGATGCCCATAACTTGATTGACTACCAATTGAGAGTCACCGAAAATATTAATAGATTTGACACCTAAGTGTAACGCAACCTGGAGACCCAAAACAAGGGCCTCGTATTCCGCTGTATTATTAGTGCAGGGGAAATCGAGTCGGAATGAAAGAGGCATAGGCTCCGCATCAAGAGGAATGAGAACAACGCCGGCTCCGCCACCGCGCTGGCATTTGGATCCATCGAAGAAGAGGGTCATTGGATAGGACTCCTCCCTGAGTGAAAGAGTGGTGATGAGTTCATCGGGGAAATAAAGATTGGTAAATTGTTCCCCAGGTAAAGGGGCCTCCGCGAGTTGGTCCGCAATAGTTTGTCCTTTGATTGACTTCTGATGTATAAATTCAAGGTCGAGGTCAACGAGGAGCATAAGCCATCGGGCAATGCGTTGGTTTAGATGTGGTTTGGCATACATATAATGAATGGGGTCCGTGTTGGTGATGACAAAAGTTTTATGATTCAGGAGGTAGTGTCGGAGTTTGGTGGCTACGAATGATAGGGCTAGGCACAATTTTTCTACATGTGTATACCTAGTCTCGTAATCCACGAGAGTACGACTTATATAATAAACGGCTTGTTCTCGACGTGCCGAGTCCCGATGTGTGAGCATGGCTCCTATAGCATGGTCAGTGGCAGAAAGGTAAAGGTAGAAAGGGCGATCATCCTGAGGTGGGATAAGCACGGGTGGCTGCAAGAGATAGGCTTTGAGAGCTTCAAAGGCTTGGTGACACTCTTCGCTCCATTGAAAGGCAATGTCCTTTTTAAGAAGGTGATGGAAAGGTTGACATCGATCTGAGAGTTGGGAAATGAAACGCCGGATAGATTGAAGTTTACCTTGCAAACTACACAATTGTTTGAGGTTTTTGGGTGGGGGCATTTCTAGGATAGCTTTGACTTTAGATGGATCGACCTCAATGCCACGCAAAGAGACAATAAAACCAAGAAGTTTTCCCGAAAGGACACCAAAGACACATTTCTTTGGTTGAAGCCGGACAGAATATTGTAACAGGTGATCAAAAATAATGGTTAAAACATCGAGATGTTCACTGCGATGTTTAGATTTGCCAAGAAGATCATCGACATAATCTTCAAGAATAGTGTGCATAATGTCATGAAAAATGTAAGTCATAGCCCACTGATAGGTCGCACCAGCATTTTTAAGGCCAAACGGCATGACACGATAACAGAAGGTTCCCCAAGGAGTGATGAAGGTAGTTTTATGTTGATCGGCCGGGGCTACCAAAATTTGATTGTATCCCGAAAAGCCATCCATGAGAGAAAGCATCTCATGGCCCGCAGTGAGATCAACAAGTTGATCAATACTTGGGAGGGGGAAGTCATCCTTGGGGCAAGCGAGGTTAAGGTCTCAGAAATCCATGCATATCTGAAGTCCCCCCGTCGCTTTAGTGACAGGTACGATGTTAGAAATCCATTGAGGATAGTCAATAGGCAAGATGAAGGAAACAAAAAGAAGTCGTTGAAGCTCTTCTTTGACCAAGAGGGCAATGCGTGGATGCATTTTTCTCAGTTTCTATTTGACTGGTTTGGAATCAGGTTTTAGGGTAATGTTATGGACAGCAATGTCAGGATCAATTCCTGGCATGTCAGCGTAGGACCAAGCGAAAGCTTGGTTGCGGGTACGGAGAAAGGTAGTAAAGGCGGCTTGTTCTGATGTGTTAAGGGATTGTCCGATCTTCACAATGTGAGGATCCTCCTCTGTGTGGATGTTGATTTCTATAGTCGACTCATTCAACATGGTTTGAGTTTCAGAAGGTAAGGCGCGTTGAATATAGGAGTCATCCGCACCAAGGTAAGTGAGGATGGAGTCATCATCCTGGCACTCAACAACATTAATTGAAGGTGAATCCTCTTCGATCATGTCTGGATACAGAAGGGGAAGAGAAGATGGGTCCTCACTATCGCGTTGATAAGTGAGAGGACCTAGGAAGATAGCATTTATGAAAAAAAAAAGGTAGGAGGGATAGATTCAGGGTCTATCGACTCTGTGGGTGACGATGGCAGAATGGGTGATGATGGTTTGGTAGGGGTGATGTCGTCATCTTCCAGAATACAACTGACATGAGGTTCTTTCGGTGTAAGTGTTTCAGGAAATCTGAGACCACTACGATCATTGTGCTTGCGTGTAGTTACGGGAATTATTGTATGTCGGCCTTGTTCATAAAGACCAAAACCAAAGCCTTTCCAAGCACAGCGAGTCAAGAAGGTGAGGGCGAAACGATGATTTGTCAGGTATTGAAAATCAGATTGGAAGGGAACCACACCAAGAGGAGGTTCAGGGGTAACGGAGGGTGCGTCGACACCCCCATACGTTAGGTTGGTGCGGCAATTAGGTGGTCCGTAAGAGATTACCTCCCCCACGCGACGGTCGTAGGTAGGATGCGCATGTAACTGTCCGTACTCCTGTGGGGTATGGAAAGAACTAACGTTATATAGGTGGTATTCCCCCAGCGTAAGGCGTTGAAAAACATCTACTAAGGGGTCTGAGGTTGGGATGTTGTCTGCGGAAAAGGAAGTGGTATTTGCGATGGCGGCTTCATTGGTTGAAGGTGTAGGTGTGGTTGAAGTGGATGGTAGAGGTGTGGTTGAAGTGGATGGTTGGGTTGGATGAATGGGTGTCTTGACTGGTACAAGCACATCATTAGGGCGATATAACATATTGTAGGTTTTGAAGGGGGGAGGATCAGCTTTTACGGTGTAGGACTTCCCCTCGTACTCAAATTTTATGCATCTATGTAAGGTGGAGGGAACACATCCCATAGCCCGGATCCAAGGGCGGCCTAACAACATATTGTATTGGAACTCTCCCTCAAGGACATAGAAGAGTTTGGGTAAAGTGTGTGGCCCTACATGAATGTTAAGGATCACGGTACCTAAGGTAGAAGTAATAGCATCATTGAATGACCGCAACATGATGGGGTTGGCACACATGCAACTAGAAGGGATATTCATTTGTTGGAAGGCTTTTGAAGAGATGATGTTTAGACTAGCACCCCCGTCAATCATAACACGACGCACCCGAATGTCCCGGACATAAGCTGAGATGAAAAGAGCAGGGTCAGGATCTTCAGCACCAAAGTCGATAATTTCATCTTCGGAGAAACTGACAGCAGCGGCTTGCTGTACAGAGACAGAAGTGGTTGGGGAGATAGGTTGTTTGGTGAGTGAAGCAACGTGATTGGGTGTGAGAATGGAGGTAACAGGCAAGGTTTCATTAGGTAAGACCTCTATCCCTTGAAGGATTTCAATGAGAGCTTGTCGATGAGATTCAGAAGTCTGAATGAGATCATACAGTGTCATTTTTACAGGTGATTGGTGAAGCTGTTTGATCATGGTACGGTGGGAAACTCCATCAGAGACGGGGTAGGCAGGTCCATGAATAACCACTTTAGGTGGTGGTGCGATCGGGATGGCGGATGGAGAAAGAGAGGCCGCAGGTGTGCTTCCTTTAGCTTTCTCGTTGTTTTTCTGCCCTCGAGTGGCAACACTAATCATGTTGATCTCGTGAACACGAGAGGAGGAGGATGGTAGGGATAAGCCATGGTCTTCGAGAGGTGGGGTTGTAATAATGATAGATCTTGGTGAGGTGGGGACAGGTGGTATAGGAGAGGGAATTGAAGCTAAAGGTCTCTCCCTTCGTAAGTTGTTTTGTTTAACCTTTCTGTCTGAAAGAGGTGACTGATGAAGTATGGCTTTCAACGCTTTGCATCCCTCTACATCATGTCCTGGTGTGCGGTGGTAAGCACAGATTTTAGACTCATCATAACCTATAGGTCGAGGTTTAGATGGATCATAAGGTCTAAGTGGGGGTAGGGAAATGGTCGCATTCTCCACCAATATAGCAAGGATTTTGGCGTAAGACCCTTTGAGTGGGTCAAAGTTAGAGGAAGATGAAGCTATTGACTGGGTAGTTTTTGGTAATGACGGGGTATGGTTGATTTGTATGGGTGGTGGTTTAGCCAAGGGATTTTGATAATGGGTTTTAATTAAACGTGGCTTCTTTGGCACAGAAGCTATGCTTAGCTGGTTAGATGATGAGGCCACCGATGACGTGGTATCAGAAAACAACCATGGAGCAATAGGAGTGACAACAAAAAAATATTTTGATGATGGAATTTGTTTAGGGTTGATAGGCGGACAGGATACGCGGGATGATGGTGTTGATATACCCTTGGATCTCTGTATGGGTGCAGAAGGCGTAGGTCATTTTAAAGAAAACACAGGAGGTATGATATATTGATGCAAGGTGGAGGGATGAGGTCCCAATATGGAAGGTAGGTGTGATGATGATGGTTTTAGTTGTGACCGAGGCATAGATTGAACTTGAGGAGATTGGGTTTGTCTCCTAGGTGGATGGACGACTTTATTTTTAGATAAATCTAGCTGCTTAGGTGGGTGTGTTAGACTGGGTATTGGTGAGGTCTCAAGTGTAGGGGAAGATTTGGTTAGGCTAATAGAGGTGGATGAGGTATTTGGTAGAGATGAGGGGAGTGAAGATGAGGACATAGGCATTTTAAGCTTCTGTAAACACTTCGGGTATATGGTAGAGGCGTCTGGATCGGTCATCTGCATTTGAGTAGAATATGGGGTACTCAAACGTTCCCATAGGACTCGTCTATCTTCTGAGGGATGACAATCCTCACGTGTAAATAGGAACTTTTGTATGGAAGAAATGTGGGTTGTGATTCCGGTCCACTGTGGGTGTGATACAGGGGGTAAATGAGGCACTGTATCAATGGGCGTTAAGAGGTCAACCGGTCACTGAAAAGATTTAGGCGATGAAGAACTAATAGGTAGGAGGGCGTGTTTGAGAGGATCCATCATGTTTAAAGAATGTGGTGATGTCGGTGCAAGAGGTTTCTCATCTAAGGATGACAAAAGAAGTGGCGAGCCTTCCTCTTGTATAGCAAGAATGGTAGAAGGAGACGTTTGGGAAATAGATAAGTTAGATAACATCCGCTCACAGTCTTGCAAGGATGTGGTGTAAGAAGTTTCATCTGTAAGAAGAGAACTCTGGGTGGTTAATTCCTTGAAGGGTAAAGGAACGGCAAGGATTTCGTCTTGTCTTGATGGTGAGGAAGGGGGTTCGGGTTCCTGCGTTAGTGAAGAAGTTTGATTCAGAATTTTTTCGATAGAGGCTTTTGGCTGGGAGTCGAAGACTGCATGGATCTCATGAACACTCTCCTCGGCTAAGATATCTTGGTTTATGTTACTGTTAGAAGAGTGATTCGGGAACGGTTTGTTGAAAATTTTCAAATTTCGGTTAGCAGGAGCGTTAGGATTATCGAGGGTTATATCCCCTGCATCAACCATTTCCTGCACTATGTTTTTCAACATCTTGCAGTTTTCGTGACTGTGTCCCTTCACGCGGTGGAAGTTACAGAAGTCATTTTCTTTGTACCAAGAAGGTATGGCGCGGGTGGAATCAAACCCGGAGTG
Organism: Taxus chinensis; assembly: GCA_019776745.2. Classification (NCBI taxonomy): domain Eukaryota; kingdom Viridiplantae; phylum Streptophyta; class Pinopsida; order Cupressales; family Taxaceae; genus Taxus; species Taxus chinensis. Next base: position 591,251,427 of record CM034153.1, read on the forward strand.
AGGTTTAACAGGAGGTAAGGTAATGGCTCCTGCTTTAAGCAATTTTTCCAATATCACACCATAAGTTTCTCCCAAGGGAGTGTAGTTGATGGGCTCCGCTTTATACTTATAGGTGGTTTTTGGTGGGGTATTAGACGGTGGTTGGGATTTGACCATCACCGCGTGCACAGCTCCTTTTGATTTCGAAGCCGTCGATGTGTGAGGATTGGTGGTGTTAGGTTTGTTGGTGGAATCTTGGGTTCGGAAATTGGGGTTTTTGTTGCGCAACCGCAATTTCTCTTCCTCTAAGGCTCGAATCTCTAGTTTTCGAGCCATAGTAAAGGCCTCGTCAAATGTGCGGAAAGTTTGAATTTGGAGGGTAGGAGAGATGTGCTTAGTGCAGGCCCACGTAAAAATTTTGATAAGTTCGGCCTGAGGTAAGGCATATGTAAGTTGGTTGATAAGGCCCCGCCATCGTCCAACGAAATCTGTGATAGATTCGTCTTCAAATTGTCGGATGGCATAGAGGTCGGTGATAGATACTTTCTTGGCAATGTTGATGGAGAAATGATCCAAGAAAGATTGGGCTAGTTGGTTAAAAGAGAAGATTGAGTGCTGGGTTAAAGCACTGTACCACTCCAAGGCGGGTCCTGATAAGGACATGGGAAAGGTACGGAGTAGTAAGGCATCGTCATGAGCAATTAGATAGCAGGCATGCCTAAATGAGCGCAAGTGTTGTTGAGGATCCTCCTTACTATTAAAACGAGTAAATTTTGGTAATTCCCATTGAGGAGGATATGAATGAAGGGGGACAGAAGGGTGGATAGGCTCCCGAAAAACTTGCTCGTATGTTAGGGCGCTATGACTTCCTGAAATAGAAGCCTCTAGATTTTGCATTTTGTCCATCATTTGTTTGATTAAATCATTAGTTGGATGAGATGATGGTGCGGTTGTGGTAAACGGAGGCAGATTGGGCCAAGGGCCACCACTAGACAATGGTGGGGTTAAATGTCGATAAGGTATGGAGGACGAATGTGTTGAGGCGAACGAATAGGGATGTCCGATATAAGATGTTGAGGTCATCGGATACGTGTGTGGAAATGAAAAGGTGGGCGGAGCCTGAGAAGGAAAGCTCATGTGGATAGGTGGCAGAGAGCAAGTCATGAAAGGAGTAGTCTGTAAGAGAGACGAGGTAGGAGCAGTCAGCGGTAATGATATGTGGGGCCCAAGATTAACCAAAGGAAAGCCAATCTGTGCCGTATGAACCCCTGAAGCCGCTGGATTGGGAGACGGGGCTAAGGATGCAGAAGACAAAGCGGAGTTATCAGGCAGAGAAGGAGCTAAATGAGCAGCTATACTAATAGGCATGCCAACAAGGAGTTGACCATCGGGCGTACAGTCAGGGGCATGAGACAAATAATATTGTACAGTGCTAGGATTAGCGTCCAAAAATTTTGCAAATTCCTTATCTCCTACAGGGATTTTAGGAACCTCACTGGTGTCCGTAGGGTTCCCCATAGAATGTGAAGGGGGTGATTCAGGCAAAGGCACAGAGCAGGCATGTGAAACCATGGCGGCGGCTTGCTTTCGAGTGATAACAACCATGGAAAAGAGTACATAGTAGGGTTTCAATCTATCAGGAATAGAAACAGACTCAGAATGGTGAAATTGGTAGGTTGCTGGTTTATCAGGGACTGTAGAAGACAGTAACCGATATCGGTCTTCTAACTGATGTCGGTTAGACTGTAACCGACGTCGGTCAAATAACCGATGTCGGTATAATAGGACTGGTATAAGAAACTATAAGAAGCTACTGATTTGAGTTTTTAACAATACTTAGTACATCTATCAAACTATTCTGAAGTGATCACTGTTAGTATAGGACAGAGAAACAGAGCTAAAAACAAGCAAGATGTACACACAAATCCAGAGACTAACCCTAGGATTAGTTTTAATTATTGTGGGCTTATGCCTTTAGACACAGAATGATGTCAATCCTAAACAAAAGACTTAGGGGAAATGTCAAGTTTGTTTTGGCTTATAAGGTTACCTCAATCGGGCGGAGGAATACCGTGGAAAAGGGGGGATGTTTTGAGCTGTTGTGTTAATTATGAAGTGATTCGGTATGTGTTGTGTAGTGAAAGTAAGATTAATTTCCTGTCAATACCATGGAAATCACCCCCATGTGTACGACCTGTTACTTAATCTACGTTCACTAGAATTGAAAACAGCAAGCAAGAATGTAATGCACGTGTTTTAAACCCAAATCGAAAATGATATTCGATGAAGCAAAGAAGATGACTTTCACTAATGCAAAGCTGGGAAAGCAAGACAAATTATTTTACCAAATATAAGAAAATATCGTGTGAAATTTTTAGGAGAAGAAAACAGCAAGTATGCTCCTTATATGAAAGCAAGCAAGAAAGAAAGAAACCCGAAATGGGTCCCACCGGGCGTGCCAAAATGTTTTGCACATAAATGTTTCAGCTTTTGGGAATAGAGTTGCTTCTATCCTTTCATTCCTTTGAGAAACAGATAAGGGTTAGGGCTAGGAGGAATACCTGTTGAATGTTGAGAGGGTGTGCGCGTACCGTAGAGAGAGAGATCAGATCAACTGTGAAGAACTCCTTTTTGTATTGGAAGGACTACCTGCAAGTAAGAATACAAGACCACTAGATTTTAATTAGACAAGAAATGAGGGAACTACCTTGGGCCCAGGAAATATAAAACTTCCTTTCGAAGGTGGTCAGTTCCCCTGCTAATATGAATTAACACAAATTCTAACAAATAAGCTATTGTCCAATTACAATTTGTTTACCTTGTTAGAACAATAGAGAAAGGGCTGGTCTTGGTTTAGAATCACGATGACCGACGCCGGTCAGTGTCACCGGTACTGATTAATGATAACCGATATCGGTAGGGGTAGTGATTTAAGGGGTTGGGTGAAGGTTGGCTATAAGATGGCTATATGATAGCTATGGTGTTTATAAGGCTGATAAAATGACTGGAGATAGGTAATGAGGTGATGGACAAGACTCAGAGAGTATGGGGGCTGTTCTTGGGGCAAAGTAGGGGTAGAGGAATGTAAGTTAGGTGGAGAGTGTTACCGGGTAGTGGATTTGAGGGTAGACTTGTAATTACTGTGATTCAGAAATCCAAGAAATATTATTAAAAGAATGTATAAGACTTACTTACTAGTTCCTGATGGAAAATTTAGGTTCTGGGACTGTGATGACGAAGACAGGGCTCAAGTAGGATGATCTGAAAATCCAAGATGAGCTATCTCCTCTCCTGATGTTCGGATGAGTGTCACTGGACTCTGGTTATTCAGTTGCAGTCTTGGGCTTGATGTCCTTCTCTGCGAACTTCTCTCCTCCCTTCACTTGTCTCTGCTCAGCCAAGTCAATTCCGGATCTTTGCAATGACTTCTCCTTTTGATCAAATGAAAATTCAACCCCCTGTCTCTGGTTGGGAGAGGTCATTTACAAGGAACCGATGGCGGTTATGTAACCGACGACGGTCGAGTAGGAACCGGTATCGGTCAGGTCAAAGTGGGCTATTTTTAGTAAAATAGCCAACTTTCCCTCCTTTTCTCCCGAGGGATTAGTTGCGGGCTTGGTCAAGTCATTATGAGGTTGGTTTTAGGTGCGGGTGAGGAGTAATTAGTTATGGGTGTGGATGTAGACCAAGTTATAGGTCTTAATTAGGTTAGTTTAGGGTTAAGACTAGGTCATGATGAGGTGGCGAAATGAGGTGACAGGTATGGCGATGTGGATTATTAATTATAAGGTAATTAATAAATAATTGTGTAAGGTTTAGGTGATGAGGTTAGGTTGCAAAATGAGATGCGGGGCACAAGGGGGTCGTAAGACACAAATTTGGTGTCTACACATTCCATGGATGTAACAAGGTTAGGGTCATCTATAAGGCATTTTGGAAAGGAACATATGGAGCAATTTTAAAGAGGTTTTAATAAAGGGGACTCTAGGAAAGAGAAAAATGATGTTTCACGGAACTAGGTCATGGAGCTATGGAGAAAAATAGTTGAAATTTTGTTCTATTCCTTCATTACTTTCTTCTATTTGTCATTGGGAATTTTGGAAGGGAAAAGAAAGTTTAAAAACACTTAAATAAGGTGTGGATATTGGGCTTTGATCATGCAAAACCCAAAAAAATCCCAAGTTTGCAATGGAGAGGTTTGAAATGCACACCAGTAAGTGGCATGTGATCTTTGGGAAGGGGCATTTTATATGTATGAATTGGCACGATCCTCCAAAAAAATGTGCACTTTTCCTAGATGGAAGTGCATAAGGGCCAAACAAGGAGGATGGAAGCTAAACTTGACTCTTGGTCAACCTAAATGGACCAGTAGGAGAGGTGCACATTTTTAGTTGTGGAAAAACATAAAATTCAATACAAAAAATGCTTGGAGGAGCTCAAAAGTGTGCAACATTCACTTAAGTGGCTTTAAGTTGATGACATCATCATCCCAACATAGAATTAGAACAAAAACAACTTTTTTCCTCCTGGATAAAATATTGGAGTTTCATGGGGGTATAAGATATCATTTTGACTTTAAAACAACCAACAAATCTATTCCCACAATTTTTAAGACCTTGAAATGCTTGTATTTTGATTTTTAGGCCAAAAACTATAAATGTCTAAAGTGCTCATAAAGAGGCAACAACGGGTTTTTGGCTCTCAAAGAAGGTTAAAAAGAATAAGACAAAAACCAATTTTTGGATTATGTAAGGGAATCCATAAAAATTTATTTGACTACTCATAGGGATTCTAAATCTATCTAAATCTCCCTCAATCCTCTATACCAAATAACTCTTCATTTGGGACCAAAATACCTTGCTCCATAACAAGTGTTAGAAAGGTTTTTTTTTCCAAAACATATACAATAATCCCATAATATGACTATGAGTATACTCTAAGAAATTTCCAGTGATTGCAAATAGGATGCCTGAAATCACACAAAAATCACACACGACCATTCACAAGTTGACAATAAAAAAGGGGTCAAATTTACAATATGGAAATTTTTTCTCAAAGGTGAAACAAGTTTTTTTGCGGTTGTCAAGAAAAGTTACTAGTGTCATTTTACATGCCAACACTAATAAAGGGTAAATATGGTAGCAATTTCATCAAGAAATCTCAAAAATATTTTTTTTCTTAGCAGGGGCAGAGGAAGATTTTGTCAGTCATGTGCTTAGTCTATCAAATCTAGAGGTCTCATATTTAGCTTTATCGACTCCCAAAATATTAAGGTATGGGTTCTTGGCTAGGATTGCATCAGTCACTCCTATGTTCTTCTGATGCATGAGCATCATGGGATAAGGAAATCCTACATGAAGGAGTGGCGTATGAGACTTGAAATGTAAGTTTGAAGAAAAGGAGGAGGCAGAAGGATGTTCATGAAAGAGTAGATCTACTACAAGGAGAGGAAGAAGGGTGGCTTGAAGCCACTAAAGGAGAGGAGTGTACATAAATAAATTCATATTTGAAATAGGAGTGCACAATTTATAGTGTGCCAAATAAAAAATTATAAAGAGTAATGATGAAAAGAGGCTCAAAAACAAGGGCAAGAGAGTTAGTACAAGGATTGGATAGCGAAATGCACGAAGGCATAAAGTGTGGCATACAAAATAGTGGATGGATGCATAGGAGGATGAGAGACATAAAGGAAAGAGTGCACATGAAGAAACCATAAATGTGTAAAGAGGCATATGCAAATGAAGACACGAGGAGGTAAAAGGAGCACGGAAAGATTTTGGAGAATCCCATAACGAAGACAATGGCACAAAAAAGGTGTGAGGAATTATGCCTGACGTGATACGATGTAGAAAAGTTGTAGAAGAAAGAAATATGGTAGGTTTTCATGGTCACATGGCTGACACAGACTAGTTGATGTTGAACCATGTTGCATTGGTATTGTTATTGATGTCATATGGTATTGATGGCAAAGGAGGATTGAAATTTAAAATCTTCAGGGGAATGAAGGTTGATTGGTAGTGTCTTCTTAATGAGGTTTAGCATTCATAAAGTGGCTTCATGGTGTTTCCTTGAGTAGTCATGATGGTTTTAGGGATTTAAATGTTTGTTGTGTGTGGTTGGTGCCAACTGGAGGTATGGAGATGTTTGGTGTACTTTTCTTAAGTGTCCCATAGGTATGAAAATATGTTCCAAGGATGTGCAAGGGCTTCTAGGGTGATCATCAAGTCATGTGTTACAAGTCATGGTTGGAACTAGCCCATTTATGCCTAGCTCTAGATACTAATGAGGTGTATGAAGTCAAATTAGGACACGATAAGCCTATCTAAGAATGGGAGGTGTTTGGGAACAGTCTCTAGATCATTCATGATAAGCTATAGGTCATACTTCATCTTTTGGAGGAAAATTTGAGGTCTTTCCTAGGACTACCTATAGATAAAAAATCACGTACTTTGGGTAATTATTTATTCCTTCTTACAAACTTCTATTAACATGATTCCTAAGTATGAAAAGTAATGATTAACCCGTGTATTTTTCCACCTTTCTTTGCCTTATGCTTCTGCTTTTAGTCATGCACTCTTACTTACTCAGTCTACCTTTTCACCTTTTGGCATTTGTCATTCTAGACACCAGTGCCCATCCAGGATGCCAATGCCAACCGCCCCCGTCCCCTCTAGGCGTGCTTTCCCTCTTTGTAATTTGATCATACTTTTTGGGTCCTTTCTATCCGTTTAAGTATCTTATATTTTTGGTAGTCGGTCTTTTCGGGGTTAATTACAAAATTCAAGCGAAGAAATCATATAAATATAAATTTATGTGATCATAATAAAGGAATAAGCACTAAGCACTATCTATCACCACCTAAGGTTGCATCCATCAAGACATTTATAGCTCCATTTAGCTCCATTACAAGGGAAAAATGATGGTTCTTCTGCATCACACTTCATAGGAGGGGAGTCTATTATTTCCATGCACATATTATTTATCTTCTACATCTAGCTACTTACTTGCTACTCACAAAGTGTGACACACATAAGAGTAACCTAGGGCATAATTCCGCACACACACACACACACACACACACAAAACTACATTGGGTCTGAGATGTAGTAAAATGCTCAGTAATAAGTCCATCATTGTGGTAGTTGAGAACAGTCTGACCCCTCATGTTGCATCTTTCTTTTTTATGATTTAATGTATATTTGAGGGTTTTACAGGTGCTTTCTTCATCATAGGTTTACAGGTACCTTGGTGATCCAAGTGTGACATACACGTGACAAAAGGAGAATAAGTGTGAACCTATTGCAACACCTCAGAGGAGGTTTTCTGAGCATCTACGCAGACCATGGCACCAAAAAACTAGACCAAGGTGCCCACGGGTGCCCCTATCCCTCTCCAAGTGCCCAGTCTAGTTGAATCCTCTAGATCTACAATTTTCTAGGCTTTTGTGCGATAATTTTCCATCTCTGTTCAGTCGGTCGCCACTACAACATAGTCTATAAACATCCATGAATTAGCTAAGGCTCTTATAACCCTCTTTACACTTAGGGTTCCATATTTCTATTACTTAGTTGTTTGGGTTAATTTTTATATCTCATTATTTATTTATTTACTGTTGTCATAGCATTTAGCTTAGGCTATAATATTACATTTTAGCATAATCACTGTCTTTGAGAACAAGCAATATATGCATAGACAAATGGGTTTGATATTGATTCTACATGCTCATTTATGAGAAATAAAGCTATATAGTATATAGATGAAGGTATTGCAATGATCTATGTCAAGTTTCAAGAAAATTTTAAGAGAATTGTTTAAGATATTGAAGTTTTACCAAAACCAGGCTAAGAGAGGTATTTCAAAACAACTCTCTGACTTCTTAGCATCTGATCTAAATTGACAAGATTTCTTCAGATAAATCATAAGATACTTTTTTGAAGAGCATAGAGAGATAGATTTTACAATAAATTTGAGGTAAAAAGGATGAAGGACAAGAAAGTTCTCTTCATTTATCTAGCATTGTCTAAAACCCTCCCAAACCCTAGGTCTGAAAGCAATTGACAAGAAATAATGTTTTTGGTCATAAAATCACTTTTGCAAGTCATGAAAACCACTCAGGGCTATAGAGAGGTCCTCCTAGTCTAAGTTGGTGGCATTTTTGTTCTTCAAGAATGACTGTACAGTACAAAGTTTTCCCTGTTTTGCAAGTTTTTATGTATACAGTCCTATTTTGAAGGTTCCAAGATGAATCTCAAGTTGTAAAATCTTTTATGTGATGTGTACTAGTTGTTTTTAAAGATTTTTAGGCATGTTTCTTGTATATTTGGTATAAAATTATTAAATCTTCCCATCCTACCGTTGAAGGGCAATCAATTCAAACCAGTCATGAGGGTTTGAAAGGTGTTTTTGTGCATAAACTTGTTATTGTGGTGAAAAATGAATATGGATACCCTATATAGGTCTAATTTGACATGTTGGGGCTCATAGTTTGCTTTGGTGAAGGTTTTTGAGGTCTAAACTCCTTTGGTCTAAAAATACACCATATTCCTAGTCAAGAAGATTGAGAAACTAAGATGGTCTTAAGGATTTATCTTCACAAATCATGCTCAAAATTAGTTGGAGATGGCTTAGGGATACCATTTGAGGTATTTGTGGAAATGGTTGGTCTTGAAAGTAAATTTATATTAGCAAGAAGTCTCCAAGTGAAGACTAGTCTTTGGTGGCTCAAGAACCAACTTATACAGTCCCAAAACTCTTGAAGTTCATGGCCATATATCTTTGGTTAATGATTGCACCTAGTTTGGTAAGTTGCATAAGAAAAAAATCTTCTCATAAAAATTATCTCAGAAGCAATCGACAGACAAAGGACCACATAAGTAGGACAAGTCACTTTTGAATATTGGTTCTTGATGTCATAAGTTTTCCTAAGTATAACTTGAAGATCATGCAAGTTTGAAATTTTTGCTATGGAGTGAAGGAAAAGGTATAACCCTAGTGAGTTTCATATCATCTATACCTTTCTTGAAATGTGTCATTCAAGTCGTAAATGACAGGGTCACTGTATATTTTTTTTTTAATTTTTGTAAATTTCTCTGTTTACCTACAAATTTTTGAATACTCTTCCCCAAGGATGCTTCATGAAGAGGATAGTGGTACCTTTCTCATTCTTGATTGTTGAGGATGATCTAAAATCCATAAAAACACCTTTCAAAATATTGAAAATAGTTGAAAACCTATTGGTGGGTAGTATGCCAAACCCATCTAAGATAGTGATTTGAATGCACTAGGACTGTGATTTGATGGTTGTGAAAGAGAGATGTAAAAAATTATCTATAATTTGTCTCCATGATCTCCAATATCTTAGAGTTGATGAATTCCTCTAGCATACTTGATACACCGGAATGCATGTTTTTTTATGAGTTCATGATTCTTCTCCTTGTTCAAGTTCAAAAACTACGCAAACTAGTCCTAGCACCTAGTACTTTCCTATGAGCTCTAATGCAGTTTGAAAGCTAAAATGGAGAAGAAGGGGGTTGTAAATAAAGTTATAAAGAATATTGGAGGCTCTAGTAATGTTTTTTCATGATGATGACACCTAGCATTAAGCCCTGCATATTCCTTAAATGAATTCATTCTCCAAAGAATAAGTCAAACCAAAAAGTGATAGTTACAAAAGGAATTTGCAGGGGTTAGAGAAAAAGTTATAGGTGAAGACAGAGTGTCAGATGGTTTATAACTTCCCTTTGATCATCATTTGAATAATGATAGTCTTGACATGCCCCTAAAAAAATTGTGCATGTAACTGAAATTGGTCAAATGCAATAATGCCACCTAGAGGTGGTTTTATATGAATACAATCCATCTCCTTTGTACAATTTTTCAAGTGAGTTGGGTGAAGAATCATTGGTGTTGAAGTACAAAAGGAATGTGTGTGAGTCTCTCTAGTTTATAAAATCTCATATTTGTGTATTGAATAAGTTGTTGAAGAATGTGAGAGTTGAGTGTAAGGTTGAAAGAGTGAGAGAGTTGATAATGCATTGAAGCTAGTGCAATTAGTGAAGGTGTATGAGAATATTTAGGATCACAATTTTTTTTCGAAGCAACTATGTAAAGTCTAAGTTGAAGCTTAGCAAGTCTTGAAAGTAGGTGCTTTCATGCAGGTTGTAGCTTGTAAGGGAGTCAAGTAGGTACTTGATCAGATTTTGAAGTTGGTGCTTCATGTTGAGTGGGTGCTCAAAATTTTTTGATACATTTGTATTCTTTTATTAGACATTTTGTCCGTCTTAGTGCATTGGTTTCAGTGCGTTTTCTCCCATCATGGGTTTCCCAATTTAAATCTTGTCTTCTCATGTGTTTTACTATCATTGTTGATAGTGCTAATTCCTCATAACAAGTAGCCAATTTAAATTATCCTTCAAGAGTTAAATTTATAGTAATTCACCCCCCCTCTCAGTGTCCTGATTTCCAACAATTTTTTTAGAGGTCGATCAGAGAATCCAATCACTTGATGATGTAGAGCAAAAAAGAGTGGCTGAAAGAAGATAAGGTGGATAAAGGAATTAAATAGCCCAAGTGTAAATTTGGATATGAGTGAGAATGTCAGAGGAGAGATAAGCTAGAAAGATTAGGCACACACAACTAAAAAGGATGTGGAAATCACAATTTTGTAGTTGGTGTGGGGTTGTGAAGGTTAGTGAGGGGATTACAAGAGTTAGAGTTGGAGTTAGAGGGACCGAGAGGAAGGTTGGGAGTAGGCCATAAGGTGTGTGAAAAGAAAGGATGTACATAAAATACATAGGAGATGCATGAAAGGGAATCTCATATAAAGAGCAAATAGGGTGCATAGCCAAAATTGAAGGAGAAGAAATCCCCATAGAAAGGAAACTAAGCATCAAATATTGTGAAAAAAGATCATAGTCGAGGATTTGGGGGAGCACAAAGAGACACACACAATAGTAGTAGCATCACTAGAGAGGAAATAGAGGAAATATGGAAAGATTGTGAGAATGCACATGGAATAGAGTGTACTTGGATATGTATATCTAATGATATCTAGAGATAAGTCATACAGAAAGGAATGCAAAAGAAGAGGGAGTGAATGAGCCAAGGAGAGTGCCAATGCTAATTTGAATAAGTTGCAAGGATATGCGAAGGTTTCCTTGTGGGAAACAATAGAGGAGAGTGGGATTGAGAGAGGCCGGGAGTATTTTATACCTGAAAGTGTTGTCAAGAATGAAACTAGAGTAGAGAAAACCACAAAAAAGGTTGTAGGAGTGAGCATGAAAAAGAGTGCACCAAAGAATGAGGCCCTCAAAAGTCTCAAAGTAGTAAAACGTGCAAGAAAAGGAGTGAGTAAGGGAGAGTTGCACCAAAATAAGGGAGGAGTTGCCTTGTAGGAAATAAAGAAAGGAAAAGAGCGTTGTGAAGAGGATCCAAAAGATCTACACAATGAAGGTGCACCAGAATAGAGAAATTAGAAGATAATTTATGGAGACAAATTTCCATATCAAGAGGGAAAGGAGAAGTGGCCCACAACTATAAAAACATAAAATGTAGTGCAAATGCCTAAGTGTCAAGAACTAGATTTTTAGTCTAGAAAAGACCAATGGGAGGATAAAAGGAGATACCATCAAGAAGACCTCAAGAAAGGAAGAGAAAGATGCATAACATAATAACACATGGTAGAGTGTAGAAGGAAACAAATGCACTATAGAGGATATCCCTAGAGTGTTGAGGGATAGGATGGGGAGAAATATCTAGGGATGGACGTTTTGTATTAGGTCGACACTAACATGTGCACAAGGGGAAGAATACGTAAAAGAGAGGAAATCTAGAGAAGTAAGCATCAGAGAAGGTGTGAAGGAGAGAAGGTTTACATGTGGCATAAAAACCTATGAGTGCATGAGAGGAGGACACATAGACAAGAAAATTCATGGTAGGAAGGCCATAAGAAACAAGGGGAGAAGGTGAACAAATATTGAGAGCACAAAAAAATCTTGAGAAAGGAATGGCAAGCATATGAAGAAACAATGCCTAAAGCCGAGTAGTGCAGAGAAGTAGAGTAATAGAAAGAGGGTGACAAGAGAATTAGTGAAGAAGAGGAGAAGAAAAGGAAAGAAGAGTACGCATGAGAATTGTGCAAGGAAATAAAATCCTAAAGGTGAAGTGGGAAGAGGGAGAAAATACTTGAAGGATTTAAAAAGTGGACAAATAAGGACAAGAGAGGATTCATACAAATAAAAGTTGAAGGAGGGGCACATAATATTAAAGCAGAAGGATCAATAGAGGAACCACATAGAGAAGGTTCAAGGTAAATGGAGACTTGTGCAAAAGAAGAGCAGACAGAGACTCATGGAGAATCTAAGATATGGATCCATAAATGGAAATATGTGAAATTATAGTTAGCAGAAAAACAGAGGTGTATGCAAGATAACACAAAGGAGTCATGGGAAGATGACCAAGGAATGGAAGAGGCACTAGAAGAAGTGCAAATGATATAAGAAGGCTTGTTGGATGAAGAATCTAGACTAACATATCCTGTATTTCAAAGGGTGGTTTTACCACTCACCCATACTACTTGATGTGGAACTCAAGTTATCAAGTATCCCCAAATGTTTGATGATGAGAATCTTGGGCTAAGATAATCCTGGGCGAAGGAGGTGCATGTGAGACTTAAAAGGCATATAGAAACAAGAGGAAGAGGTGCAAGGATGTGCATGAAAAATTAGAGATTCTACTAGGAGATGAAGAAGGGTTTCCTGAAGCCACTAAAGGAGAAACATGCAAGTGAAGAAATGTAGTGTTGAAAGAGGAAGAGTGCATAAGATTATAGTTTACCAAAGAAAATGAGATGGAGAGCACGTGTGAGAAGAGTCTCAAAATTAAGGGCATGAGATTTAGTGCAGTGATTAGAGAACATGGTGTACAAAGGCATGAAGTGTGATGTGTGGAAGAGTGGAAGGACACGTAGAAGGCTAAGAGGTGTGAAGGAAAGAGGGCGCATAAGTGTGAAAAAGGCACTAGAAAATTAAAGTACGAGGAGCTAAAAGGAGTGTGTGAAGATTTTGGAGAATCCAAAAATGAATTCAAGGGCACAAAAAAAAGTGCAAGGGATGAGGCCCGAGGTGATAAGATTTGGTGAAGTTGGCAGACGGATGACATATTATGGGTTTTGTGGTCATTTGGTTGATAGTGAATAGTTGATTGAGAGGCCAATTAGAGAATCCAACCACCTGATGATGTGGCTCGACATGAGTGGATGAAAGAAGATAAGGTGGATAAGGGAATTCATTTTCCCAAGTTTGATCTTGGATTTAATTGTGAAGGTTAGAGGATAAACGTAGAAGACAACTAATTGGGAAATAATGGGTGTGCGCAACTATAAAGAGATGTAGAAACTACCATTTTATAGTTGGTGTGGGGTTATGAAGATTGGTATGGGGTTGTGAAGGTTGGTGAGGGGGTTGCGAGAGTTATATTCAGAGTTAGAGGGACCAAGAGGAATGTCGGGAATAGACCAAAGATTTGAATAACATCATGATAAGGTCCTTAAGATGCACACAATTTTGTAAATCTCTATGAGAGGTGTGCCAAGCTCTATTTGAGAGCAAGCTTGTAGATGTCGTATGACACCCTTCTTATTAATATGAATTCTACACCTTTGTTATGCAACCGATTGCATAAAATATATAGGAAATCAAATCTTGGTCGTCATCATATTCATATTTCATTTTTTAATGCAACATTTTTACCTTTCGAAGTCAACTACTCTATCTAATCCCTTAAGCCAATTTGGGATAAGTTCTATGTAGAATTTTTAGGGGCGAATGCCTTGGATCCTCTCCCTAGTCCTCTAAAGAATTTTTTTTTGTTTGAGTTATCAAACTTATTTCCTATTCAGAAATCTCCAACTTCATCTAATCCATAATAATATTTCTAAAAATATATTTTTGAAAAGTCCTAGAAATCTAATTTTAGCATTTTTCAACAACTTTTAGTATTTTACATTTTTGTGTGTCTTCGGAGCATTTATAGGCTTTAGATTGTACAAAAAATAGCCAAAGTGCTATCATCATAGAGACATTTTTCAAGTTTGTTCCGTCAACTTCCCAAAAAATTCTATGGTTTGTTAAACAAGTCAATGGACTAGGAGATACGACCCAGACGAGTAGTAGTAAATAAAATAATAGTAATAATATGATAGATTTCAATTATTTTAAAATCTATCTTTTTAAACCATCCCTAAGGTGGATACAAATGGTCTCCATGTAGGATGACCTTGTGGTTCCCCTCTAGAACCTTTCATATTCTATTTTTAGAAATTTTTCATATTCTCCATTGTATAGCTATAAAACAACTTGTTTTGAATAAAGAGATAGATGTCTGGGCATACAACTCTCTTACGGATTTTTCCGATTTGTACTCATTTGGAATTGAAATAAAATTCATTTGTGTTTACAAATATTTCATTGTGAATTGATTTTCATAGCACATTAAGCACCATTGTTAATGTGTTGTCCACCGGGTTACACTTCAACATGGATTAGTGGTATAAGAGCTAAGTTCTTTCCACTATTTCATGTCAAAATACATGAGGTAATATTACTAGAAGAATGATGTCTAGAATCTTGATCCTTCATATTATATTCCTTGCCACTTAAAATTACCTCAAACAACGCAAGATGAAATGGGATACCCCTTCAAAGAAATTATTGATGAATCCCTTGAGAAGTAGAGGAACGTGATGATGGTACAATTTTCTTAAGTCCTCTCTCGGGTAGGGAAAATTTTAAGGGTACCTCTAAAAAAACCTTGGAGAAAAGTATTTGAAAAGTTTTGGAAAAACCATTTTTGCATGTATGTTGAATCACTAAAAAATGCGTCTCATGCAGAAGGTGATTTTTCTGCATCATTTTGGGAAAGGTTGTTGAGGCAAAAGACATATTTTTACAAGCTACCAACTGGTAGTGATATGCATATTACCGGTCGGGGAGCTTTTTCAATGCCATTGGCCGGTATCATTCTCCATGGTATCAACCACTAGCATTGGTAATGTTACCAGCCAGGAGCATTGAAAGTGTTGCCGAACAGTAGCATTGAAAATGCTACCAACCAACAACATTGGAGATGCTAACGACCGGTAGTATTTTCCATGTTATTGACCGGTAGCATTTTAGATGCTAGCGACTGGTAGCATCGACCATGCTACTGGATGGAGGCATTGGAGATGATACTGGTTGGTAGCATAAACCATGTAACTGGTTAGTTCCATTGGAGATGCTTCCGTGCGATAACATTACGCATGTTGTTGGCCGGTAACATTCCATGTTACCCAATGTTATTGGACGACAACATGGAAAATGTTTCCGGCTAGTGGAATTTTCTATGCAGCTGATTAGTAGAAAAGTAAACATTTTTCCTATATATAGATGGATAGTCTAGTCATTTTCACTTTACACAAACGAGAAAACAAACTAAGAAAACAAGAAAAAATCTCAATGTAGGAGAAAAAATCCTTAAAAACAAGAAAAGGTCATCTGCAAAATCCAGACAAGAAGAAAGGACATCTACAAACAGGAATGAAGGATTATTAAAATTAATCAAAAATGCCAAGATAGGAAGTCCATTTCCACACAACCCAAGAGACCAATTCCGTCAACAGCTGATATGTAAAAAATTTCATTCAATAGCCGTGTCTTTCCGTAATTGTACACATTCCTATAAGATCCCAATGGATTGAAGTGGCTAGTTTCACAGGGCTAGTGTGTATGCCCCAATTTTATACAGATGCAAAAACCCTTAACAACCTTCTAGCCAACTATGAAACTTCCACTTTTACCTTTCATATTCAAATCTTGTCTTACACATAATCATTTGGAATGTCACCTAAGGACATTGAGCATCTGATAGGAGTACCACACAAAGATGTGGATCCTGTCATGACGAAGGCTATTTTATCTGATGAAGATTGCAAGTATTTGGAGTCTCACTATGAATTTTCTATTGATGCAATTAGAGCTACTGGTAAGACTAAGTTTATTTTTGTTTACATCATTTTGATTTTTATTTTGTGTTTTAAATTTTATAGAGTTTTCATAGTGTTTTTATTGAATTTTAATAAAATGTGTGTCTCCTTAAATTTATAGATTCCTAAAACCCTTCAAAAAGGGGAATTTAACTCAAGGATTTAAGTCACCCATTTCTGCAGGTCGTGGTGTAATTCTTCCATGCTAGAGTTATATTACAAGGTTGATATATAGATATTCCATGGTGGTCATTGGATTATATCGTTCACACACTAAGTGGGCAAAAATTTGATTGGTGTAGTTTATTATCCTCCAAGATAAGAATTGATTTGGCTAACATTAATCTAAATGAAAATGTTACTATCAATTAAAAAAAAATCTTGGTTTATATTATGAATCTCTCTATAATTTATGTGGCACCACTCCTCTGACTGCAATGCACGTAAAGTTATCATATTTTTCGTTAACAATTCAAGAGCAGGAGGTGAGTCCCAATTTTTGATTATTTACTTTTTAAATATTATCCTTAATATTTGTAATATTTATATATTATATTTGGGATTAATAAGTAATTTAATGTTGAATTATAACATGGGATAGCTACTACGGCTACATCACGAAGAGACGTTGCTATCAGAGGTTATTTACCACCAGGTTCTGAAGATTCAGTTACTATTTCAAATGATGAACACACTAAGGAGGACACCACTCAAAAAACAATCAAATGGATGAGGAGTTATTTAAACCCTCAAATTGACACATCCACCATACCATTGGCATTAATCGCATGTATTTATGATTTATATATTTCAATATATTTGAAAATAAATGTAATTTCATAGAAATATACATTAATTATTTATAACTTGTTTATATTCCTTTGATGCAGAAACCTCTAGTAGCACAAGACTATATTGTCGGGCTCATAGGTAGCCCATCAAAAAATGTACATGAATTTGATCAAACACATGATCTATAAATATCTTCGGTACCTCATTCTAAGGCTCCAGGTATGAATCTCATTTAAGTTGTATTTTTTTGCTTAAATTTTTTTAACAAAGATTCAAGAAGCTCATAAATTGTTAATGATTAATTTTGTTTTAGATCACACCTAACCAGTACCACTCCCAGTATTTTCAGAATACTTATCTACAACAAACCACATGAACTGTAACAACCCCCATTTGCACCTCAGCTACAATCCACGCAACTAAGTAATTTTTTAATCATAAATGATATAATGTTATATTTATTATTATTTCATTCTTATTATGTTTTTCATTTGAATTTTCTCATGTTATTTATAATTGATTGTTGCAGTGCCTCCTCCACCTCCAATTCAAAATCCATTTGCTACTATGAAGAGGAAGATGCCACCTCCACCAAAAAATGTCAGGACCAGGTTCAATGGTAAGCATATTTCATTTATTTCTCCAGCTTCAAGCAAGGGCACCCTTAATTTCACAGCTGAGTTTCCTAAATTTTTCATTGGGAAATGTTCCTAGTGCACGAGGTGTATCTGTTTTGAATGAAATTGATTTGAATGATGAACATATAGGGATTGAAAGTGGGGTTCAGGTTCATGAAAATTTCAATCCCCAAGATATGATTCATGGGTCAAGGAAACATTCTCTCATAAGAGTAGATAGATCATATACACCTTCTGGTACAAATTTCCTTAACTGATGATCAAAAAACTACTTTTTCACTTAATACTCTTTTTGCTGACATTTTTCAAGCCACTATTAATGATGTTTAATCCAAGGATATTGAACAATTAAGAGTGTGGGAGTTTAGGGATAGAGTTATGATGAACGAAATAAATTCTCGATTTAAAAATCACTCCCAAAGACATATATTGTATTCTTCAGTTCAAAACAAGCTAACAAAGCTTGATATTTTGTTGAATCAAGTTGTATTTGGTTTGTGTCTTTTAAAAATGATTATGATGATGAAGTGTTAGATATAATGTTGAATAGAATTGAGAATTTAAATGCAGAAGCATAATCCTACCACAATATGTGGTTAAGAGACAAGGGCCTTGTAGCTATTACAAATGATAAAAGGGATAAGACATTGGTAGTCTCACTAAATTTACAAATATGATTTACAATTTTTTAAAACTTATTACTTTATTAATTATTTTTTGGTTTTAAAATGCAGTCCAAGTACCAAAAATTAAAAAATGAGGTAACAATGTTTGATGTGCATTTAAAAAGTGAAAGGAAAAGTTTAAATGCAACAATTGATTTGAAGCAGAAGCTTGTTACCTTAAACAAGCAGAACAATACCTTAAGAAGGATAATTAAGGATCATGGAATGGATCCATAGATATTGTTGAAGGAGAAAACAGAAGAGGATCCAATGTTACCATCTGTTGGTGATGGCGCAAATCCAGAACAGGAAATTATTTTGAATATCGATGCAACCGTGAAGGATCTTGTTCATTCGAGTGTTATTAAATAAATTTCTGGTGCAACTGCAAAGGAGACATAAACACAAACTAAAGAATCAACTTCTTAAGGATGTAGCTAGGAAAAAAATGTCAAATTTGTAATCGTCATATGAAAATCTTGTTGTCAAACTTTTAATATTCAAACTATACATATATATACATTTTATGAAAATATTGAGAGTTTCAAATTTTAATTGATTTGGTGTTGTAATTTTACTATATTAATGCATTAGTTCTTCAAATAAAATCATAATGTGATTATTATACTCAATTATGTTTGGTATTACTATTACATCATAAATTATTGATTATTATCATTTTCAAATACTTTTTGTGGATAAAAGTTACATTTCCAAACACAAATTATTTTTCAAAAAAGAACATGTGTATGTACCAAATAACAAGTTACATACTTATAAGTTATAATATGATATAAAATTTGAATTCTAGAAATATTATGTTGACTAAATATGTATCATGTATTTCAAACTATAAATGAATATAATTTTCTAGTAATTTTAATTTTCTTCATTATATGAAAATATTGAGAGTTAAATTTATATGGTGATGTACTTGTATTATATTCATGTGTATGTTCTCCAAATAATTGTATGATATTATTTTGATTTGAAATACAATAGAAAAAAGTATGACATTTATCGATTAAAAACTCTAAAACAGAAATTACAACATTGAAAATATTATTCAATAAAGAACATGCGTACATTAAAAATAACAAGTTACATACTTATAATATGATATGAAATTTTATTTCCAGAAATACTATGTCCATACATACTTCTTTGCTAAATATCAAGTACCTCAAACATATCTTGAAAATTTTGGTCTCCAACGCTCAAATTGTTATCTAATCTTTCATTGTTATTTTCAGTCACATATTCGACATTATCTAATGGCCTTGTATTAGAATTATAGACCCCTCTCCTCTCTGCAAGATAATTCCATATTGCCATTACTCATTCATAAGGAAATGTGTCCACATCATATCATGAAACATACAATCTCATGCAAGTCTCAAGATTTTAATCCAGTCTAATTCAATATTTTGATTTAATAAATGGTAATGCGTTAAAAACCCTTTCATCTTCAACTGATCCATAATATCGTTGTTTGACAAAATTCATACAATCAGAAATATTCACTAATGCTTTCACAAAGGATGCTACTAGGATACTACTTTTTCCATAAACATGTAATTGCTCCATTATTTGTTGGTTCACTTAGTAAGTCAAACTGTTCAACCATTGCTGATGTTGAAATGAGTTTATTGACATGAAAGTAATTCCTTTTGAAGAACACCCTTAATTTGAAGTCACTTACATTCAACTGATTTTCTAAAATTCTTAATGAGAGTACCCATGTGTCTTTTATATGTATCACCTAAAGCTTTGTTACCTGCTACAGGATTCCAAAATATAGGATTGACCACTCCCATGGCCTCAAGAATCTCATCCCTTTTAAGTGATCTATGATCTCACTAGATAAACATTGTGAAATTTTATGCAATTTGATTCATGTTTGAGATATAAGAGCTTTATGTAAATTACATGTTACAGGTAATTCTTCAATGTTTTATCTAGCAATATCCACTCATTTTTGGAAAGTGTGGATTTGAATCTTGTTCTCGTTTATAAGGATACAAATATGAACACATATATTGAATCTAAAATAGATTTTAGGATCCTTTAAATTTTTCATAGTTTTCCAACTACTAAATACATTTCCTTGAAAGCATTCATCAGAGTTGGTGATTGACACACTTATTTTCTCAATCTAATGAAGTCGACTATATAGATGGATCTTTCTTGAGCATGCTTTGTTAAGGAATTGATTTCATTCAACATGGGTAGAATCCCACAAAGTGTAAATAATGTTTCTAAATTTGTTAAGTGGTAAAAAATATATTTTTCCTTGTCAACATGCATACGATTCTTAAACATGAAACCAACTAACGATGGATATTCATCAAAAATTCTCTGAGCAGGCTCATACATGGAAATCCATCTTGTATCAACATCTTTAAGAATTTTTTTATCATCTTTCACACCAATTGAAAACTTCTGAAACTATAGAAATATTTTTGAATTTCTTGACATGTAGGCATGCAATTCACAGATAATATCTTCAACATTTTCAAATGTGCTTACTATTTTATATGCAAGATTCATCATATGAGTCATGCAATCAATTGGAATCATATAAGATGCAACTAATGTTTGTAGGAGGACACATAGACCAGTTCTATGACATTGTATTACTGAAGCACCATCAACACCAACACATATAAGCTTTGTAGATATTGAATATTCATCCATTCCTATTATATCCTTCGAATTACATATAACCAATTTGAAAAGATTTTCAGCATTGCAATTTTCCTTCATTTTATGTACATCTATTAGATGAGGTGTCCTTGTGTGGTTCTAGAAATTATAAACATGCATAAAAACTTAAGAAGTGTTGTCTACTAATGTAACCTCATCAAGAGAAAGAGAGATGAAACTTACTTTCTTGACCTTCTCTTTCAAATCATCTTTTTCTCAAATCATTGCAAGACATATTTCCATTTCCCAAGAACTGATCTCCAACCAATGTGACCGTGGAAGGTTAGGAAATCCATTGAACTTAAACAATTTCTTAAATTCTGAAAAATCTGAAATAAGTCTACCCATTTTAAGAATAAAGAATACCGTTGAAAGTTGTGTAGTTTTTGCCTTCAGATTTTCATTTACATGTTTTCAAAATTTCACATTAATTATTCCTCCTTTCTCCTCAAGTTTTCGATAATGTTTCATCTTATTGCCATACTCCTCTGCATATATCACATGCATGCACTCTTTCACATTTTTCCATCTGTGAGTCTTTGCCACAATGTTTCTCAATTATGTCCAACTTAAGTTGTAATTTTATTTTCTTTTCCCAATTTCCAACTACAAATCATACATCTACATTCTTTTGGAGTATCATTACCATTTTCTGGCTCTAGATGTTCAATGAATGGGTATTTTCTTTCCCAGTCTACTTGAAAATACCTTGCAATTGTCCAGGTAGTTTTCTTCCTTCCATTATATTTATTTTTTGAAGAGTAATGTCCATATCATCTTCTTCTTGAATATTTTCATTGGAACATTCATCTACTAGAGGCTGGAGGCATTTGGTAGTGAGGATTGTCTTCCAGCTCTGGCATGTCATCATCAATTATATCTTCATCTACTGAAATGTTAATTGTTTCTTTAGGGTCTATGGTTTGGTTCAGTGTTTCATGCTAAATACAATTAACATTAGGGGTTTCTATATTCAAAAATGAAAATGTTTGACTGTTACAAAGATATTAAAAAATTATACAAAACTGACAAAAAATAAAGAAAAAGTTAATGATAATCGTTTACAACTTACTGGTACCCATGTTACTGTTTCCAATGGATGCAAGTTGGGTCCTCATTTTTTTGGTTGGTTGAAATAAGTTAATATGCTAATTTTTCTTTTGAGTTGATCTAAATTTGTTCATTATTCACATAATCTAGTATACCTATCCAAGTGTAATTTTCAAATAGGTCAGTTTTGTAAGCATAATATTTAAAAATTGTAAGTGGGAGCTGAAAGAGACCAAAAAATACATAATGTTACAAGCTAGCAACATTATGGATGCTACCATTATGTATAATTTTTTATGCTACTAGCTGGTAGCATACAAAATGCTACCAGATAGTAGGTCCACAATGTTACCTGTCGGTAGCATACACTAAGCTATCGAATGGTAGCATACATAATGTTGTCGGTTCGGTAGCATTTTACATGCTACCAGACTACAACATTGCGGTCTGTAGTGATAGCATGAAATACAAAACCATAACAATGAAAAATACCTTAAATAAGAAAGGAATATCCAGTCGATGATGATCTCGATCTTTAAAGAAGAAAGGAATTGTGAGGAATATTTGATAATCGGAATTCACATACATAATAATGAATTGTAAATACTTAAACAATATATATATATATGTGAGGTGAATTTGGAAAATTTTAATTTCAAGCTAAAGGTTATTTGAATGAATATAGTTGGTTATTGGTGGAAAATTATTGGCAAACCAACCCCTAAAATTAGCTTGTACCCAGAAACATTTGGCGACCCGGTGCTAATTCCTACCCTAAAAAGTCACCAATTTCAAATTTTAAAATTTATAATATTCATGAATTAAAAAATATTTGCCACTAAAATTTTCCCTGCTCTCAGGTTGTCCTTGTAACTGGCACAACCTCTACAACTAAACCCACATCTAGGAGGCCCTTTGGGGAAGTAAAATTTGACATTCCACAGTTTAAAGGAAAAATTGATGTTGATGAATTGGATAAATGACTCAACCAACTAGAATAAAAAAAAATTGTCAATAATTTTTATGATGGTGAAAAGATAATGTTTTCTCCGCTAAAAGCATCTCTTCAAGTCAAAAAAGGTGGGAATCATACTCCCTAGAAAAGGATGATAATGATTATTTAACGGTTGATAAAAAACCTCTAAAAACATGGGGTGATTTTGTAGACGATATGAGAGAAGAATATTATCTAGTGAATACATACAAGGAGCAATTCAAGAAACTGCACTAGTTGCATCAAGGTAGTGACTAGATAGTGCAGGACTACACAAACAAGCTTCATACCTTGTCAAAAAGTGGGTGCACAAGACACCGAGAAGCATCAAATTTGTAAATATTGTAGAGATAGTGATATTACATCCAGGAAGAGATGGAGTTTATAGGCATCGATACTCTCAGGGAAGCCTATCGATATGTAATCAATATTGAAGAAAGATACAAATGTAGGGGAAATAAAGATACTTCATATTCCAAGAAATGAAAACTAACACTAAGCAAAAAGGAAGGGATGCACTACCACAAAAACAAGAAAATAATCAGGCATGGAAAGAAAAGTCACAAAAAGACATACGGATGTGGTTGGAGAAGCACAATAGTAGGTATATGACATGAAGGATTGTCAATTATCAAAAAAACTTTGCTAACAGATTCATGGTAGCTAGATGCAGGAGACATCTCAGTAGAGAAATGAGGTACGCATGAAGAAGATGAGATGATTGTGGATGTTGATCCATGAACCTTTGTTGCAACAACACAAATAGTATCTCCACTAAAAGAGGATGTAAAATGTCTACTCACAGATGTGGGTTGATAATACAACTCTTCACTTTAATATAGATATTGGTAGTCAAAAGAGTATGGTATTTGCAAAAATAATAAAGTGGCTAAATCTTATAATGATGCCTTACCCGTAACCGTACTCTGTTGAATAGGTCCATGAAAGAAGAGACATCTATGTGAATTGAAAATGTAACCTTCCCTATTTAATCAAATCATTCAAATATGTGGTGGTATGTGATGTTGCACCACTAGATGTATGTGATTTAATTATCGGATAACCATACATGTGGGATCACCTTGGTGTCTACAAGGAAAGGCTTAGGAGTGCAGTCATTACTCTAGGCCATAAATGCCATTGCATCCTAAAGGTAACCCCTGCCAAATCAGTGGCCCTAATTAGTGTAAATCAGTGTCAGAGGTTGATTTATCAAACTAAGACCTTTTTCCTCCTCATGATTTGATTTGAATAAAAAAAAGGTTACATAAGAAGATGGATTAGATGATATATGAATATGTAGATGTCTTCGTACAACTAATGAGTGTGCCTATACATTGTTAGGTGAAGCATATGAATGAATGGTTCCCTTGAACACTGATCTTGAATGGGACCTTATATAGGCACTCAGTACTTGAGAATGAAGATATCAAACGTCAAATTCAAGAGCTGATTTAAAAAAGGAACACTTAATCGAGTGCATCACCTTATGAAAGCCTGATTTTTATTTCCCAAAATAAATATGGGTCGTGGTGGATTTGTATTGTCTATCAATCCTTGAACAAAATCATAATGAAGAACCGATACCCACTTCCATGAATTGATGACCTCCTGGAACAACTCAGGGGATCTAAGTTCTTCATGAAGATTGATATGAAATTAGGGTACCACAGATTTCCCATCAGTCCTATACATGTTTGGAAAAATACATTCAAATCCAAGGAACCATTATGATCACAAATTCACCTACAAGATTCATGAGGATGATGAATAATATCTTATGACTATTTACTGATTCATCCATGATCATGTACTTGGATGAAATTATTGTCTTCAATAAGACATGGGAGGAACAATTTTAACATGTCCAACAAGTTCTTTATAGATTGTGTTAGATATATGCCAACATAGATAAGTGTTAATTTTACATGGAGAGTATCCAACACTTAGGATACATCATTAACAAAGACAATGTGCATGTGGACCCAGAAAAGATCTAGGTCATCCGAGACTAGCCGAAACCAAAGACCATAACTGAACTTCAAAGTTTCTTGGGACTAGCCAACTTCTATCATAGGTTTGTACTTAATTTTGCTCACATTGCATGAAATTTGAATCAAGTGACACATGGAGGAGTGAAATCAAATTTTGTATGGATAGAGGAAAAATAGAAGGCAGTTCCATGAATGAAGGAGAGACCCTTCTCTACACCAGTTTTGGTATTACTAAACCTAAAGTAGTCATTTGGGATAAAAACATATGCTTTAGAATATACACTTGGAGCATTCCTCACCCGACATGGGAATTTGGTGGCATACTAGAGTGAGAACTCTGACAAAATGTGTAGGTACTTGACATATGACAAGGATTTGTACATCATTGTGCAAGTTTTAAAATAGTGGAAGCACTACATTCTGGGAAAATAAATTATTATACACACCCATCATAAGCCTTTGCAATTCATGAAAACCCAAGGAAAGTTGAAGAATGATCATCATCAGAGGTGATTCACTTATCTATAATTTCATCTCAACATCTTGCACAAAAGGGGGAGTGTTAATTGAGTTATTGAGCATTTGATTCGGCCCTCGATCACCTCTCTAACAACAATCCTTATCTCGTGTGGGCATGAGACATCAGAGTGGACTCAACTACATGCACATGACCTTGAGTTTTTCTAACATTTATTAAAGGATAAGGGATATAAAAATGTTCCATTATATCATTTACAAGAAGGGGTTCTATGCCACATGGGACACCTTTGTGTTCCTATAAGGGAAAACTACAAATTGGTTTGGGATGCTCACTATAGTCAAGTTATAGGTCAATTTGGAGTAGAGATGATAGTGATAGTCTTGCAGAAGTATTTATAATGGACATAACTTCATCATGATGTTACCAGATACATTAGGTCCTACACAACCTATGCAATTACCAAGCCATTTAATCAAAAGTAGGGCCTTTATACCCCTCTACCAATTCCAAGAACACCATGAGATTTTGTATCAATGGATTTCATGTCATGTATCCCTTCCACAAGGCATGAACATGAATTTTTTTTGTGGTGGTTAACATGATCTCAAAAATGGAAATCTTGGTACCTTACAAGAAGACAATATCAGATGAGGAGATTGCAAAGTTGTTCTTTGAGAATGTTTGGGTTCATTTTTGCCTTCCAAAAACTATTATGTCATATCAAGATTCTAGGTTTGTGGAGGTATTTTGGATTGCACTATGGTCCATGGTGGACAAAAACTGAAACAAGTCCACTAGGTTCCACCCTTATACTAATGGGAAAAAAGAGGTAGTCAACCATATGATTGTGCATCTCCTTCAAATGTATCACTCTAAACATCCACGAACATGGGATGAAAGTATTGTGTATGCCCAACATAGCTATAATAGAGCTCTTCATAGTTACATGAGACATAGTCCATTTCAGGTATGTCTTAAATTCTATCCATCGGCTTCCATTGATGTAGAATTTCCCTTCATGTTATAAAATGAATCTACCCATACACAAAAAGAAGTGGGTAAGGCGACCAAATTTATAGAATGAATTTGACACATTAAACATCAAGTCCATGAGATCTTGGAACAAAGTAGCTAAAAGTAAAAGAAGCATCATGATGCCCATTGGTTTTCTCATTAATTCCAAGTGGGGGATAAGGTTTGGTTACATCTATAAAAAGAGAGACATCATAGTCTAAATAGGAAACTCATACCTCTGCGATATGAGTCGTACATAATAACAAAATTTTTGGTGAGAATGCATTTGAGCTCAGTCTTCCATCCTACCTTGGGTTACATCCAATTTTCAATGTGGATATGCTCCATCCATAATTAGCTCCACTCTTGGATACATTAAACATTGGTGAATAGTTGCAAATTACAAAGATTATCTCAGAATGTGCAACACCAGTGAACAATGATCAAATCATTGGTAGGGTGGTCAAGGACATGAAACATGAACAAATCACACTCGATCATTAGTGAAAGAAGAGTAGATGACACACCAAGGGAATAGTTAACTAAGAGTCATCTTGAGAAATAATTCTCACACCTGATTAATAATATAGGAGTAATGGGGCCCATTACTTCTTAAGGAAGGACGAATGATCCAAAACATGATTTCTGAAAATCTATTTTTATTAGTTTTCAACACCTTTTAGTATTTTGAATTGTATGGGGTATTTGTAGCATTTATGGGCTTCATAATGTATGACAATAGCTCAATTACTATCTTCGTAGTGGTTTTTTTCAAATTTGTTCCATCATATTTCCAACATATCTTATTATTTATCAAATGGATCAATGGACTAGGAGATATGACCCCAACAAGTAACAATAAATGAAATAATAGTAATAATATGATATATTTAATTTTTTTATTTTTGTCTTTTTTAATCCATTCCTAATGTTTATATGAATGGTCTCCATGTAGGATGACCTTTTGGTTCCCCTTTAGAACCTTTCATATTCTATTTTTAGTAGTTTTTCATATTCTCCATTGTATAGATATAAAATAGTTTGTTTTGAATAAAGAGATAGATCTCTGAGTATACATCTCTCTTATGAAATTTGCTAATATGTACTCATTTGGAAATGCAATAAAATTAATTTTTGTTTACAAATCATTCACTGTGAATTGATTGTCATGGCATATTAAACATCATTGTTAGTGTGTCATCGGTTGGGTTTCATTTCAATTGGAATCATCATCTCTTGACCTTGGATTTATCTCTCACCCCCAAAGGGTTGAGGCCCTTGAACAATGGTTTAAAAACTATCTTTAATAAAGTATAGGGGAAAACCTTCCAATAAATTTTCATAGGCATTAGGGGGCCTTCTCAGTGCAGCCTACAATATCTTTAACACACACACACACACACACACACACACACACACACACACACACACACACACACACACACACACACACACACACACACACACACACACACACACACACACACACACACACACACACACACACACACACACACACACACACACACACACACACACACAATTTCTGCAACTTGGGATATATACTCTCACAATAAAAAAACCTGAGCAAAACAAATAACATAATAATAACCTTGGATCTTCATATCCATTTGGATCATTTAAAAGAGAATTAAAAAACAAAATTGAAACCCTTGATGAAAGAATTTAACCTTTTTCACCCAAAATGAAGTCAAAGCTGCAAACAAATGATAAAAGAGTAGAAACCCCCCTTAGATCCCTTGTCATGGTTTCCCTCCTTCCTCATGTAAATAAAACTTAAAACAAATTTCAATCACCCGAATGCAAATGAGAGAAGAAAATGAAATAATAAGGCTAGGTTGAAAATATATCCTCACATTTGATTTTAGGGTTGGCTTATCCAATGGTGGAGATTAGTTGATATCTAGGGCCCTAATTTAATTATATTTTTACTTAAATTAATAAGGTTGAATTTTAAAATAAATGTATTATTATGTGTTTTAATTGGGAAATGACTTAGGAAATAGTTGCACTTTAGGGTGAGGGTGTTAATTATTAATTAAATTATATGATAACTGGAATGTGTTATTTAACGTTTCACCTTTTGATCCATGACCATTCCTTTTTCATCCGCAAACATTAAAACCATTCCTATGCCTATTAATTAATTGGTGGAGTTTTAATTAATATTGCCTTCTTATCCCAAGTTCAATAGTGTTATCGCTAATGGGTATTTCAACCCTCATCATCATCATGATACAACTATTGTCGCTATTATTGAAATTATTAACCATTAAATTATTCCAACCCATGTAAGAGGCATCACACTGGCCTTTCGCTCCGTAGCTAAGATTACGACATAGTTTCCATGACATGTTATCTTTAATTCCCTTATGATTGTTTCGTGAATGCGGTTGGGTGCCGCTTCACCGTTCTTATGACTTGGTGACCTAACTCACCTTGAAATTTAATATACTTATAAAAAATTATAACCATTATTATTTTCTTGATTAACTTTACTTTGGTTTCATAGTTGTCTTTTTATCAATTTTGGAATTTGTGTTGAGTGAGGCATAACACCTGGTATCAGAGCAAGGTTTTAACACCAGAGGCTCTAGAGCTTTATTTTTAACTTTTGGTAATTTAATTTAATTAAAACCAATTTATTTTAAATCATTTCCAAAAAATTATAATGTACCATTTTTCCTTTGTGTAAGATGATGGGGCGCGGTACCAAACGAGGTGCAGTGACTATTGGCATGTTGTGGTTTAGGAGTTGTCATTGATGACAAACCTCATTAATGAAAAAGTGGATAATGGATTAGGGTCAAAGCATGTTGATGATTATGATTTATTAGGTTTAAATCATGTTGAGGATGATGACATGATGACTCAGAGGTATTAATGGTGATATTAGTTGATTTAGTGAGAATTGCTTGTTCTAGCAAGCCTAATCAGGTGACCTAGCTAGCCTAGGTGATGGTGCATGAAGGTTGGAGCTTCTTGGTGACTTGAGAATGATGTTGGCATTATTTAGAGCATGATTAGAGAGTTCTTGTGCTCTCACATGAATTTTAGGGTGCATATACAGGTTGGCGACCATGTTTCAAATGTTCATTTGGAACATGTATGGCTGTTATAATGCATGAGGATGAGCTATGGAGCTATATGAGCTTGTGGATGCATATAAGAATTGGATTTATTATGTAACATGTATGTTAGGACATTTTTTAGTGTTTTTATGATGATTTATAGTGTTATTTCAGTTGACACTAGCCTTTACAGTGTAAAACCCTAAGGGTTATCTATGTAAGTCTCCATGGCTAGAATGATTGAGATCTATTTGTGACATGGTGATTATTTCAGATGTATGTAGGGTGTCTCATGCTGTTGTGAGAAAAAATTTAGGTTTTCATGATGTGTATTTTGCATGTTATATCAATTTTGGTGAAACAAGGTCAAGAACAAGGTCTTTTCCAACTCAAATAGGGTCTTCTGATGCACACCTTGAATTGTGTGATTTACATGGGACCTTGTGAATTTAAGGGATGTTTATAAATTGATTATATTATGTTTCACAAAAATAATTGTGTCATTTATTTGTCATCTTTTTATGAACGAATGTTAAGAAGGTAGACAACTTTTTATGTGTTTAAAACCCTAGCTCAAAATAGGTAGGATATAAAATGATCCTAAGTGGAAAAAATTACTTGATAGTGTATGTATTATGATTTTATAATGTAGATGATTCATCTAGGTTTACAAAGAGGTATGATAGAGCTTGTGGTGATGAGTGGAACCCTACCTAAACATGCCAGTTTCTGAAGAAGTTCAGTTTGGGACAAGATTATACAAAGGAGTTACTAACTAAATGACCATTATGGTGATTATATGAGTTATTATTTATTTACATGCTGTTTCTAGGTCATGATGATGTAGTTAAATGGCCAAGTATGCTTCATTTATATTGACTGGTCAAAGGGAAGTTTCAGGCAGTTTGTAGAGATCGGCTTTGTTGAAGGCCTTCCACTTATATTTGGAAGGATTTTCGATATGTTATGGAATAGTATTTAAAATAAATTTCCAATGGTATAAGTTTTGGCATCATGATGAGTTGATTTGTTAAGATTTCTAGGTCATTTTGTGAGCAAGGCGGTTTCTTACTTTTCAGGACAAAACTACTTTTGTTGAAACATTGAGTTGGTTAGTACATGAAATGGATTAGGTGATGCTTGATATCACCTGGAATGTGAAAATGGATGAATTTTTCATCCATTTAATTAATTTTTAGGTATTTTAAGTGTCAAGAAGGGTGTTAACCTGTTGCATTTGTAAAATTGATTTTTAGGCAACTTGTTTTAGTGAAGGAAAACTTTGATGTGGTTTGAACATATTATTGTTTCATGATCTATAACTTGATTAGAAGTGTTATAAATGTTTTGGGATTTCCATTGAGTGGTCATATGCCATATTTGAGGTGTTATTGATGGGTCTTGAGGCCCAAATATAAAATAAGGTTGATGGAAACATGTGTTTTGTGACGGTAATGAGCCAGTGGGCCCATTTAATGAAATAACTTGATTGGTCCAAGTAAATGTGTGAAAATGGTTGATTTTTAAATGTAATATTACACATTTTTGGTGATTTTTAGAGATTTAATCTAAATTTTTTTGGTATAAGTTGATTTTTCTCATTCCAATGATAGAGTTTTGAGGATTTTTAGTGCATGGTAAGTGTGGTTTGTGGATAGGCCAACCTAATTGGGTCATATGTGACTGTTATGGTGTTTCATATAGGATTTTTTAAAGAATTTTTTTTTGAAATAAAGGAGGGAAACCGACATCTTTTGAATTTTAATGAAGGAGAGCATATAAAAGTGAAGGTTTGGGTGCTTTTGTGAGCTAGTTGAGTGTGTTGTAAAAAAGTGGGACCTACATGTGATTTATTTTCAGGTGTGTGAGAATTATTTGAGATCTGATCAAGTGTTTGAACTTTTGAATAATGAAAACAAGTTTTTTTACAAGGGTTTGAAGCTTTGAGAAGTGAAGAAAGTGCACGTTTGTGCAAGGTTGAAGACCTAGGGTTTGAGCAAGGGTCTAAAGGGGTTTGGAGCTGAATCTTGTGACCACCATCAGCTGAGTTGTTGCTGAATTTTAATAGTGATCTTATCTTCAAAATTTTGTGTGATGATTCATATTCATACAAGGCTCTTGTTGTGAGTAATATCAACAAGGGTTTAGGGGGTGGTGCTCCTTGTGGGGTTGGTGCCTCACTAAAGAAATCTCTTGTGATGTGTAATATTCACTTGAGTATTTGGTGTGTGTAATATCAGAAAAAAATTTCAGTGGGTTTTCTTCCCCTTTAGGGTTTCCCACTTATATCTTGTGTCATGTTGTTGCTTCTCTTGCTCATGGTTATTTGAATGAATGTTGCATGTTGTTGTGCACACACTAATGGATGGATAATTCATAAATGGTTTATGTGAGTGATATGAAATTGTAATTAAATTGTAAGGACTGATTCAACCCCCCCCTCTCAATCCATTGTGCTTCCAACAGCGATGACTCAGGGTCGTGGCAGCCACCTCTAGAGATTCCTTGGGCTGATTTTAGGCCACATATCCTAGATGCACTTCATCATATGATGGGAGTCCTCTAGGATTGAATTCTCGAATAGATTGAGCCAGTTTTAGAGGCTAATCAGCATGAAAGTGAGACACACCCAGATGAGGGTTCACATTCTACCACTCATGTATATATTTGTTTATAGCGAAAGAGGAAACACAACCATTTAGTTCAGCTTATGGCTTGGTGAGAAAGGTATTGCAACCCCTCAGTTCAGACTCAAAGAGTGGTTAATACACTCCCTCATGGGCAAGAAACAGATGGTGTCATTATTGACCTTCTCCCACTTCATCCACCCACATATGGAGGCACGATAGATGGTTTTGGGGCTGAGGCATGACTCCTAAGTTTAGATACAGTCTTTGGTTTGCATCCTTATGAGAGAAATGTCAAGGCTCACCTCATCATACACCTCTTTCATGATGTATTATGTTTCCAGTGGAGGAATAAGAAGTGGAAGCTCCATTTAACTCGAGAGACAGTCACCTACGATTTATTTGAGGAATTTTTTTGGGATCGATATATTTCAGAGAATTTCATTCATAATAGGATCGACGAGTTTCATGATCTTCGATAGGGGTCCGAGATAGTAGCTCAGTATGAGTGTAGGATTTTGGATCATCTATAGTATGTGGAATATCTCTAGGGTGAGAAGTTACAAGTAAATAGGTTCATTAGGGGCTTGAATACAAACATGGATGGAGTAGTGAGGATTTTGTCTCCGTTGACCTTGGAGAAGGCGATGGAGAAGGCCTATTTATTAGAGGAGAACATGAGAAAGGCATAGGTGTCTCATGATAGGAACCAAGGCAAGTTGTAGGAGCAAGTCCTCTCAATTTAGGATCACAGATCATGTGGCTCCACCCCACCCCCGGTATGAGGGTTCACACCATTTGAGTCAACTTCATGACCTCCTCCACACCTAAAGCAGCCCTCTTAGTAGCATGATCCTTGGCAGTAGAGGACTAGGCTAGGATAGGATAATCAAAGAGGTAGGGTCCATAATGGCCATATTTTGGGTAAAGATAGGAGGCCAAGTAATCAACTGTTGAATCAAGATCGATCTCAATATTCGGTTAGAGTGGGACCCACATGTTCAGTTCACTGGAGCACATGAGGGAATCATTTGCACATGGATGCACCATGTTGTTTTATTTGTGGTGTCCATCATAATTATGCACGCTTTTGACCATTGATGCCATCTTTTTTTGAAATTCAAAAGACAGTCATTTCTGAGAAGACAGTTGGTGACGTACGTTGCGCTCATCGCGTCTACTCCGGGTAGAGAACTGTCAAGCCAAAAAGTAGGCCATGGTCATTAAGACAACAAGTATGATTAGACATACACATGTTACTATAGTGTTTTATTCGGGAGCTTATGACTCCTTAATATCACCCTATTTAGTGGATAGGTGTGGTGTGGTGCCTTTTAAGAAGGCAAACAGGTGACAGGAAGATTTGGCCACTGGGTCCAAACTAGCTATACACTCATATGTGGAGATTTGTATTATTGACCTAGGGGTATTCTCCACTACCTTAGACCTCTATATTTTACTGTTGGCATACTATGAGGTTATTCTTGGTATGGATTGATTTAACTCCCATCAGGCCCAAATTGACTATAGAAATAAGTTCATTTACTGTGTAGACAACATTAGCAACTCTGCAGTTATATCTGGGGTTTAGAGACCCATGTTCTTATGTATGATCTCTGTTACGTAGCTCAAGTGGAGCATACACCAGGGATGTGAGATGCTTTCTATCAAAATTAGTGATAGATCTAAGGAGGTTCCAGAGAGTTCCCCATTAGATGAGCACCATATCTTGAGAGATTTTTTTGATGTTTTTCCTAGGGATCTTCCGGGTATGCCACCATGTCGTGAGGTGGATTTTTCTATTGATCTTATTCTTGGTTCATCGCCCATGTCCTCTAATTTTTATAAGATGACTACCCTTGAGCTCCATTAGCACAAGATTCAGTTAGAGGAGCTTTTAGAGAAGGGCCTCGTCTGACCTAGTGTGTCTCCTTAGGGCACATCGGTGATTTTTGTGAAGAAGAAGGATGGATCCCTTTGTTTGTGTGTGGAATTTAAACAACTAAACATGGTAACGGTGAATAACTGTTATCCTCTGCCTTGTATTGACAATTTGTTTGATCAAATGAGGGGATCCAGAGTGTTCTCTAAGATAGATATGAATTTAATTAACCATCAGTTGTGTATCACAGAGGTAGACATGCATAAGACAACTTTTCAGACTCGGTATGGGCATTACAAGTTCACAGTGGTTCCCTTTGGTCAGACGAATGCACCTACAGGGTTTATGATCATCATGAATAGGGTTTTTAGGACCTTCTTAGATAGATTTTTCATTGTGTTTCTAGATGACATTTTGATTTATTCATGCTCGGTAGAGGAGCACCAAGAGCACTTGATACAAGTATTACAGGTTTTTGAGGAAGCACCAATTGCTTCGGAATATGGATAAGTGTTCCTTATTTCATACTGAGATTCAATATCTAGGGAACATCATCACAGTCGAGGGTATCTTAGTAGATCACTCAAAGATCTATGTTATCATTGATTGGCCAGCCCCCACCACAGTGACTAAGGTTAGAAGTTTTATGGGGTTAGATGGTTCTACCACCATTTTGTTCAAGATTTTTCTAAGATTGCCAATCCTATCACTTCCCTTCAGTTGAAAGGGAATATATTTTTTTGTTCAGAGAAGTGTGAGCAGGAATTTTAGCTTCTCAAAAAGTGTTTGAATATTGCACCCATTCTTATAGTTCCTATTCCTTTGGAAGAATTTGTGGTTTGTACATATGTATATATTGAGGGACGTAGAGTGGTGCTCACACAGGAGCATCGTGTCATTGCTTTTGTGTCTTGCAAGCTTGAGGACTAAAAACTTAAATACCATAATCATGATCTTGAACTTGTAGTAGTGGTTAATGCTATGGTTCATTGGAGGCATTTTCTTTTGGGAAGACCATTCGTTTTGAGGATGGACCATTTGATCCTTCATCATATCTTATCTCATCCCAACCTAAACGCTTGATAGTGGTGTTGGTTGGATTTTTTATGTGCATA
Source organism: Taxus chinensis (assembly GCA_019776745.2). Taxonomy (NCBI): domain Eukaryota; kingdom Viridiplantae; phylum Streptophyta; class Pinopsida; order Cupressales; family Taxaceae; genus Taxus; species Taxus chinensis. The sequence goes on from CM034153.1 coordinate 591,286,477, forward strand.
AGATATGGATATCCATTACATCAAGGAGAAGGAGAATGTATTTTTAGATGCTTTGAGTAGGCAGTGACATGATATTTCTACCTTGAGCTTGTAATCAGATCTCAGAGGTAGGATACTTCAGCAACTTCTAGGTGACATATTATATGAGGGTGTCAGGTAGATGGTTTAGTCATCAGGGGCCCTTAGTGGGAAAGTATACATATTACACATTGAAGTTAGATAGTCTTATACGGTTTTCAAAGATGCATCTATGTGCTTAGAGCAGGTGATTTACGTAGGTTTTTTCTTTTTGAGGCACACCAAGTATACATAGCACATCCTAGGGTTAAGAAGATACATGCGGACTTGAGACAACCATACTTCTAGCCTAGGGTTACGCCAAGATATTGCACATTTCGTAGCCTGATTGTCTTGAGTGTCAAAGGGTGAAGGCCCAAACATTCTCGCCCTACAGGTACCTTCTTTACCTTGCATGATATTCTGGAGTGGAAGTGGGACGTAATGTCCATAGATTTTATTGTTGGTCTTCCCACTTCATCCTTTCATCATGATGTCATCATGGTGCATGATGGATAAGTTGACCAAGGTTTCCCATTTCTCTACGTACGTAAGGTATCTTATAATGCGGTTGTCATCGCACAGGTTTCCATGGATGATGCTAGTGAGGTTTGATGTAGGAGCATCACTCATTGCACATAAATAGGAGTCATGAAGGCTTTCTTTTTTTTTCTAGATGTGTTAGTTAAGTCCTAGATTTCTATTAGGTATTTTAGTTGGTGAATTTCGCCTTCCAAAACTCAATTGAAGCATTTTCCCCTCCAAAGCATGTCATTGAAACTTTGAATACTTGTAGGTGTGCCATTCTAAGTTGGCTATGTGGGGTAGACATGCTAAAAAAAGCACTCTTGGAGCTTGTAAAGGGGTGAAAAAGATGAAATAAGGTTTTAAATAGATTGTCTTAGGTTCCTCTAGGGTCAATATGACAGTCATGATTTGAGTGAGAAAACAAGACTGAGTCAGTCCTTAAGTGTAAGAGATCATTTTGGCTTGATGTAATGTTTTAAAGCACTAATATGGAGCTTGTAAATCATGAGTATAGAAAGTATGAAATGAGGTTTTAAATAGATTTCCTTAGGTTCCTCTAGGAGTCAAGGAATTCATGATTTGAGTGAGAAAATAAAGACCTTAGAGTCCTTTTTTATGAAGATGGCTTGATAGTGTTAAAACTCTATATGACCAAGAATCCTGATTCGGCGTATGAAATTGGTGAGAGGAGCTATATATTAGCTCAATTGTAACTATTTTTCCTCATTCTTACCTGGGTATGAATCCAAATTGTAAGGTTTTAGGAAGGAATTGGAAGTGGAATATCTCTATTTGGTAAAATGTTCTTACATGAAAAGTGTTGTAACTCAGTCTTTGAGACATTACCTGCAGGATTTTGGTGTTCATTGTTTTACTAGGAAGAGAAACCTGATTACATTTTAGGAAGGAGATATTTTAGCATGTGCCATGAGCACTGTATGAGCTATGTAGTGAATCTTTTCTACTCATGTTTCTTCTTCCTTGTGACTATGAAAGTTGATTTATGTAAGCATAGTACAAGTAATAGTAAAGCTTAAGCTCAAATTTGGGTAAGTTGAGAGTCTCTTGACAATTTTAACAGTGTCATACATGTTTGTAACAATGGCTTCATGGGAGAATTTTGTGAATGTGGTAATGAGTTGGTCAAGAATAGGTCAATGTAGCAAGGATCTATGACTGTTATGATAGTGAGAGACTCTGACTAGTAGATTTTATTTCTTCCATTGAGTTTTCTTTGCATGTTGTATTGAATGGAACCTTATTTCTTGAGTATCCAAATTGTGAGTGTAAACGATGACAAAGTATGGTAATGGATATTAGGAGTATCTCTGTTGGAATGAATCTGAGATAAGAAGAAGAGCATTGCTCATAGTCAGGGATACACTGATGAGTGATTCCCTAGTAGTTGAAGGACAATCTCTGATCAGGTCAGGTGTGACTAAATTCTTCAGACTAGTGTCATGCATCTTGCAAGTGAACCAACTATAAATCACTAAGTCTCTAGTTTTCCATGAAACATATAACCCCTATCATAGTGGATACCAACTCTAGAAGAACTGTAGTAGATTCCTAAAGCTTGCAAGAAGGGTATATAGCAGGTCATTTGAGTCTCATGTCACTATACTTATAATCCATCTTAGGAAAAGAAGTTCATGAGGCTTTGGTGTCTACTATGATTATGAAGGTTTTGAAAATAACTGTGTTACTTCATCACAACGTGAATCCCCAGGTTGTATGAGTGAACTGTCAAGACTTATTCAAGCCTACAAAGTTATAACATTAATCTCAAGTAGATTAGGAAGGGTGCTGGCATGTGTGACAGACCTCGTGGTTAGCATTTGGATCTCTAAAACTTAGTATGAGTGAATTTTATAACAAAAAAATATGCTCCTTGGCTAGAGTGTGTGCTACATTAGAGAGCATAGGCTATCGAAAGGAAAACTTACAATTTGGTAGATCCAAATGGAACCGGTGAGAATTAAGGCCCAAAAAATTGTAGAAAGTAATCTTGACATGAATCTACTAGGAGCTAATGGAAAAGGAATTTTTAAGTTTCATTGGTGAAAAAGTGACCCCCTTAAAGATATTGATGACAGTATAGTGAGGAAAGCAGTTGCATGCACAATCCAGGACCTTAGTTCAATAGGACACCTTCACAAAGGAGGTAGGTGAAGTTAACTTACAAACTCCAAGTTATGAAAATTTAAATGCATGATGTAAAAATGCATTAAGGGGTGTCTCAGATTATACTAGATGTATGCACCTTGAATTTGTCTATGACAATGAGAGTTAAGCACTGACAGAAGCCTGTTTAATACCGAGTCAAGGGTTTTGTGATCCTATAATTGCTAAAGGAGGGGCTGACAGTGCGTTCTAGGAGGAATTGCTAGATCATCAAAGTCTGGGGTATGCATATCATAGGGATGGTGAAGAGAGAAATAATGGAAAGTTACCAGAGGATTTAGAGACACTTATGGAACTGCTACAACTATGGATTTGTTCCTAGACATGCATTGTCTCAAGCATAAGAGGACAGTTTTGTGAGCTAAGGTGAGCAGTAGCTTTGAAGGGTGTTGAATGCATTTGGGGTCCCATTTCTTGTAATGGAGATAAGTTTGAGTGTTGAGACTATGAGGAAAGAGAGGAATATGAGTGGGCATGCAACAAAGCCATAGCTTGAAGAGAAGACATTGCTTGAATTGGTACAAAAGAGGAGGAGTCAAGGTAGCACAAAGGCCATCCTTGCAAGGTGAAGTATAGATTCGTACACTTTAATCCTTATTGTAGTAACCTACATTTATCACTAATGAGTGAGGTTGAATTCCAAGTTGAGAAGCAAGAGTTAAGGAGGTGATGTATCAGACAAATTGAAGCCAAACTTGTGATTAGTTGAGTCAAGACTTTAAAATCTATAAGGCTTGAATAAAGGTAATCCTCAAGAGTAATGAGCTAAGGTCTGATATCAAGGGTTAGTGAACATTGAGGTAAGTCTTACTGAGGTTATTAGATTACATGCTTGAACTTAATATGTCATGATACATCAATGATGCCATCATGGTGATGGTGTATAAGTTATACCAAGGTTTCCCACTATATCTTAAACTTACGAATGGTCCTCAAAATTATAATAAGGAAAATTGATTGTCCATTGTATCACATAGGTTGTTTATGGATGATGTAGTGAGGTTGCATGGTATTCCTAAGACAATCATTTATGATCTTGGGTCGGTTTATACTTCTAAGTTTTTGGACTTCATTTCAGTCAGCTTTGGGGACTCAGATTAATTTCAGTTCAGCATACCACCCTCATATAGATGGGAAGAAAGAGAGGGTGAACTAGGTAGTTAGAGGACATGCTTCAGATGTATGTGATGGATCAATAGATGAAGTGGAAGAATTATCAATATTTGGTCGAGTTTGCATATAATAATCAATTTTTTCACAACTCCATCTGGCATAGCACCTTATCAGGATTTATATGGGAGACCTTGCAGGACACCATTGAGCTTGGACATATTAGATGATAGGATTGTTTTGGGTCCCTCTGTATCTTCAGGATATGGAGCAATAAGTTATTCTCATCCAACAGTATTTAGAGAAGGCTCGTGCATGTCAAAAGGCATATGCTAAAATGAATAGGGTTGAGCATCACTTCTTTGTAGGTGACAAGGTATTTCTCAGGGTGCATCTATCACAAGATTCCAATCCATTATAGAAAGGGCTATAAGTTATCCCCTCATTTTATGGGATCTTTTGAGATTTTGGAGATTATTGGTCTAGTTTTCTATCACTTAGCTCTATCACCACACCTATCTCCTATGTACATGACGTGTTTCACATGTCTTAGTATTGTGGAAGTATGTTCCTAACATAGCTCATGTTTTGGATTGGTCAACCTTGCAGGTGGAGGACTGAAGGATATTGAAATTTAGAGCCCATGAAGTATTCTGGAGCACAAGAGGATGGCCCTTTGGGGGTGTAACTTGAGACTAAGGTTAGAGTCTAGTGGGACAATACGATGATACAATGGCTACTTGGGAGGATGTGACACCATTGAGGGCCTGATATCCTTACCTCTTTAGTGACTTCCTAGAGGAATTCAATTCCTAGGGAGGGGGATGTAGTGCCCACCTATTTTATATTCCCATTTTGGACTACATGTTGACTCATTGGAACATGGTATTATTTTTACCATTGGACATTGAATATCAGATATATTTAATTTTGACATGATTATTATTGTTATACTACATATATAATTATATGTGATATTGTTCATGGTAACTCATATTTTCATGATAGGATGCTAACAGTGTGCATATGCTTCCAATATGTTTGATTATATTATGGTATCAATGTGATGTTATGACTATTATGATTATCTCACATGATGGTATCATATATATTTTCATAGATGAATTATCATGTTTACCCTCTTGTTACATTTTGATGATTGTCTCATAGTTGATTATTCACTAGCTAATTGTTGATCATGTGTAGAATTATCATTGAAACATTGTTACATTGATTATCGATATTTTATAGTTATTATTGGGTAGGTATATTGTTTACATTGAGTGTGGAGATGAAATAGGTAATCGATATGAGTGAATAACGTGGGACTCCGGTGAGGGATGTATCAACACTCTAATTAACAAAAAAAGTTCCTAAGGGCCAAATTTTCCTTCTTAGTTTATCGATTGTTATGGTTCTCTTTTCTCATGACCTTGTGTCATTGTCGGGTTGGCTTATTCTCACCCCTTGGGAGTGTTAGCCTAATTTTACCTTCTTACTCATGGTGATGAATTGCTAACCCCATATTAGTACGACATTGTTATTAAGTAATTAAAATGCACTTTTGTTAATAGCATTTAGCTTATGCTTAATTGCTACCCCCTTTTAGGTGGTTCTATGCATAAATTGTGGTTTATGTGGTGATACTGTTGGGGTCTTAATGGTGAGATTTGGGATACATGAAGCATGGATTAGTTGAACCCAATTGTCCTCTCCGAAATACCATCATTTTCAAAAAAGTATGGATTTAGGAAAAATGTGAAATTTAGAAAGTTATAAATAAGGAAATTCAGGGACCTAAATTTTGCATGGAAACGAGGCCCTTAATCCCCATCCCTATGGGTGGGTGGGATCTTTCTAATGCAAAATTGAGGACTAGTTAGCTCATTTTCCCTCCCTCAACTACTTCCTATTTCTATGGGATTTTCTTGAGTATGGGAATGATTTTGGGAAATATGGGGACCCTCCATGATTGCATAGAGCTTATTTTCCTTTTTATCTTTTATTTATGGTTATTGGGGTGAAAATTTTGTGGACTTAGTGGATTGGATTTGAAACTTGGGTGGAGGGCGAAAATTATCACCCTCCCATTTCTTGTCTATGGGAATTGTTATCTCCTTCTATAACATCCCTCATGTCCTTAGTGGATGGGGTTGGGGTTACTTTCTTGAAAATGTTTGCTTTGGGATTTTAGTTTTGGCAGTTTTCAAGGAGACTTGGAAATGGATTCAGGATACATTCTTTGATTGGAGCACTTGTTTGAGTATCAATGTTGGATCTTACTTCAAACTCCTTGATTCGTATTTGAAATGTTATAATTTGTGTATGAAATGTGGTGTTTGAAATTGGTTGTTTAAATTTTTTTCCTTTTTTCTTACTCCAACCCACCATTGAGGGGTGTGGGTTTTTGGATATTGTGTAGGAAGAGAGGAGGAATTTTTGCCTCTTTATTTTTGGGAACTTCACCCTACATTTGGATTGTAGCTAAGGAATAGATTTCCATTTGAGGTTAGAACTTTGGTTCACCTACCATTCAAAGAAGGAAACTCTTAGTTTGAAAAGCCTTCTTGGGGGAGAATGTACAAAGCATAAAAGGAGTTCATGGAGAGATGAGGAGAGGATTTTGAAATCTCATGGAGAGATAAGGATATGTTGGATTACTATGTTTAACTTGGTTCTAAATTTGGAAATTAATGGGATATCTTATCCCGTCTTCCCTCATTGAGAAGTTTGATGCTTCTCTAGTTTTTGGTTGGTTTTTTTCTCATTGTTTTTGGGTGTAAATTCTTAAATGTTGTATCCATGGATGTGTTTTTGGTGACCTTTTCTATTATTGGTTTCAGGCTTGCCCCTCCCTCTTTCCCATGGGCTTTAAGGGAGGCTAGCATTTTCTTTTGGTCCACCGTAAGACATGTAATGATGTCTATAGGTTGGGAGGTAAATAGACTATGTTTTCATGGGTTTTGGAGCTACTTTTGGATGACAAGGAGCTTAAAGAATGGTTTTAAAAAGTTGTAAAGTTACAAATTTCTTCTATGTGCATGGATTTAAATTTTATTATAAATTTGGGCATGTTGTCTCCTCTTCTGAAGAGGGCTTATAAACTTGCATTTTAGAGTTGTTCTCTTCATTATGCAAAGAAAAATATAAATTGTTGTAGCTGTTATAACTTGTCCTTTGAAGAGTTGAATTATGGGTGTGAATGTTGTAGCAGAATGTAGATTGTTATTTTAAGTTGATGAAATTAAATCCTTGCTTCATGAACTTAAAATGTTGATCTTAAATTTATGTTCCCTCTTGAAGAGGCATCCTAAAAATGAAAGAGTTCATTTTATTAATTTGGAGGAAAATTGTTGGTTTTGAAACAAAAATATGGATAAGCAAAGTATCTTTACTCGCCTTTGTAATATACAGTAAATTATGATTTAATGAACTTACTGGTTTTAAAAGGTTCCATGATTATTTGTTGTTTACCTCGTGCATTTGAGAAAGGAAATGGTAGCAATATAAGCTAATTTTTGTTGTTTGTTGTTTGTTTGGAATGAAAAGAGTTGATGTTTATTTTACAAAGTTGTTTTAATTTATCCTTGTAGTTTAATGGTAAAAAAAATCGTAAGTATTGTACTATTTTCTAGATTTGAAATATGAAATTTCCTTGTTATCCCTGAATAAATACAACATAACATTTACATCTATTTTCTTGAAATAAAACATCTTTTTTAGTAAAACACTCACTTTCTGATATATATCTATGTATATATTTATAGACACACACACACACACACACACACACACACACACACACACACACACACACACACACACACACACCACACACACACACACACACACACACACACACACACACACACACACACACACACACATTTTTGGAAACCATCATGTCTATTTATAAAAATATGACAAATAGAAATAGAACCCCTGCAATTTTAAGAATTGTTGTTATAAATTTACTTCAAGAAATTAGAGTAAAAAAAGGATATATAAACTAAATTATATGCTTGGCTGGCCTGTTTTGGAGTTAAAGAATTTATATATATATATATGGTTTGGGGTGCAGGGGGTTGGACGGTCGTCCCATTCGTCCCCCATTGCCCCCTTGGAAATGCTTTAGGTAGTGTGGCACATGTCACAACCCCACCTCCTTCACACCCACGTGGACTACAACACAGTCGTGGCCTCCCCTTGGTTGTCGCTACAACACCGACCGAACCTTGGCTACTTCACCCACCCAAATGTCGTAAGGTAGTTAAATTTACCATTCGCCCATGAGGGGGCCTTCTCAGTGCGTCTTGTAACATCTTTAACTCACACAAACACATATTTAACTCACACACACACACACACATTATGTTTGTAATTTCGGATATATATTCTCACAATAAAAAACCTAAGAAAAAAATATAACATAATGATAAATGTAGATATGTAGATCCATTTAGATCATTTTGAAGAGAATAGAAAACTCAGAGTTAAAACCCTTGATGAAATAATTCAACCTTGTGCACCTAGAATGAAGTTAAGCTGCAAACAAATGATAAAGGAGCGAAAAAACTCATTGGATAATTTTCCATGGTTGCCCTCCTTCCTCTTGCAAATAAAACTTAAAAAAATTCCAAGCACCTGAATGTAAATGAGAGAAGAAAATGAAATAATAAGGTTAGGTTGAAAATATATCCTCACATTTGATTTTAGGGTTGGCTTATCGAATGGTGGAGATCAGCAGAGATCTAGGGCCCTAATTTAATTAGTTTGGACTTAAAGTAATAAGGTTGCATTTTAAAATAAATTTATTATTATGTTTTAATTGGGAAATGACTTTGCACTTTAAGGTGGGGGTGTTAATTATTAATTAAATTATATGATAACCGGAATGTGCTATTTAATTTTTCACCTTTCGAGCCACAACCATATTATTCCTCATTCATCCACAAACATTAAAATCATTCCCGCCCCTATTAATTAATTGGTGGAGTTTTAATTAATCTTTCCTTCTCATCCCGAGTGTGTGAGTGTTGTCACTAATGGGTATTTCAACCCTCATCACCGTCAAAATATAACTATTGTCTATTTTATTAAAAGCATTAACCGTAAAATTATTCCAACTTGTGTAAGAGGAATCACGCCGACCTTTCACCCCATAGCCAAGATTTTGACGCAGTCACCACGACATGTTAACTTTAATTCCCTCGTGACCGTTTTACGAATGTGGTTTGGTGCTGATTTTCTGTTCTTACGACTTGGTGACCTAACTCACCTTGAAAGTTAATATAATTATAAAAAATATTATACCATTATTATTTCCTTTATTAACTGGACTTTGGTTTCGTAATTATCTTTTTATTGATTTTGGAACTCACGTTGAGTGAGGCACGACACATGTGCTACCATTCTATTATGTGTGTTATTGTGTTGTTGTGTTCATTACCGTTCTATTACATGTGTTATTGTGTTTTTACATGAGATATTGTTTTATTATGGGCGCTACCATGTTATTGTGTGTGCTACCATGCTATTGGGTGTGCTACTATGCTATTGCGTACACTGCCATGCTATTGTGTGTGCTACCTTACTATTGTGTGCACTACTATGTTATTGTGTGTGCTACCATGTTATTTTGTGCACTAATGTGATAATGTGCTATTACGTGCGCTACCGTGTTGTAAAGTGCATATCTGTGACAGTTCATGCGTCTACATAACCTATCTTCTAGAGGTCGTAACTTTGGATCTTGAACTCAAAATGACTCCATTTTTTTCGCAACAGAAAGATATCGAGATGAACTATGAAATGAACATATAAATTTGGGATTTACCCTTGCAGAAAATTCAAGTTTTCCTTACTCCTAAAACTTTTCATTTTCTTTGCAAGTTAGATTAGTTTTTTCTCCGAACTTCTAAATATTGTGCGTAGGATTCCATATTCACTTTTCAAAGACAAATTACTTAAGACAAATAAATCAAATAAACAAAAATACTAAGTTATGTGAACATTATTCGTTGTTATCTTACTTCACACTTTGCATAAGAAATTTTCATTTCCCTTCATGATTGGCATAACATTATTGGATAAATCTTATTGTTAAACACGTAGGTTGTTTGGTTAGAGATCAGATTAATTGGCTAGTGCTAACTTTTTTTAAAAAAATCAGCTCTTTTCATTTCTACTTTGATAAAAAACTATGTATACTCTTCTCTTGCGCTCTTGAGCAATCTTGAGAATCAGAAATGGTAACAATATTTTGTTTTCTTCTAACATTTTGATCGTAGGAAAATGAATAATTAGTTTTGTGTAGGATCGCATCATTTGGAAACTTTACCAAACTCAAGGAACAAACTATTAATACCTTACATGTAGGTTTCCTTAGTCAAAGATAACCAAACTTTGCTAAATTCAATAAAATAAACAACATAGTGTCATTGCATGTTCAGATAAGGGTAAAACACATCTGCTTAATTGTGAGAAGTACTTGGGTATAAGCCATAAAACTCATTATGAGGAGTACCACAAGAACCCTAAATTAGTTAGAACATTAAGAGAATGGACCAATGAAATGGGTAGTGCCCTATCCTACTTGACTAGTATCACGCGTGAGGAAAACCAAACGTTGTTTTTGGTAATGGTCTTATTTTTAATTGATTGAGGGGTAAATTCTATAATTACAAGTTTTCTAGTGTCTGTACTCATTTGGAAAATCACTGGTGAGAGAATATACCAAATTCCAAGGAACCCTAACAAAACTGGGGCCAATTAATCTCGTATTGTTTCTATGCACCCAAAACATTTACAAAGCAAAACTTTATCTGAGTTAAAACATTGTTTTAGTGATAGAACAAGGAAAAAATCTATCAAGATGCACCATGTATATTTCATCGTAAATCATAATTCTCTCACAATTTTGCCTTCATTTATAAAAAAGAACAACCCGAAGCTCTACCAAAATTTCATCAACCATTTTGACACTCACATTTGAAACTAGTTTTCTAAACTTGATTGATTGTTAAAATTACATCATTATGATGTTTTTTTTTCCTTATATTCCCTTTGGAAACTCACATAAACACAATTTTTTTTTTGCAAATTGTCTAGTTTGTAGTTGTTACAATGCTTGAATCGACCTAGAACTTCCTTCAATATGAAATATTTCAATAAAAAAATCTAGTTCAAGGTATTCAAATCAAATAGTGTCATTCATTACTAGATATATGATGGTTCCTCATGTCACTCAAAATTGGGAACCCATTCTACCTCTCACTTTTCAGCATTCATCTCCAAATCATTCTCATTCACAAACCAATTCTCCTCAGACCCCTGGGTCTTGCCCAATCGAATTTCTCCTAAAGAACAATTGGTCACCCAACATGTGTCTTCCTTCATTTAAAATTTATGTCAATCCAAAATCTTCTAATCAAACATCTAATTTGACCCCAATGTCAGGATCCACTTTCTTCCCATAAGAACCCCTTCTTCTAGCCACAGTATAGCATCTTCTAAACAAGCCAATACTAATATATCCCAAATCCAAATATAATTCAACTTCCCAGACATCCCAATGCAAATATAATTCATTGCTTGAGTCATCTTCATATACCAATCCAAATATAATATCTCTTTGGCCCTCAAGCCATTTCGATCCATGTCTTATTCTATCCTCATTTATCCTCTAAAAACCACAAGAAAAAATGTGCCAAAATATATTTTCAATGCACTATCAAGTTCCTTTGTGGAAACAACAAGGTCAAAACCACCCAATCCCATTATCTCCATCATAACACAATTTCTAAATCCAAAAATCTTGGTGGACCTCTTCCTTCAAATCAACCCTCTATCATTGACCAACAAGGACCTCCTCTTATCCTCCCATAATCCTATTTCCCATTACATGGCAAAATAACTATGTATGTCCTTGATCCCCCTCCTATCCTCTCATCACCCAATCATCCCTTACATATCGCATCCCCCAAATCACGATCAATATTTAGGCTACCTTATGATATATATAGACACAAATATTGCACATTAGACAATATTTAGCTTGGTCTTATACTACTATTTAAAAGGTTCTCAAGTGTATAAAGTACTAATTAATCCCAACTTTTGGCCACATTTTTCTTATCTTTTATTTCATTTTTCCCACATATTTCCCGATACCTATCAACCCATTTCATGACCATTCCGACATTCTAACCTAAAATCAAGGTGCCCTAGCTTATACTAGGGCACCCTGAGGCGCCCTGGTCCCATTACGGGTGCCCCAATCTATGCATAACCTCTTCTGCTTCTTTTTGGGTCACTTCTAATTGTTGGTCATCCTTATCTTCTTCTCAGCCAACCTTTTCGAGATTAATTATGAAATTAAGCTTAAGAGCCCTATAAATACAAAGCTTATAAGACCATAATGAGGGTCCTAGGCCATTGCATCTTATCACTATTATCACTCCATCTAGGGATGCATCCATTGCATCACTTGCATCCACATAGTGTCATAAATTTAAGCTAGGAGATATGCATCACACACACTTCATATGGGGGGAGGATTCCATTCTATTCCATGAACACATGCTACTTTCATTTCTATAGCTACTATTGCTCGTTACTTTACAAAGTGCAACTGGCACGAGAGTACCTAGGGCACAACATGCACACACACACACACACACACACACACACACCATAACTACATTAGGGTCTGTAATGTAGTAAAACACTCAGTGATAAGTCCATTAGTTTGGCGGTTGAGGTCATTCTGACCTATTCATATGCATATTTTATTTTTCTAGGGCTGGATACTTCTCTTTGCACCACAGGTCATTCTATAATACATTCGAGGAATCAAACAAGACAGATAAAGAGTATTCAGAGGCACTTAGCAACCATAATAAATTCATATTATGAGGATTTGCACTATTTTGAGCACCTAGACTACAGACCAGGGTGCCCCAGGGTGCCCTTGTACACTCCCAGGTGCCTGTGTCATCTCAGAATAACTCATATATGCCCTTCGTAGGGTCCTTGAGGGTTTGTTTACACTTCCATATTCCATTTCCAGATCTTCGACACTATGCGACACTCTTCTTTTATCAACTGAGTCATGTCCTTTCTTCCTCTTACATATTAGGGTTTTATTTTTTCTAGAATAGTTTATTTACATTTATTCCCATATTACTTTAGTCCATTCACAACATTTTAGTCCTAATTATATTAACATTAATACCCTAGATATCCCTTAGGCCATCAAGGAACATTCTTACTTTTGTAATTCATTTTGGTGAACCCGACGTCTCTTTTTACCACCTTCAAGGTATTTTTCATTCCATCATCATGAATATCTCTATCACTGAATACCTTCTTACCCACCTTGATTTTATTCATTGATTCCAAACCATTTTCACTACTACCGATGTTTCTGTCGAAATGCATCCAGACTCCCTATATGACACATTTTCTGAGGCCATTTTTCAACTTATAGCCTTCCGGGGCAATCCTCCCACTGACATTCACCCTTTTGACAATGATCTACCACTTTACATCATGTCTCACATCTACAATATTGTTGTCAAGCATACTCTTTTTGATAATGTCTTTGAGCTTAATCTATGCTCTATGTCCTTTATCTAAGCCATAGGTTTGTCTGCTCGTGACATTATCCCTTCTTCCATTTCAATCTGTGCTTATGATGGCTTTATTCATCCATGTTACTTTTCATATAATTGTAGGTCCTAAAACTATCCCCACTATTTTATTCATCATTGATTTCCTTGTCTCATATAATTGCTTGTTAGGTAGACCATGGCTCCACGCCATGCAAGTTATTCCCTCTATTGTCCACAGTTGCGTCAAATTCTTACATGAGCGTGTTGAGTATACTAGTCTTATGAGATCAGTGATCCATTCCAATATTGTGTCCACGACCCTCATACTAGCATCCATACTCCTCGCATTAACACCACCGATGAACCTCATCCTTTGGACGATCAACCACATTTACCACCACTTGAGGGAGCTATTTGTTTACTAGACACAATTCCCCCTCTATCACCTATTCCCACCGTCGTAGTTCCATATCAGCCTCCTCCCTCCATGAACAATATCATCCCATCTCTGCCATTTTCACTCATGCAACCACCCTTCACGTGTACCCTCTTTATCTGTGACTCATTTTGGGACCATGTTCCATTTGATTCCACATGTAATGAAACAATTTATTCTCCTGCTAGTCTAGCTCACCTTGGCTTTACTTTTGCTGATCTTCAGCCTTTTACTCATGCCTCTCATTTGTTATAATTTGAGGATTCTAATAAATACGGATTTAATCAACTTACATATTATATAATGTTACAATAAATATTTAAATAAACATTACATCATAACATAAATAAAGAAATACTTACATGAAATAAATAACACAGGTGACACAATATTTATAGTGGAAAACCCCAATAGAGTAAAAACCACTTTGAAAATAACCTTTTACTTCAGAGAACTTATTTTACATCCAATAAGATCACCTCCTCCTTTGAAACCCTATTTACCAAGGTTAAAACCAAATCACATGATTTGCACACCTTTGATATATTTCTCGAATATATCAAATGAGGACCTAAAGTCTTTTTTATATAAGGTGATCGGGTATGTCTCCTTGACCCACCTTTTCAACCTAAAATGGTTGACACATATACCTAGGTGAGTGTTTTTAATAAATAGAAACATAAATGATTCACATTATTAAATACTTACCTAATGTATATTACCTAGGTACGAATATTTAATAATAGAAAAGTATTTCATATTATTTATTATTTAACCTATATAATAGTGATGGACCCATATTAATTAAGGGTTGGCCAAACCACTTAATCTTTATGTTCCAACATCATCTCTATTACGGTTTTGTCACCATCAGCTGCCATTTATGGTTAGCGTGTCTTTGATCTCCTCGTTTATCTACCGCTTACCCCTTGTTCTTTGCCACTCACATTAGGGCACTCCTGGCTTACTTACATCAGAGGTACATTAGACCCTAGTCACACTGACATCTCATTACCCATGCCCTTAGGCCGCATTTTATTTTGCAATAGTTCCTTTCTTGGCCATTCACCCAACCTCACTCGATGGTATGCACATGATTATCCACATTTGTCATTTACTGATGAAGAATACACCATGGGTATGTACCATTTGTCTCTCACTTGTCTCATTACGTGATCAACATAATACTATAGCCTGCCAAGTTGCCAACTCCGATCCATTTGGCTTTGACCTAGAGGATGACAATCTCCTTGACAAATTCACATAGCATCTTCTCATATTACTATTGGGGGGCATTACACATGATATACTCCTCCCCCCTCACTTCACATACTTGTACCCCTTTATGTCCTACACTTCATCTCTATCACTTATCAGCATCACATTTCCACCTATCACATCATATATTATTGTACCCTCATTACCTGATGATGCACCCTAGTGCTTCGGTTCACACTGGACTATTGAGGGATTACCATTACACTGAACCCCACACACCATACATTCTATATAATCTTATACATACCTCATCTACTAGTCATTTATAAATCATCTATGTTATACACGCTACACTAGTATTCCATTACACCTGGGTCTAGTTCCATATAACATCGTTCCCTTCGCCATTTATATGCATTACTATCATTGCATTCATACATCTTACCTATTCTACATGCTACACTAGATTTCCTTCTACTTGGGTCTGGTTTTATGTATTATCATTACACATTCTACTTCTATCTACACATTTCTTACGTTCCATTCCATACCCATTACACAGTCTACATTACATGCCCTACACTCCACATTCCAATACCTTGGTCATCCACACTACATTGTTCTATGCATTGCACTCACCACCCTATGATGTACTCCAGATCCTTGGTCCATACTCGACTGCCGAGGGTTTACCAATCAAATGGACCTTACCTACATGCGACATGTCATCATACCACATTCATCAGGACTAGTGACCAACGCTCTAGGCTATATCATCACCCACAATCATCATCACATCCCATAGTGGTATACACCTTAGGTTATATCACCACTATTTTCATCACTTCTACATCATCCTATTATGTTTTATCATCTCCTATTATATCTAAAAGGAACGATAAGAAGATTCTTCCAAGCCACGATCTTAGATGATAATAGCACACCACATTAGATTTGCAAAAACAGAAGAGCTAAAATACCATATATGGAAATCCATCATAATCCATAATGCTCAATACATTACAATACAGTGACTTGAATTAGTCAATAAGAAAGATGTACATATAGGAGGAGGGAAGTGCAACTACTACCTAAATCAGTGGTGAAGAACTCCCACTAACTGATACTGGTAGTTAAGTTAACTCTAAAAGACAAGTAAGCTAACTCCACACAACTAGTACACCTAAGCAAGCTAACCCAACAAGTATAGGGCTAAGACAAGTGTAAGAATTATCCTGATAAATAAATAAAAGGATAAATAATAGCCTACACTAACACCCTCCCATAAGCATAGCTTAGGTGGGTGGAAAAGAAGGTGGGTCCTGGCAACAAGGCCTGATGAGGTACCCATGTACAATAATTGGGAAAAATGGACACCGCAAGGTACCCAAAACTAGTAATAACAAAGTAAAGAGCAAAATCCTGCTGCAAGATATCCTAAGAAGCTCGGCTCCAAAAACTCGTACAATGCTGAAGAAGTGTGGTCCGCACTGTGGTATGAATCCACTGCTCGATCATAGAACTCAAAAACAACTGACACTGGGCTTCACCAGAATAGCTCCATGCAAGGAGACTGTCAATGGAGTGATGTCGAAAGTGCAAAACAAACACCAAACATAATTTGATCAACTGCTACAAATAGGTGTGCCACGATCCAAGAACAACCAAGGCAACAAGGCAAGGACATGAGATCCAAATAAATAGGAGTGCCACAATCCAAGAAAATCCAAGGTAACAAGGCAAGGACACAAAACAATAACCAAGGAAGAAGCAGTATCAACATCCAAGGTAACAAGGTAAGGACACGAAACCCAAAGAATCAATATCAACACCATACCCTCCATATTGCTGAATGGTAGAGTGACACCACAGATCTGTATGAGTTACCAAAAATCAACTACTCGAACACTGACAAACTAACACTGGGCTCCACTAGAATAGCTCCCCCGTAAGAGAGACTGTCAACATGCCAAAAAAAGTGTCGAAAATACAGATCCAAAATATCTCAACAAACAAGAGAGATATAAATGTATACACCCATAGATACAAGAATGCAATACCTAAAATTTTAGGACGTCGGGCTCAACCGAAAATGCATCCACAAGTGATTTCACAACACCCTCCCGAATTTGGCACTTTATAATTGAGTGCATGTAAATATTACAATGAGTAACAGTACCTTTTATATTTGAAATATGTGTATAAAAATGTCACCAATGCGTAGATCTCAAAAAAATACACAATTTCAAAAAAAAGATCACCTTAATCTGAGCTACGGATCAAAAGTTATGAGCTCTACAAGGTTTTCCTATTAAAATAATATTTTAATGTTGATCTTTTAAAAAGGTACACGTGACACCCAAATGTCCAAAGGGTAAAAGAGTGAATCCACACGATACATGCTTGCAACCAAAGGATAAAATCTTGTGCCCAAAACCTAAAATGTCTAGAGGGTAAATCATTGTCCATAGGGTACACGCTTATATCCAATGGATAAAAGAATGCACCCAGAGGGTACAGATTTGCGTCCAGTGGATAAAAGACTGCATCCAAAACCAAAATACCCAGAGGGTAAAAGAATGCATCTGAAAGGTACATGCTTATATCCAATGGATAAAAGAATGCACCCATAGGGTACCGATTTGTGTCTAGTGGATAAAAGACTACATCTAAAACCAAAATACCCAGAGGGTAAAAGAAAGCATCCATAAGGTACACGCTTATATCCAATGGATAAAAGAATGCACCCATAGGGTACAGATCTACGTCCAGTGGATAAAAGAATGCATCAAAAACTAAAATACCTAGAGGGTAAAAGAATGCATCTGGAAGTTATATGCTTATATCCAATGGATAAAAGGATGCACCTAAAAAGTACAATTGTGAATACAAACTTTGACTGCAAATATCTTTTTTTTGGCACCTGTATCAAAAAACAGAGAGAAACCCATAAATTTTCTCAAAAAACCCAAAAAGATGATATAATTTTTTAGCCAAAAAATATCATTGTCCATAATTGTACGGATTTTTTGAGAAATGTGCCAAAAACCTTTTAAAATGCCCAGATTTGACTGTCTCAAAACATGGCCGAGTTTATAGTCGATTCTAAGGTTTTGGCACCTTCCAAATCCAATGGTGCACTCCGTTTTGCATAAAAATTCATGCTGCAGAAAATTGCTGACTAAATTCCGAATACATGAAAAAATAAACCCTTGCTTGCAAAGAAAAAACTTACAGATGGATGTCTACATCATCTATAGCTCTTATACCATGAAAGGAATGATAAGAAGATTGTTCCAAGCCACGATCTCAGATGATAATAGCACACCACATTAGATTTGCAAAAACAGAAGAGCTAAAATACCATATATGGAAATCCATCATAATCCATAACGCTCAATACATTACAATACAATGACTTAAATTATTCAATAAGAAAGATGTGCATATATGAGGAGGGAAGTGCAACTACTACCTAAATCAGTGGTGAAGAACTCCCACTAACTGATACTGGTAGTTAAGTTAACACCAAAAGACAAGTAAGCTAACTCCACACAACTAGTACACCTAAGCAAGCTAACCCAACAAGTGTAGGGCTAACACAAGTGTAAGAATTATCCTGATAAATAAATAAAAGGATAAATAACAGTGTACACTAATAATATCATCATATTACCTTTCACTTTTCTCAATTCCAAACTATTCCATTCCATTATCATGCCTTCAATCATCATGTAGTGGTATACACCCTAGGTTAAATCACCTCTCTTCAACTTCTCCTTATCCTCTTACATCCTATCATCACATATTCTATTATCCTATTCTCAGTCATCCTATTACATCATTACTTCTCCTACTCATCCATTAATGGTATACGTTTTAGGCTAAATCACCACCCCTGCCTCATTCATCACATAGTGGTCTACACTTAGTGCTAAAATCACCACCTTTCGTTATCCACCGCCTACTCATATATGTGTCATACGCCCTTATCACCCATCTCGTAGTGACATAAGCTATAGGCTACACTGTGCCCTTCTTCTTTCATCTTATAGTGATATATGCTTAGGGATAAATCATCACTCACCCATTCAACAAGTCATGGTATACGCTTAGGCTATAGGGTCCACACACATCTTCCCATATGTCTCATTCACATCCACTTATCCCATGGTGATATACGCTTAGGGATAAATCATCACTCGTCTATTCAACCAAGTCGTGGTATACGCTTAGGCTATAGGGTCCACGCGTATCTTTCCATGTGTTGCATTTTCATCCCTTCATCTTATAGTGATATATGATTAGGGCTAAATCATCACTCTTTCATTCAACAAGTCATGGTATACACTTCAACTATAGGTTCTACGCACACCTCTCTACAATTCGCATTTCATCACCATTTCATACACATATTCATCACAGCACACTAGATATAACCAACACTACTCGACCATTTCCTGATGATGCACTCTTGTTTACAGTTCATTCTTGACTAGTGAGGGGGAAAACATAATGAACCTCAATGCATACACTTCCATTCACTCGGGGGGCATGTTGTTCCTATCATTCCATCTTGCATTCCATTCCATCCATCCACAATATATTGCATTGTCTTGGTAGCATTTACTCTTGCTTATTAGTGTTTTGCATGCTCATTCTATTACACATGTTAGGTTTCTTTTTATATGTCATTACCATACACACATGCACGTTCACGCCTTTATCTAGTGTGATCACAGATACAGGAATCTACACACGGCATGGATGTTTACCTTCTACCATTCCTATACTGGTCGTTGGGGGCATTCACATTCATCTTATCAAAGTGTTATTGTTTCATTTTGTACTTAGCATCTTTTACCATTTGATTTTACACACTTTGACATATTGGTTATCACTCTAACATGCTAACGGGTGTTCCATGTGTAGCACTTGTTTTGTAGGACTACATGTTACCATGACTACATATTTGTTTTTACTTGTTTACGGTGTTTTCCATTATATGTGGACTTTTCCCTTTGCTTGTGTGCATACTTGATTGTTATTTGCGACCATGATGGCTATGTGTGTCTTGCGACATCGTGAGTGATGTCCATGTTTGAAACCTACTTTATGCAGTCTGCTTGTTTTCTTGCATGTTTACACTACTTTTCTTGGTAGTTTTACATTTTCTGCATATTTTACACTTGTCTTATTTGTATGCATGTGTTTTCAGACTAACACTTATATTGGCTAGTCATCCCCTTTTTGTGTGTGCCTTGGTATTTACCAAGTGTTTCCCTTTCCCCCTGCAGGGAAGATTTCTACATGTCAGAGTGTGGTCGGTCCTCTTTTGGGGTTGCATTCTCCTTCCGGGGTCATCGCATGTGCCCCCAAAGAGGGGGGGGCATCATTGAGGGTTTTTACTAACACATCATATCTACACTAGTTCACACACAATGAGTGAGTTTAGACTAGTCTACAAACTCCATACACAATTGCCTCAACAGGACATGATGTCCTTCAACAATTCTGCTAAGCGGTTACAAGCTCAGGGGTTATAGTGGGTGTGCCTCTTTACACTTCTTCGTCTAGTGGCGTCAGATCGCCCAAAAAACTAGGACAATACAAAGATATCTTCCAACATTTTAGAAAAAGCTGTTAAAATTTGGAGGATACAAGATGGTTTCTCCTTATACTTCTTCAACTAGGGTGGCGTGAGATCACCTGGAAAACTCGTGACATTATAGGATATCCTTCTACACCCTTTTTCTCGACATGGATTAGGTGCAGATGTTCCATTTTTCCATTTACACTTTCTATTCTAGCGTATTTTACATTTGCGTATTCTACACAACATTTTTACATACATACATATTTGACTACTTGATCGTTTTCTCCTTGCATGTCCACCATATGAGAAACAAGCAGTCAAAATGGGGGGTAGCAATAACAACAACATCGACAATGACAACAACACACCACTATAGGCATTTACCTTTACTAACCATGTAGGTACACTACACACAATAGTAGATACACATGTGTTCTGCCCTAAGTTCACTCTCATCACTCTTTATACACATTTTTCATCTTTAGAATCCACGTTCCTCCACATTTTTCTTTTTTTCATTCCATGCTTGAGCCTAGTCCATCGGCACGTCTTCTTCTACACTCTACATAGTTATCAGGTATGCATCTCTATCTACTTTATGTTACTGAGATTTTCACTCACCAACATAAAGTGGGGGTAAATGGAGACACAAATATTTCACATTAGACAATATTTATTCCGGTCTTATACTACTATTTAGAAGGTTCTCAAGTGTACAAAGTACTAATTAATTCCACCTTTTGGCCACTTTTTTTCTTATCTTTTATTTCAGATTTCCTACGTATTTCTTGATACCTATTAGCCCATTTCATGACCGTTCCAACATTCTAGCCTGAAATCAAGGTGCCTGCCATGGTCCCATTTTGGGTACCCCAATCTATGCACAACCTCTTCCACTTTTTTTGGGTCACTTCTAGTTGTTGGTCATCCTTATCGTCTTCTTATTCGGCCTTGTCGGGATTAATTACGAAATTAAGCTTGAGAGCCCTATAAATACAAAGCTTATAAGAACATAATGAGGGTCCTAGATAATTGCATCTTATCACTACTATCACTCAATCTAGGGTTGCATCCATTGCATCACTTGCATCCACATAGTGACATTCATTCAAGCTAATAGATTTGCATCACACACACTTCATAGGGGGAGGGATTCCATTCTATTCCATGTACACATGTTACTTACATTTCTATAGCTATTATTGCTCGCTACTTCACAAAGTGCGACTGACACGAGAGCACCTAGGGTATGACATGCACACACATACACCATAACTACATCAAGGTCTGTAATGTAGTGCAACGCTCAGTGATAAGTCCACTAGTTTGGCGGTTAATGTCAGTTTGACCCATTCATATGCATCTTTTATTTTTCTAGGGTTAGATACTTCTCCTTACATCACAGGTCATTCTACAATACATCTGACGAACCTAGCGTGACACACAAAGAGTATTCAAAGAAACTTAAAGGCCATACCAGTTTCAAATTTTTAGGATTTGCACTGTTCCAAGCACCCATGTTGTAGACCAGGGTGCCCCCGGGCATCCCAGTACACTCCCAAGCACTTGTGTCATCTCAGACAACTTAGATCTTCCCTTTGCAGGGTCCCTAAGGGTTCGTTTACACTTCCAAATTCCATTTCTAGATCTGTGACACTGTGCGACATTCTTCTCTTATTAGCTGAGTCATTTCCTTTCTTCATTTTACATGTTAGGGTTTTATTTTCTCTAGAATAGTTTATTTACATTTATTCCCATGTTGTTTTAGTTCATTTACAGTGTTTTAGTCCTCCTAATTAGATTAACATTTATCCCCTAGATATCCCTTAGGCCATCTAGTAATATTCTTATTTTAGTTAATCATTACCCCATTACCTCCTATCCTTGGGCCACCTCCTAGTATCCCATTACCATATCTTCTTAGGCCACCTCCTAATAGCCCATCACACTCTATCCTTGGGCCACCTCTGACTAGCCCATTTTCATCAATTATTGGGCCACCTCCTGCTATCCCATTAATGTCAATCCTTGGACTGTATCCTATACATCCATCATATAATCCCTCTATTAAGAATTGTAGTAAACCCACCATCATCCCTAACAATCCTCTCCTTGATCCAAACATCCACTTTCTTCCCACATTTCTTAGGACCAATGAAATCACACATTAGCTTATATGGAGAAAAAACATTTTCTTCATCAAAATAAAATAAAAAATCCAAGAAAATCCAAAGCTCAAAACAAATCCAACCAAAAATTTGAAATGTAAACACGATTCAAAAATTAAAACAAGTGAAAACACCAAACATGGCGAAAAGTATAAAAATCTATGGATAAGGAACTCAAGCTCCCACATACAAAATCCATGTTGCAAGATATGTTGCAATCACTTATTGAGTGTGATCTCACCATGATCATTGATATTGGAGACAATATCACTCTTGATAAGTAAAAACCCCTAGTCTCCCTCATCAAATAAATCGTGAACATTGTTGTTGGGTCCTATCACACGGAGTGACATTGTTGGTCCCAACCTGGCAATCCATCCTATCACATTCTTCCTACCATATCATGGATCTTTTTCCTCCTATGTTTCCCCATTTCATCCATTTTCATCATCTCTCTTTGATGTTTTACCTTCACAAAACCATCAAAAATTTAAAAAAAACATTAAAACATTATAGGAAAATCAAGAGTAAAAATGTCAAAAATTGCAATAAGGTAGTGCATACACATGGATGTTCTTTTCTTTCTTCATATTCCTCTCCAAATCACCCATCATTTTTACCCCTTCTATGATCTTTTGTTTATTCTATTTGCACTCATTGTGTGTCATTTATCTCTATTTTATTCGTTTGACCTTAGTCTTTCATTACCTTGGTAAATTAAAGAATGGCTAACCTATTAGAGATCTTATCACTATCATACATTTAATAAACTTGTTGTGAAGACCTTTGGGTGTATCTGTTAACACTAACCAAATTCATCATTACAATCACTTCTATATCGTTCCATCAAGCCGTTAGTGGTTATTAACCCCTTATCAAAAAAATTGAAAGAGCTGAAATAATTTTCAAAAAGCAAAAAATCAACCAAAAATCAAAAGCAAAAAAAAATCTCTCTAGGGGTATTTCTAGTATCTCTATCGAGGTTATGGACGTCTGATTGGAAATAGATTAATGTTGCGACAAGAATTAGATGAATCTCCATTAGGGCTATGCATGCCTGGATGAAAACGGAGCAATGCACGTCTATCTTTCCACTCTCCATTCACCAATAAACTATCAAAATCAATCATTCCTACACATTGGCTATTTTTTAAACATTTACTTCCTATCCAATCTTCACTTCAAAAGGAAATTACTTTTCACATGCACACACTAGATCTCGATGAACATCTGGACTAGTATGTTACTAGGTGTTGTTTGGACCTTGTTCAGAATATTCCTTTATTCCATATTTTTTCTCACAATTTTTGCCTTTGGCTCATCACTTTTTCATCACCAATATTCTAGCTATATTTTCCATATCATTCACATTGTTCTTCTTCTTCGTTCAGAACATCCATGTGCATAGATTTCCTTTTTGCTATGTCTAAGGGAAACGTTGTCCTCATTTCAATAAATAATCTTGTACTTCTTTCTATCATCTATTTCTTGGCCAACTAACACTTAGGGGCATGATTGTTCCTTCCTAAATTTTCATTGGCTTGTGTTGGTAATCTTGTTAAACATATCCCTCTTGGCCTTGATCTGACTTATCCTATTCTTGTATATATGTGTGGGATTTCCTTTGTATAGTCTCACCTCTCGCTGAGAGCATCTTTGTGTTTTGTTCTCATGTACATAGTTTCATAAAATCTTAGAAAATCCAAAAAACATTGGAAAATCTGAAAATTCATAAACATTGGAAAATCTAAAAATCCTAAACATTTACAATCTTAGAAAATCTAAAAACATTGGAAAATATGAAAATCCTAAACATTCAAAATCTGAAAATCTAAAAACATTCACAAAATCTAAAAATCCAAAAACATTGACAAAATATGAAAATCCAAAAACATTCACGAAATTTGAAAATCCAAAAACATTCACAAAATATGAAAATCCAAAAACATTCACAAAATCTCAAAACCTAAAAACATATGAAAAACACAAAAACAGTAAAAATTGGAAACTATACCACAAAACATCATATTTTCAGTGTTTGCTAGTTCAAGCACACAACATGTACATCATCTTGTGATCTTCTTTCATCAACAAAGTTTTTTTTATTTTCTATGTCTACCTTCCTGGCATATATCATTACTTAAGGCAGTTTCAAAGTGAATGTTTACTTTTCTTGGGACTTCTTTGTCTTCCATCAAATCCCTTGCATGTATTCTTGTTTGGGGCACCATATTAACCCTTGTCATATATAACTCAAGCATTTGGGTGTTGAATCTAGATAGAAAAAACATTGGCACATGTGTCTTGAACATTGCTTGTTTGAGTGTATTTATTTGTGCTTATTTGTTTGTTTACTTTCTCGTATTATATTATTTATGTATTCTTGCTTTGAGTTAGTTATTTAGCATTGCACAAAAATTGGTACTATGGATTTTCATGTCATTTTACCTTTTTTTTGTATGCTTACATCAAATAAAAGGTGCTTTTGAACCATGAGAATACGTAAGTTATGTTGCAATATTTCCATCCCTCATCATATCCTCCGCCATCATCTATCTTTCTTCCCATTCTAACTATTATTAATGTTCACTCTAACTCACCTTTTCTATTTCTTCTAACCTGCCGAGACACAGTTGTAACAATGACTTGTTTCTACCCCTCCCTTCCTACTTATAACCCTTATCGTGATGGTTTTGACCGCCACAATGGGCTATCGGCTGCTACAATGGGTGTTTCTTCCGCTATGATCATTTTTTTATTTTCAAGCGTTAATCGACCTCTTCTATTATCTCATCGACGCTCGAAGGGGCATTGTCCATCCTAATAATTTTTGTTCTACCCATACAAAATAAAAATGTTTACTATCTTTGAAATGGCGCTGCTTGCACTACACCACATCGAAAAGGGACAAGTGTAGACACCTGATTTTGACTACACAATTTTAATACTAAATTACACTAATTGTCTTCTTTCCTGTCATTCGTTATAATTAGCGATTTTCTACTAATTAGCTAATAACCCCCATCTTCTCGGTCAATTAACGACATTTCATTAATTAACTAGTTTTGTCCTTCATCTTGGATGCCAATTAACGTCGCTTCTTGAGTTTAAATCATATTTTAATTAATTAATTAACCATTATTAACTAATTACCCTTTCAATCTCGTATTTTCTTAATAAATTTTTGTATTAATTAAATCCCCATCTCAAACCTCTCAAATTCAACTAACTTCCCTCCAAATAATCTCCAAATGGCTTCTATAAGCTAAACTTGGCCCATTAATTAATCTCAATTGATTAATTAAACCTTTCCAAACTCCTGTGAGTTACTAATATCTATTTACTCTTTTCTAATCATTCTTATCCTTTTATTATTCTACATTCACTTTATCCCACATTCAGTAGGTTGCAAACTTCTTCCAAATTGGGAAGCTATATAAGAAACCTAGTACACCTTGTCATACCTTACACCTTGTCCTTGTAAAACATCATATATCTCAAGAATTCTTGAATAAATTGAGAAACCTCTTTGCTAAAGTTAGTAGGAGAGGAATAAAAAATGACACTTAAGCCATATTGATGAGATCTCCTCTATTTTAGTAAAATATTTTTAATTGCATGTAACTTGTGTTCGGTTCACATAAGGGATCATCTATATAATCAGAGCACATCCAGACATCAAAAGGGATGTTTGCATTTAATGTTAGATTCATGTTTTGTGCAATTTAGTTAGCTTTCCCTTCTATGCTCATGTTATCTCTCGAAAGTGCACCCTGTAGAGAGATGGTTGCAGGTGTTCTAAGCTTGAAAATTTAATCTCTCTCTTTCGTAGATACAATGGAAACACCTCAGGTTTGTGGATATACATATTTTGAGGTGAGTCTCTGGTATCAAGGTCAGTTCCTTATTGATGTATCCTAAATTATTTTTCTGGGGTTTAAGGGTAAAAGATGACTGTAAAATGAAACTAAAACTGAGATGATACACCAAACTTGTATGAGGTCTTTGACTGAGTACATGCACAATTGATATGAGAATGAATTTATGATGTACAAGCCAACAGTTTTCTGAAGATAATTAAGGGTAAACACTTTGATGTATTGAGGGATAAAATCACAACAATACTGCTAAGTTACACATACACATTAATATCATGCAAAAATAATGAACTTGCAACAAGGTAAGATGATTAATCAGGGAATTCAACATTCACAAGATTAATGGAAATATACACAAGACTGCAAATAATTGGAAAGGCAGAAAATACTTCACATTCAAAGGGCAAAACTCGCATAAAATTGCTTCAGCACTCATGTATCTAAAAATTCCTCCTTTGTGCTTTGCCAAGGAACACAATATATAGCAAAATTGGCTCACCTACCCTTCCTAAAAATAGACTAGGGTTGTACTCGCCCATGCATCCTATTTTTATCCTTTATCTATTAATAAATAAAGGAATAAAATAAAACGAACTAATAGAAAGAGGCATTAATAGCCTTTGATTACATCATAGTCAAACTGCAGTTGATTGTCCTATTTTTAAGAAAAAAACATGGGTGAATAATGCTAAAAAATAAACCTTGCTTGATGAGCAAGTCTCCTTATAGGTGCATGCAAATTTGTCTTCTTGTTGTTGATGTGACATCTAAAATTTTGATACACTTATCCCCTTGGATGCACATGCAAAAGTTGATCTCTGTGTGTGAGTAAAGATAATCCATTATTTACAATATTTTGCAAAAATAACTCACTCAAGTATACATCTTAATGGGGACCACCTTGAAGATCAGGCTTTGATATTGACATTCCATTTGTCCCCTAGTGTGGTAACATGATTTCTTTTGCTATCTTTTAAATATATCATTTGCAAAATACAATACCTTGGTTCTGTGCTAACTCCATGTGGGGACCACTTTAGATGGGTGTATATGTCTTTGTTGAGTTTGGTCTTCTAGTAGACTTGTGACATTGCCATGGTTTTAAACATATACGTGGGAACTTTGTAAAAGGCTGCCATGCCATACTCGGCCCCCTTTGATTAACACATGACCATGCAATTACTTGTCAGCTTTTGCATTTTGAAGAGGATAAGTTTTAACTTTACCTTTTCGGTGATTA
Organism: Taxus chinensis; assembly: GCA_019776745.2. NCBI lineage: Eukaryota > Viridiplantae > Streptophyta > Pinopsida > Cupressales > Taxaceae > Taxus > Taxus chinensis. The sequence continues at coordinate 591,314,506 of CM034153.1, forward strand.
TTGTTGGCATGTATAGTGATTGTCTCTCTTTGATCATGAGGACATAGTATATGGTTTAGACTTTTGAAATTTGATGCAATTATAATTTTTCTTTAATTTTGGGGTTGGCCCCCTCTCCACGGTGACTCACCCCTTCACATTTTACACTGGCACTTTGCCTTAAATATATTGGCCACTGTGATTGGCTATGACCATTGTTCTGGCACTTAGATTCTTGTGAACTGTCGATCTTGATCTTCATCTAGGGTTTCACTTGGCTTTTAATGCGGTTGTTGGCATTTGATCATGGTGGGTCGCATTGAATATTGTATCCATCCCCAGCCATCGATCTTGGCACGACTTGATCTCTGATCATCGATCCCTAACTCCTGGTTGAGTTAGATTATACCGAGGTTAGCGGGTGAGTTGAAAAGTACCTGAGCTCCATCGTCTGGTCATTCTTTTTGCTCGCTCTGAGCGGTGAATCCCTGGAAAATTTGTTTTAGATCACCATTTCTTTGATTTTTGAGTTCTGGGACTCTGAAAACTCGGCCTCTATGAGTCTGTGAAGCTTTGTGAGTGAAAGTATTTGATCTCTCTGCCATTTTCATTTTATGAAGCTCGACTTCTTTAGTAGATTGATTCTCTCAGCTTAGTTGCATCTATATTTTTCTGTGATTGTTTCTTGTCGAGCTCAGCTCTTGGACTCTCTGCAAGGTTTTAATGGCCACCATTATAGATTATTTTGAGTCCTAGATTGGATTTTCTTGCAAGATTTTGGTCAATTTTACCAGTTGCATTGCTTCGAGTTCGGATTTTAATGCAGAGGAGGTCTTTGTCTTCTTTCTTAGCTGTCATTGTTGAAGTCTGTGAGCTCGGTCCTTCTGCACAAATGATCACATGTTGCTCTATGGCATCTGTATCATCGTTATTTTAGGAATGGTGTTCGTGGATTTGTGTTTCTATGACCCCTGCCTGGTGTTATCTCTTGTCCACTATTATTGTTTTCTGTCAAGTTTAGTTCATTTTTCTGAGTAAGATTTGAGCTTGGCTTTAGAGTTTTCAGGCTTCCTGTAGAGCTATGCGAGGCTTTCTTAGTAGACACCATTGTTGGTAATCGAGCTCGAGATTTCACTTTAGAAACCCTTGGTTGGAGTTCAATGCTTTGATTTGTATTTGCTATGTTGAAGGCCTCCGAGATCGGGACTGTGTGACTGTCATACTATTTGTCAACAAATGGTAAGCTTCGATCTCCTAAGCACCATTGTTACTTTGTCTTTGTCATTTCAACTTCGAAACACTGATACTCATTTTTACTTTGCATTTTAATGTGATTTATGGGACAACACTAATTTCTGAGTTGAAACTCGTTTTGGGTTCTCCTTTCGGCTCTGAATTCGATGATCATCTTTTTGATTAAATCAGTAAGTCCTTGTTTCTTAATTGATTTTGCTAACCATTAATGGGTTTTGTGATTAAGACCAGAAACTGTAATTTTCTCTCTCGGATATGCAACTTGAAATTGATTTTCAATGGGAATGTTGACTTCTAAAGGAAAGCTTTGAAGCTCTCTTTAGCTTGGATGTGCATGTAATTTTGATTCAAGGTTTTGTGTCTAAATTTGTAATCTAAAAATATACTCAGATAAGATACACCTGGTTGTATATATGTGGACCTATGCTTCTGAAATTCAGGCTTTCACTTGATGATGCCTCAGTACTTGGATGTCCCTGAAAATCTGTATGTGTGAAAAATTTGTTTTGAACTTCTGTAGCATATTTACCGTAATGCATGAGTTGTTTTTAGTAGTGCACTTTCAATTGTTGAAATAGGTGCTCCCTTCATGTTTCCTTGATACATTCCTTGAAGGTTGTTCTGATATCTACATATTTTGATCTTGTAACACCCGCAAAAAGGACGTTCTAATAACTCGCTTCAACCAAACACTTAACCCAAAAAAGTGACTTTTTTTTTTGTTTAAAGAGGAAAGTTACAGTGCAAGAATGATGCAAGGGTGCTTAACCTTTACGGTTCGTTAACTTACTTACATTACTTAAATTAGATTGAAGATTGAGAGACCAAGTCTAGTTATTAGGTACATATTCACAAAACTTGTAGGGTACATTAATCAACAGTACTAAGGAAGGTAACATGGTTTAATTCATTTAAATAAGTGTTTTCTACTCTTTCCATTAAGCTCAATTCTAATAATGTTAACCTTATACTCAACTATTAAATTCATTTCTTTAATAATTTAAAGAACCCTTTTTTTTTAATACAATCCTACACAACTAAGGTCTTAAGGACACCACACCACTAGGGAATTAAATGACCCCACTCACCCATCTACACATACCCTTAAGGTTTGAAAATAAATATTTAAAATTACATTATTCTTTAAAAAGATAGGGTCAATTCTCCACCCTTAGATCAAAACCATCTTAGCCACTGGATCCTAGGGTTCCCAACTTAGCCCTAAAATCCTTATGGAAGTCTATTAAAACCTTTTCTTATTCAATCATTCTCATTTGCTTCAATTTCTTTTGTTAAATTCGCAGGTTGGGAGAGAAAGAAGCCATGAGAGCAAAAAGAGAAGAAACCATGGAGTATTCTTTAAGAAGATTTAGTTTAGATTTAGCTTAGTTAGTCTTTTGTTTATGTAATTTTATTTCTTTCAAGGATTGGGAGGAGTTTCCACCTCCAATCTAGTTTTTTTTTATTTCAATATTTTAGTGTATTGGGTTTTAAATTTGGGGCAAAACCCTACCCCCTTTGATATAAATGAAGAAATGCTTTTAGATTCACCATTAGAGAGTTTTGATGTCACACCTCTATGTATTCATCTTTATTTACTTGCTGGAAGCATTATATTTAATTTTTTTACACTTAGGAATTAGAGAAAATGGTTATATTTTACGCACAGGCACGGATCCGCAGAATTCTGTCATAAGTGACAGGACCGCTGCCCTGCACAGGGTGACAAACACATGACAACCACCCTGGCTGGTGACAAACACAGGACCCGCCGCCCTGGCTAGGTGACAAACACAGGACCGCCGCCCTGCTGGGTGACAAACATAGGACCACTGCCCTGGCTGAGGTGACAAACATAGGACCGTCGCCCTAACTGGGTGACAAACACAGGACCACTACCCTGCACAGTGCGGCGGTCCTGTTTCTGAAAAACAGAACCTTAATGCCGAGATTTTTACAAAAACTTAAAGTTTCTAAAGGGTGAAAAATGCATCCTTGATTTGTTTTTTATTCATTTCAAGTTCCAGATTTGAGATTTATTGCTCATTTATTCATTTCTTGCTAAATCTATTCATTTTTATGTGTTTTCTTTTCTATTAACTTCATCTACTTACAAGAATAATTTCTCTTTGTTTAACTAAGCCTTTCTTTTCATTACAAGCTAAAAAGTAAATATAAATCTATTTCATTCTTTAGTCATTTTCTACTATAAAAACAACATTTCTACATACCATGCAATCTAACTTATTTTCCCTTTCATTTTACTACCATGTTCATTCATTCAAAATAACCATATTAACTTTATTTTCTATAAAATAATATTTTGCAAAAAAACAACTTATAACAATCTCTACATTTTCTTCTTCCTCATATTTACAATACAATAACTACTTAATGCAAATATACTTTCTTTTCCATTGTAAAATAGATCAACCTTTCAATACATCCAAGACTTCAACAATGTGAATTTACTTTCTTTTACTACTTGCAAACTATCTTTACAATACATTATTTCTTCTTTCTTTTCCCATGCAATGCAATATCAATAACAACAATAGGATAACAACTTTCTTTGACAATGCCATTACAAATTTCCTCCACTTGAAGTGGGGTAAACATACCAAAATGTACACAAGGAAAGAACCATATTATTACAATTCCTTCCACTCTAAGTGGGTAAAATAAAAAGGTAGTTTTCACATGGTCACCAACAAGACTCCAAGCTCCAAGCACCAACAAAATAGCTCCTCCAATAGTTTGCTTGATTCACAACAAAATAAGGGGAGAGGCAACGCTCTCCTCCCAACCAAGATACCCAATGGAGAAGAGAAGGCCATCCTCTCCATTGGCCCCTGAGCCCCAACCACATTACAATGGGAGAAAACCCAACTCATGGCAACTACTAGCTTCCACACAACTTAACATAAAATTTCACATTCATTCCATATTCATTCAAAACACAATCAACAACTCAACAAGAGGAAAACAATCAAAACAACAAAGTCACAAGGCTTATCAAGAAAGCCAAAAGAGTAAGACCTATGGGGAGGCCACTTATGCCTCCCAATGGGAATGGGTGCCACCTAAAAAGTCTCCAATGCAAAACACAATACCCCTAACAACTCTTATGCCTCCCTCAAGTACCCCTTATCCCTCCATCCACTCTTATGCCTCCCTCAACTCTTATGGCTCCCTCAAAGTAAGAACAAGAAGAAATTGAAATAATTTCTCATACTAGGTGGGCACCCAACCCAAACTCCCTCCTCAAGAACATGATCTCTTATGCCTCCCTCAAATAAACTCCCCATAGTCTCCTCCCACTCCCAACTTAGGCATTCTACCCATACCCAACAAGCATTTCAAAAAAAACAACAACATTCAACAAACATATACACACATAAATGTAACAATAACATAATATAAACAAAGGTGAAGCTCCTACCTTTCCATGGTAGAGCTTGTTCCAAGTATGAAGTTCCAAACTCCTCCAAAGATCAAGCAAGCATCCACAAGCTCCAAAAATCAACAAGTATCCACAAGCTCCAAAAAAAATCCACAAACTCCCTAAAAAATCCTCCACTCTCCAAAAATTACAAGAGACTAAAAATGAACATCCAACCCCAAAACAAGCAACAAGAATTCAATAAATAGAGAAAGAAGAGGGAGGGGTGATGTGGCTCCAAGTAGGATGCCACCTCATTTCCTCTCCACTCCACATCACTTGGTCAATCTCATATTCCAATACACAATTAATGAGTGGTTGGAGGAATGACAAGCACCTTACATGCTCCATCTAAGCCCACTCCCCTCAAAGGACAAAATTAAATATTTGAAAGGATGTGCAATTAACATTTTACCTTTTTATCCCCCCAAAACACCTAAAAGAGCCTAAATTTTACCTCCCAACCCATAGGTAGGGTTGGCATGGGCTTTTAAGAGTTCCAAATTTTACTTCCAAATTTGGCCTCTAAGGCTAAATTCGAATTTCCCATGTGGGGTAGAGTGTGCTACACTCAAAACTCAAACACACATCACTCAACACAAAATCCAAAGTAAATCAAGCCTAATAAATGAACTCCTTTTTGGTCACATTTTTTAATTAGTTTAAAACAAATTCAAATTAACTTGATTAAGACACTACAACCCATGACTAAAAAATGGGTAAACACAATTCCAAGAATATAAATAATAAAAGAAGTAAAATTTCACTTACTAAGAGAAAACACCTACTAACATAATAAAAAGGGAAAATTAAAACAAAACAACACATAACTCCTAGGTCACAATTTTCCCCTAACCAAATAATTCTAACACACACACAATTACATGTTGCCATGGTGACCCTAGTTGGATTCTTCTCAAATTTTGATGTGGTTGGTCTCCACTCCTCCGATATTATTGTGAATATAATATACCTGCAGAATAGAGAATACCTCCTTCGGCCTCGTGGCCGCATTAAAACATTCATGTCAAATATACAATATAATATAAAATCAACTATACATGAATTACTATCATTTATGCAAATACGACATCACTTACAATTTCTAGCACATTTCTATTCCACATTTCATTTATGTCAAAACGATCATCACATTAATCTAATTATCAAGATCTACCCAATATGACTAAATATATCACATGTCAAAATTAAAGGTAAATAACCATGTCAAAAGTATACCAATATCATCATCACATGTCTCCAGTAGACCATATGCATCATATAAGGATCAAATCAATAACAGTTCAGTGTCTATGATATCTGCTAGCATGCTAAATCAAAGAAGCTATAATAAATCCATAAGTGAAGTAATCAGTAACGAAAACAACAAATCAAAATGGTGTCAAAGGGAAGTGGGCACTACAGATCTTTTATAGCTCTCCATGTTGTATTAATATGACATTTCTATTTTGAGATTGCCTCAGTACTTAGTTGTACTACTATGCTCTTGACTGAGAGTTTCTTTTTTATTTGCTTCTTGTACTTTGTTTAAGATGAGCTCTTGAGCTTTACTTCAATGTGGTCCCCATTAGTAGGTTCTTTCTGAGCTCTAACTTTGGAGCATGTAGTTTGGTTGCTTATTCGCTTAGTTGACCTTGAGCATCTAAAGCTCTAAACTGGAAATATCTGGAAGTTCTTGTATTATGCTCTGTTATCCTTGTAATTGAATACTTTGTACTATGTGGCTCTTTGTGTATTTGGTTTCAAGCTTACTCTTGGGCATCAAGTCTATCTTTATAGACTTCTTATTTGAAACTTTATTCTAATGGGTATCTTCTTCTGTTCTGATTCAAACTCAGAAACTAGTTCTCCTTGTGAGTTATTTTGATTATGTTTAATAGTGAGTCTTGCATTTAAATTTGGTTTTGAAGTATACTGTAGCATAATGTACACTTTCACCAGTCCTAAGTTTGGGTTAGAGGTCTTGAATCATTATGTAAACTTGAAGTTGTTTGGTTGCACCTGTAACTATTTTGTCATAACATATATGTTGTCATTGATTTCATCTTCTATCCTCTTTGATTACTATAACTTATATATTTTGAGATTTGACATCTTCTTGATAGACAAATAGGCTTGTTCATTTGATTCTGTAAGTTACAGTATTAATACTTTGACTGTTCTTGATTTCATGAGATCTTTGTACCTTGTATGTGGCCTTCTAGAAGTTTTAAACAATTTCTCATTCTTGCTTCATTTGAAAACTGTAATTAAAGATCGCTGAACTTTGTAGTATTATCTTGAAACTTCATTTTATTCAGTTGTTAAGCTAGAATGAAAACTCCAAAGTTCTTCAATTTGATGACTGAAAGTGTAGTCCATTTCTTTTCTTAAAATACTGCATTTAATCTTCATTACAACTTTAGTATGTATGCTGGAAATTTAAAATATTCATTTTCATGGCGAGGCCCCACCAAAATTTTCCCAGATTTATTTCTTTAATTTCTGTTTCAGCTGTAATAGATGTACTTTCTGATTCAAAAAACATAATGTATCACGTTTCTATTGAAGTTGATTTGTTGTTAGAAACTGAAACATAATAGTTGTTATCTTGATCATGTCATGTTTTTCTGCTTTTCTGTATCACTTATTTGATTTACATACAACTTTTAAAGCATATATTAGTTAAAAACATCATGATGGAAAGATGTAAATGTCTAGTTTACATGGCGAAGCCCTGTCAAAATTTTCTCAGACTTCTTTGTCATTCTGTTTCTAGTGTAATCTTCTCTCTCTTGTTGACTTCAGCCTTTAATTTTTGACTCTTCTTCTTCAGTTGTAATCTGAAACATGTACTTTTATCTGTAAGTCTCTCCTCTATTATGTAAAGCAACTTCTTCTATTGATCTGAAAACCAAATTTAACTAGCAATTGTGCACACACATTTTTCTTGCTTTGTGTTGATTTTCGATGTAAAATTTGAGCATTATTTCTTTTTGTATTTTTAATAAAAGAATAAAAACTGCAAGTACTGTGCAAATATTGAAATAAATGAAGAGGATTCACCAGCAATGTGACGCAAGAATTGATAACGGAGTTCAGCGCTTGAGGCCTACGTCTCCGGGTCCGGTTGAATGGGACCGATCTATTAAAATCTTTAAAATAATTCTTTACAAAGAATTCTACAAAATTCTAACCTTCTCATAGTCTTCCTCTATTGAAAATAACAGGGGTTGCTTTTTACATCTCCTCCAAATTCCACTCCTAGCTCAAGTTATGAGCATTACAATAATTTCACAGTCCCGAATGCTATACAAATATGATAAACCTCCTTTTATATTGTTTCCAAACAGCTGGCGCATTGGTTAAGCACCTATACTTTTGGATGGGAGGTCAGCTGTTCCAATCCCCTCCACATCTCCTCCTCTCCTTAGGCACATTTTTAGAGTTTTATCCCACATTGTGGGGGCATGAAAAAAGGAATGCATTTAAAAATGCATGGAGGGCGGTTTTACATTGGCTAAAGAGCCACCTTTATTCTTGTGTGGAGGCGCATTGTATGGGGCGCATTTCTTGGGGATGGCGCATTGTTGAGTTTTAGGTGCCAAAACAATCCCATCAAATATGCGTGGTACAGTTTAATGCGTGAACAGTGTAGACTAATGCGTGGAAAATGGAATAGATAATGCGTGGAAATTTGGAAATAGGTAAATAGGCGTGGATAATTTAAATAATGCATTCCCAATGTCCGACATGCATGGCGCAAAGGAAAATATAGGAGTTTATATAAACAAGTTGGTTTAATGATTAAATGAGGAGGCCAAGGCACCCCTCCATAATCAAGTGTGTCGAACCTGGCTGAGGGCCCCCAGCCAGTAAATAGCAGGGTTCATTTGTCCGAATCCGAGTGTCCAAGACCGGCGTTCCAACCCATTTTTTTTAGTACGTCACACAATTCGTCCACGTGTCACAATATAATCGAAACACTTGGCGAGTGTGCACACATCCACCCTACACAACACTCCAAATTTTGCCAGTTGCCCAAAAATTTCAGCGGGCTATAACTTTTGCAAACGAGCTCCGTTTCTTGCAAACAAGATGTCGTCAGAATCGTATAATTTTTCTCCACGCTTTAAAAATGACTGCAACAATTTCTGAGAAGATCTTAGATCGGTGTTTCTCTGTGAGGATCCTCTGGATCATCTATTTTTAGAATAGTTGTAGAACTTTGTATTGCATTCTTCCTTCATACCAGTATGTACTTGTCACTTATATGTTTCATGTACCATAGGATAGAAGTTATTGAAATCTGTAATCTTTATCTGTAGTGAGGACTGTAAGATATGATTTATTTCTTCTTGACTGCAACCTGTTCCTGCACACTTGAGAAAATAGTTAGAAAATATTTAAGCTTTTTGGCCTCTCTTATGTCCATGTTTTTTTCTTTTCTTTTATTTCCTTATTTCTGAGTGAGTAAATCGTGTATATTGTTTGATCTTCAAGTAATTTATATCTCCTGTTATTAAGAGATCCATATGCACGAATTAGGATAATATAGGAATATGGATTAACCCTGAGCTCGTAACTGATGATTTTCTCTTTTCTATTTTCAGGTACGATGTTTTCAACAATGAAGATGAAGTGGGAACAAAGCTGAAGATGATGATGCATCAACTGAAGGGTGAACCTCAAGGCAATGATGGGTTCACTCATACTCTTTTATTTTCTTTTTCATGCATGTGTACCTCTTATTTCAGTGGTTGTACTTTACTTTCCAGTTACATTCCACGGCTTGTGTGGGAACATTTTTGAAATTCTTTATGAATAAAACATTGAGCTCTGAAATTGAGTTGTGTATTTCTTTTTGCATTTTTGCTTTCTGATATGGACTGTATGATGAACTAAACAACCCAATAATATAATTGAATGTCTTAATCATGAAGGAAAGAACATTAAAGAATACATGTAACATCCAGTGATAAACTCTAATTTCTGCAATCTGCAGTCATGATCGCTGCTCCAAAACCTAACACTTCATCTATTCTGTAATTCGGTGTCTTCATCAAGGCAACACAACTGTCCTTCGGGGTTTTGTGTTCTTTTACTGAAGATAACATAAAATTGCAAGCTATGTGATCTGTTATGTTTTGCAACAGCACACATAGCTGCAAATTTCATGTAATCATTAATTAATTCAATAGTAACAATATTGTCTGAAAGAACCTCCCCTAGCTTAGGTATACTTCACCAATGCTATCCATCGTAACGAAGTTTCGAGCTGCCCATTTTTGCACTTTGCACAAGTGCAAAAATTGTCAACAGCGCAATCATGATGTATTTGTTTAAATGAACTTAGGTCCATTCAATTAGCCTAGTTACATTTAGTATGCATACAATTTCTAAATACAAATGTAATAGGTATAAATGTTGTAGTAACTCACGTATCTTGATGAATATAATGAATAGTATTAGTATTTGCGTATAAGTGTGAATGTAAATTATGTAGTTTTAATGCTTAACTGGGTTAAGAGAAAGTATATAAAATGAATATCGCATTCACATCATTGCTCTGTGTCATGTTGATTTCATAATGGGAGCCTCCCTAATCTCTGTTTCCACCTTTGGTGAGTGCTTAAGTGATATACCAATGTAAAAATGTATATACGTTAAGAAAGGTCAAGTTTACACACAACCATAAGTGGTTGTCAAATAAGGCCAACAACATCAATATGAAGAGAAGGTATACTTTCAAAATTAACACAAACATCATTTTTAATAGGCTTCTTGAAATCAAATTAAACCGCTATTAACACACATGTTGACACGCAATGTATGAGAGAACGAAGGAAGTTGACAACGAAAGCACATGACACCTAGAGAACCCAAAACAAGTGTCAAAAGAATCCTCAAACAAAATGACAAGAACAGTCGTAGTTACATAATTCTAATTAAAAAACATAAATCAATTAATTAATTAAGATTTTAAATAAATAATAACAATCAATTAAAAAAAAAAAAAATTACATATAAAGAAAATCAGATCTAAACCAATAATCAATAAATACAAACAAATACATCCAAAACAAAAGAATGCGGTCAATAGATTCCACTTAATCTGAAATCAAATAACAAAGCTCCTCCCACTCCACCAAAACTTTTTTAGGATTTGGTGACTTACTATACTAAAAGCATAATATTCACCACCTTACCTTCACCTCTTTCAATATATTAACCCCTTCGTTACACCCTCTAGTTCCATCGCATTTTTTCTCGGTTCCAAACTAACGGCCCAAGGCGTCTACTTCTACCGTTAAAACGGCAATGGAACGTCTAACACAACGGAAACCGTTAACCGCCACGGCGGTGCTACTGCTAATCCTCGCCGTCGCAACGGAAACCGTCAATTCGCAGACGCCGTCAACGCAGATAACCTGCACGAACGCCTTCGTCACTCTCCTCCCCTGCGTGGGATACGTCACCGGCACTAACGACACTGCATCTTCAGCCTGCTGTAACGGTTTCGTCGCCGTTATTCTTAACAGTGCCGCGCCCTGCCTCTGTCAATTTTTAAGCACGGCAAATCCCCTGGGCTTTCCGGTCAGCCAAACGCAGGCTCTGGCTCTTCCGGCCGCCTGTAACGTCAACATTTCCTCCCTCGCAACACAATGCACAGGTAAAGATTCAATCTTAGCATCTATTTCATCTAACTTTACGCAGCAAAAATTATATTTTTGTGATAAATTCTGCAGCAATAGGTTTTCCCCTGAATGCTGCATTTCCAGCTCCGATTGCTTCGCTTACACCTACGGCTCCGCCAGCGGGGCTCCCTGTCACAATTCCAGGCATGCTCTTGTCTCCTCTTCTGCAAATTTATTTATCTTAACTTCATAAAACCTCGTTTTTTAATACTATGAGGGTTTCAGGCTCCAGTTTCGTACCTCCGAGTCCGTCTGCTGCAATTGTATCTTCTTCCCCTGCAACTTTGCCAGCGGAGGCCCCATATTTAAGTCCGTTTGCATTTAGGACTCCCGGGGATTCGATACGGGGACCTGCAGTACCTACTTCGTCTGAGGGCGTAAGTAATAATTCTCCTGCCGCTGCAGTCAATAATAATGTGGCAGGGAGTGGGACAAGCGCCGAGACTGCTGCCAATGGAGCTTCTAGGGTTTTGACACTGTGCGCAGGCGGCGCCACTATTATGGGAATAATTTCAGCGATGATTCAACTGTAAATATGGACAGTAATTTGTTTCGTGCGTGGATCATTTTCGACGTTCTTCTCTCCGATAGAACATATTGTAGTTTATCTGGAGGACCGTTTTCAGGTTCAGTCCGTGTGTTTAAATTTGACGGCCCTAGTCAAACTTTTTTATTTTTTAAAATGTAGACCTACATAACATTTACATTAATATGCATAACTATATATTAAAATTTGTTAGAATAATTGAAGGCTACTCTTTTCATTTTTAAAGCCATATGTGGCCCTCAAATTTGAGGCCTTTCAAAGGTGAAGCCAACTTCAAATTTAAAAGAACAAAATAAAGCAACCAACTTTTCAAGTAGATTTTTAAAAAAACTTTATACTAATATTAACTAGCACTATTTAACTATTTATTTATTTAGAAAACACAAATAAATAATATTCTTTTACAATATTAGTATAATTACATCCAAAAGTTGTAATAGATATATTGATATAAAATATAGAAAAATGATGAAGCTAATAAAATTTCAAATTTGTTCCATACAATCAGGGGCGTGTCTTACCCTAGGCAACCTAGGCAGTTGCCTAGGGCGCACAAAAAGGAGGGTGCCGCATTTTGTAAAATAAATTCCATGTGGCACCGTCACTAGCAGGTTGGCTAGGCACTGAGCCAATCGGCTAATGACCTTTGTTTAAAATTTTACATAAAACAATTGATATAAAAGGAGGGCGCTGTTGTTAGCTGGTTACAAAATTACACTTTCAAATTCATTTTTTGAATTGTTCAGTTCTCTGATAATCAATTCCCGAATCTCCTGGCCCTGCCCTTGCGGCTACAAATTTTGGAGCGATTGTTCTTCAGTAGAACTATGAACACCGTAACACGTCCTGTCACTTCTGTGGTTGTTCTTAACTTTGGAGGAACTGTTCTTAACTTTAGTCTTTGGAGCGACTGTTCTTAACTTAAACTCTCTCTCTGCAAACTGCATTCTTTTAATTTCGTGACAACTATCAATCTGTCAACATTAACAACCACTACCAGTCGACAGTCTCCAGAGCAGACTGCAGTTCGAATTCTTGTGTGCCAAGCATGGGTAGTGGTCCGTGGAGTCTGGACAGTCAGCGTTTGGTGTTTCTTAGTCAACGTTTGGTGTTTCTCAGTCATTCTTGGCATTTACAAATATTTTGACATGCTATAGCCTATGCAAAAGTGGTCTGTGGAAACAAACCTTAACATGTGCATACAAATAGGCTTAGCATACAAAGCTTGAAAGCATTGAGCAAGAGACATTGTTGAACATTTCATGGTAGAAAACCTCTTAAGTCTGAACTCATTTATCTTATATTGTAATTTGTATTAGTTTGAAATTCAAATAGCGCTGAAAAATAAGATGCTTGGATGTTAGGGAACTTTGTGAAGGCTATCTGCTGCATGCATATGGTAATGGGAATATTTGATGAAGCTGAGTCAGTTCTGTTAGTAGCTTTGAAGAAGGATACAAAGGATGTTGATAGTGGTAACTATATCTGTATTAGATTGTCTGAATGTGACTGTGTGTCAAGCCTGAAGGGATTTGGGAATTAAAATTTATCATCCTATCAGGTATTACCGCATTAAAATTTCACATATAGGTCGGTCAGTGGTCCCGGGTTGGAGGGGGGGCACACACTCCGAGTACTGCCTAGGGCGCTCAGAAACCTTAATTCGGCCGTGAATATAATGTAGAAAAATAGATGACAAATGTCTTAAATGCTCAATTTTAAAATTTAGATTATGTCACAAAGTGTAAAAAAATGAAGTGAAATTATTTTTGTTTTCACCTAACATCAACTTTGTTGCCATCACTCTAGTATAAATAAAAAATCACCATTGTCTAATTTTTATAAACAACTCGTAGTATCATTTAAGTTTTCAATCTCAATAATGTAAAGCATATTAATTTCAAATGCCAAATGATTCATAAAAATTTCAAAAAAATATATCTATTGAATCAACATTCTTTCCAACAACCAATGACACAAAGAGAAAGTAGTGTTCAATTTGAAATACTCTAGAGCCACCAAAAGGTCAATAGGTAGAGGGTGATGACTAAGTATAGACGTTTGAGGCATATAAAAACTTTGGAAATGCCTATTAAATGACTACGAAGCCTTATCTTTTAAGAAATCACAAAACTAGGGTTGACCTAAATCAAATGAAATGAAAATTGAGTACAACTAACCAAACATTGAACTGCAATGTCCCCAAATGGACATATTTGACCCCAAGTTGGATTTTAGGGAAACCCCAAACCTCAATTACAATTAATAAAATATATATCAAATCATTGTTATGCACATCTGAATTATTAACCAAGAAATGCGACTAGGGCATGGCAAGAAACTCATACAAATCAGCCAATAAATTGTACTTTCTCCACTCCAATATGATCTACCAATTTTATTAAGCGAAAATATGAAAGAACATGCACATTTCTGATACAAACAAGGCTGATTTAAATTGATTTAAATCTGCAGACAAGCTGCCATGAACAGATTTGAAAATGGCACTGAAAGTTGCCCAAAAATAATGCAAATTGGCTGCTTCAATTCATCAAAATATGATATAGCAATACAAATCAGATCTGAAACACCTTCCAACAACTCATATTTATGCAAGAGATAGGTCGCTTCAGGCTGAAATAATGCAAGAAACACATTTGGACTCTCTTCCCTTCAAACCCTTGTACCAAATCTACAAAATCTTCTTTATTCAGTGTTGTAATAAATTGAAAATCCTTGCAAGCACAATGGAAAACTTTGGGTAGGAAATCCTCAAATACACTAAGAGGGTTTTCGTCCTCTAGAGGTAAATACTAAGGGTTTTCGTCATTAGAATATTTTAGAAAAAATCTCAAAGCTTCATATTCAATTCATAAATTATAAAATGATCAACTGTGTCTCCAACACAAGTCGATTTGTCTGTTTAAAGAAGGAAGTGACCCAAAGTAGCCACACATGAGATCAATCACCTTTCTCCTCCATTAAATGTTTTCTTCCCTCCCTTTCTCTTTCCTAGAGCAAGTCACATTTTCCTAGAAAGGATAACTTTTGACCCATAAACTTTTTGCCTTTTTCTATTTTCTTTTGCCTCCTAGTGCAAGTCGTGTTTTTCCATGGATATTATAATTTGCCTAAGTGTTTTTATCCTTTGGTTCACTTTTTTATTTTTTTATTTTTTATTTTTGATAAGAAAACACTTTTTACCGGAGCTATGAATCGAGGGTTCTTGGGTCCCCTCCCTTATATTACGTAGTAAATTACTATATCGAAAGATGCAAGGTGGCTTGAATAAGAAATAATAGAAGATAGCCACCCTGAAACAAAAACATCAAAACAATTATATATACCATACATGCCATATACTAAGACTTAATTAGAAAGTTCGATGACCTCCTCCTTCACACGTTTCTTTGCCTTTGTTGCAGCCTTTGTGCCTCTCTTGCGAACACTAAACTAACGACCCACCTCACCAGCCATGGTGGTCTTTAGCAGAAAGTTGTAGGATGCTTTACCTGTTTTTCTGAGCTAGACAATGCGAGGAGGCAGAAGACCAATAGGCACGGAAAGGGATTCCAAATCCAAAGGAGAAATGAAAGTTGAATCGGAACCCTAGCAAAGTTCCACAAAGCCCTATTCCTATTCTCCAATGCAGTCACATATTCACGAACCACCATATTCGAGCTCCCCAACCTCTGATGCCTGCAAAAAGTTCGTTAGCAAGAAAAAATTCCCAACTTCTTCTTCCAACCCTATCGCATGCCTGGAGAGAATGATGTGGCAGGAAATCAACAAAGTTTCTTCCTTATTTCCTCCAATAAATAGCGGGTGAGAAACGAAAACAAGTGTTATCTATGCATTCACTCTTGCGCGGCTGCTACCTTGGAGATAACAGTCGTTCAAAATGTGCTCGATTGTATTACTCATAGAACCCAAACCAATTCAGAACACCTTTCGAAAATAGGAAGGGGATATGGGGTCATAGAAAGCCATATATCGCGATTCTCCTCTTAGAAACATGCTTGGGAAGGGCATGACAACCATGAAAAACCTACACAAAGTAGACCACCAACAGAACGTAAATAGAGATGAAATATTGGCGTGAGAAATGAAGAGCTCGAAATTGCAATAAAGAAAGGCTTCCCACATGCCAAGTCCTATCAAATTACTCAGACCTTAATCCGGCATCACCATCCAAAATGGTAGAAAAATCAGGCCACTTTGATTTATCATTAGCTATGATGATGTCATCCACATGCATCACCCCATAAATTGCTAGGTAATCTGCAACTGAGTTGGCCTCGTGGTATACATGTCCAATACTCCGAGCATCCAACTTGGAAAGCCAAAATAAAGCATTAGAAATATAGAAGTCTAAAGTCCAACTGGAAGCCTTGCCAGATATAATAGCCTGAATGATGATTTGTGAATCTCCTTCAATTAGGAGGTGTGAGCAACCACAGTCCACGACTCTTTTTATGCCAAAAATAAGAGCTTGAGCTTCTGCTTGATTACTTGTTCCATCATGGAGGTGAAATGATCCGGCACTTACCAATTCTCCATATTCATTTTGAATGATACACCCCGCCCTCGAAAGCCCAAGATTCCCTTTAGAAGCCCCCATCAAAATTTACTTTGTAAAAACCAAGGGGGGTGGAGACCATCTGACATCTCTTCTCATAATCCTCTTTTCCATTTTGGATTTGCATTGTTTGAGAATAGAACTTGATGAAGGGAGTTTAATAAGAGGCCATGCCTTCCTAATCGAGGCATCCTAGCTACAAAAGTCTGCAAGATTACTGCAACAAGAACTTACATTATTTGATATAGCCACTTCCAATTTCCGAGTAACTTCCTGAACATCTGAGAAGGTATTCCTCAAGAGGTGAAGGTTTATCTCCCACCAAATGTGCCAAATGAGGAGTAACGGGTTGCATATCCGAATTGATCCAGGGGAGTGATTTTTCCTTAATACTGGCCATGATTCAAGGAAAATTTTGATACTAACCCCCGGAACCAAAGCTAAATCCAATTTTTGACACAACCATGACCAACATTGAGAAGTGAAGGAACAGTGCAACAACAAGTGATATATATCTTCTTCCTCGTTTTCACAAAGCAAGCACCGGGATAGACCTTGATAACCCCATTTTCTTCTCCTGGTATGAATGAGAATTTTCCATTTGTAAACAACCCAGCAGAAGGCCCCTGATTTGGAATACATTTAGAATCCCAGCATCTCATCCATGATTTGGAACTTATTCCTTCTCGAAGAGTGAGGAGCTCGTAGCTTGATTTTTCCATGTACTGACTAGATTTGTTTCCAAGCCATAAGACTTGATCGTCAATATTGGAGAAGTTGTCTTTGCACTTACTGAGAATGTTTTTGAATAGAACCTTGGAGGCTTGCGGAGAATCTAAGTCTTCCACCTCTTTCCAGAAGAAGGAGGGAGAATTGTCTTCCTTTTGGTGGTCATAATCTGTTACTCGATCACCCCATACTGCTTTGGTCACAAATCTTATTGGATCTAGATCTGGAGAGTTCATAAGGGCAGGGAATCCATTCCAATAATCTTCACAAAACTTCACTAATGCACCATTACCAATTTTCCAGTAGGTGAGGGAAGAAAAGATCTACCTACAAGAGCAAATGAAGCTCCAAATATGAGACCCTCTAGGAAGTTCTTAGCTAGTTATGATGCTCTTCGGTCTACCAGAGGGTAGCTATTTTTAGATATAAGTTTTGTTAAGTAGATCGGTATGGACATTAAACCAAATTCTAATTGTGTTTCGCTCCAAGAGCTACATTTTGAAGGCCCAAATCCAGAATACCCACTCCTCCCGAGGCTTTAGGTAACTTGACCTCCTCCCATTTAACTAACTGAAGCTTCCTTTCCACACCAGATCCTTGCCACAGGAAGGTTTTGAGGATTTTCTCAATTTTTTGAAGAATCACTATGGGAATCCTCATAACTTAAAGCATATAGATTGGAATAGCACTGAAAACGGATCTAATGAGTTGGATTTTACCAGCAAAGGTAAGCGACTTACATTTCCAAGCGAACAAATTTTGTTGAAATGAGATGATAAGATCATTCCACAAAGAGGATCTCCTAGCACTAGTAAAAAGAGGAATTCCTAAGTATTTTTTAGAAAGGGAGCCCATAGAAAAACCTAGAATTTGTTTGATGTGCCTTTGAAGCCCTGAAGAATAATTAAAAAATAAAATCAGAGACTTGGGAAGACTGATTACCTGGCTCACAGCTACCGAATAAATATCAAGAATGCTTCCTAACTCCCTAACCTTAGCCACAAAGGCTACACCAAAAAGGAAAGTGTCATCCGTAAATTGCTGGTGGGAAAGAGGATTGACCTCATCGGCAATGGAAAGGCCCTTCAGATGCCCTTCCCGAATAGCATTGGACAATTCTCTACTAAGGGAATCTACCATAAGGAGGAAAAGAAAAAAAGAAAGGGGATCCCCTTGCCTGATCCCCCTGTTGCTTGAAAACTGACCTTCCACTGAACCATTAACAGGGATAGAATAACTTGGGGAATAAATTCAATTGAAGATCCAATAGCAGAAGGTAATGTTGAAACCCAATCTCAACATAACTTGAATGAGGAAACACCAATTCAACTTATCATAAGCTTTATTAGAAATCCAGCTTGAGCAACATACCCAGGCAATGATTCAGAGACAAAGAGTGCATTAATTTGTGGGACAATAGGATACTGTCGAAGATCGATTACCCTGGCAATAAACTACTCTGTTATTTGGAAATGATACACTCCAGAAGAGGCCTGAGACTAAGATCGATTGCTTTAGATATTATTTTGTAGGTTGTGTTGCAAAGAGAGATGGGACAAAAATCATCCAAAGCCTCCACTAGAACTTTCTTAGGGAACATACAAATGAAAGTGTGATTCAGAGCCCCTAGGATTTTCCCATTGGATCTGGATTCTTCGACTTCCTCCCAGACATCTGAACAAATGATTTCCTAGAATTATTGAAAAAATGTCATAGGAAAACCATCTGGGCTAGGAGCTTTATCCCTATCTATGGAAAATACCATTGCTTTAATTTCCTCCATAATAAAAGGAGCCAAAAGAATTGTATTCCATGCATCATTGACCATTTTCGGCACCAAAGACAGTAGGGTGCTTTGAGAATCACGATGGGAGATGGTATCTACTGATAACAAATCAGAAAAGAAGGAAATTGAAGCCTCTTTAATTCCTTTCTGCTCCATGATCCAATCATTGTTGGGCAATTTCAATTTCGAGATATAACTGGATCTTCTTCTTGCCTTGAAGGAGGAGTGAAAGAACTTCGTGTTTCTATCCCCTTCCTTTAACCAAGTTTCTCTGGACTTTTGTTTCCAGAAAATTTCTTCTCTTAGAAGGAGCTCCCCTAATTCTGACATCAAAGCTTTTTCTTTTAGTTTCTTTTAGATATTCATCTTGGCCCATACCATTTTTGAAAATATCTTCATTTAACTCTTTAATCCCCGTCTCAACCTTGCTTTTTTCCAAAAAAAAATGAAAGGACTTTTATCCCAGTTTGGCAACATACCTTTCAACCTGGAGAGATTCTAGGAAATTATGAACATCTTAGTGCCTTTGTGTTGAAAAGAGGATCACTAGACTTTAACCAATTCAAAGAGGGGAAGGGTCTCTTAACCACATCAATTTGAATTTGAAAGGAGATTTCTTGGGAGGGAGATCAAAACAAATATATAGGGAGATGGGAAAATGATTTGAGCCTGAAATAGGAAGGATGACACCTTCAAAAATGATATTTCTTTGAAGTCATTCCCCATTCGCAAGAAATATATCCAATCTTTCCACGATCATGCTGAAATTGAATCTTTTGTTCGTCCAAATGAACCAACTTTGTTTGGGCTTCAGATCAACTAAGGCAGCATTGTGAATAAAAGAGCAGAAGTCATTTTGCGATTGGGGGTTTCTTGATATGCCTCCTCTCTTGTCTCTATGTAAAGTTATAGCATTAAAATATCTAGCAAACATGATTAATGCATCATCAAATGCTTCCAAATCTCTGGTTAGGGTAGACCATACGGTTCTTTTGGCAATCAGATTATTGGGGGCGTAAACATTACACAGAAGGAAAAACACATATGAGTGAAGGACTTGAACATGACACCATTGAGAATGATTTTTGTCCTTGATAGGGTATATAGCTACCTTGTGGGACCTCCAAAATATCCCCAAACCCCTAGAAGCTCCAGAAGAATTGACAAAGAACCCTTGCCAACCCTTTAATTTGGATAGCCCACATCCCCTAACTTCGACTGAATTCATCTTGGTCTCTTGAAATAAATAAATATTTTCCTCTTGCTCTAAGATGTAGTGCTTGAGTAAATGTTTCTTGTTAGGGGCCTTGAGGCCCCTAACATTCCAAGAAATGATCCTCATTGGTCCTTCAGGAGGGACTGACCCTCCCTACTTAATTTTGAGAAAAAATTACTAATATAGATTTTCTTACCTTCAATGATTTCTTTGTTGGGTTTAGCCTCATTATTGGATCTTCCCATTGGCGCAGACGAACCCGGATTGGGAACCTTGGATAGACTTGGAGTGACAACTAGAGAACAATCCAGAGCTGGGCTATTCATGGGAAGAGCCCCATCACCAATATCCATAGTATCATTTAGGAGAGAGGTGTGAGGAGAAATAGGTAGAGCTTCCTTTTCCTGGACCTAATTTTCCAATTCAACCATAGTTTCACCCTTCCCCGCTTGAACCCCTTGATGCATAATATTAAGAATTCTAAGTGACTCATCTACGACCACCGCGGTATCCTGCATGAGGGATCTTGGAGTGATAGAAATAAAAATCTCAAGAGGCAGACCCTGCGCTGAGACAAGGGGAGGATTATCCACCACTTGATGAGCCACCGAAGCAGGCTTCAAAATCCATTTTGATACATACGGCTTCGAAGATGCTTTACACTCAAGTTGCAAATGACTAGGTTGACCACTTTTGAGAAATATTTTCATATTCCACATCCTGAATCCATGTGCAAAGGCTTGGTTGGATCAAAGGCTATACACAGCCTAACGAAGGCTGCAAGGGTGCCTTCTAAAGTCCTAGAATCTATCTGAATGACTCTACCCAGACTACCACAAATTTTAGATAAAATTTTAGGGTTCCAATATTCTATGGGCAAAGAATAAATGTTGATCCAAACCTGATGAACTTCGGCCTCTACCTTAAGCAGATCAAAATTGGGGATCCATGAATGGAGAAGGAGACCCCAATTCAGAAGAAAAGAAGCCTTCTTATTTAGGACATCAGTTTGATTAACTTCACTATAGAATAGGATCAAGAAGAAACCTTTGGCTAAGAAACGAACTCACAAGCCTTGCCCCCATTGTTCTTCGCACCATGGGGTGATTTGACCTATAGAAAACCACTAACCCAAAAATTTGGCAATGACCGATCTGCTTCTGAAAAGATTGATATGACCATTCATCTCGTCTTCCTCCACAAGCTCCACTTTACCATATTGGGCCAAAAGGGAGGGAAAAAAATCCTCAATGACAGATTCCAGACCCTCCCAATCTTTTTATAAAAAAGTGTGATGCGATGAAGGTGCTTTATCCAAAGGAGAGGAGAGAAGGAAATCCTTCTTCCTGTGACTATGATTTGAAGATAGGCAAAGGCCTTAAACATCTGGAATGGGCTAGACCTGGTTATTCCATAGCCAAAGAGGAATGAGGGCTTCCGGGAAGGAGGAAGATTGAGAGCTTTGGTTCTTGGGCTGAAGCACTTCTTTTGAAAATTTAAATTCCTAATTACTTTCTGGTAGGAATTTGATATTCTACATGCTTGTCGAGGTCCACATTGAACGACTACTCCACCCCACTGGAATCTTATTTGCGTAAGAAATCGGGCATCCATTAGCTTGATCCGAAAAGGGAACCGCAAATCACCTATCTAGCATCCTGCCAAATTTCCAATGGTTAATGTGACCCCAAGTTGAAGCTTTCATGCCCCATTTCGTCATCCACTTCCCTCCCTAAACTTTCACACTTTTTCACTATGCGACTCCAACGTATTCCATGAATTAGACCACAACCATTATTACATTGGCATTGAATAGAAATAAAATTTGGTTCCTTTAACGCTTTTATTATACCATAGCTATGAATTGGAGTGGTTGAAGAATACTTTCTCTAAGTGGGATATGGGGGTGGGCTTGGGTCCTTAATGCCCACTGAGTGATCCGCATTTAGAGTGTCCCACTATGTTTTTCTTGGTTCATATGGAATAAAAAATAAAAAATCACCATTGTCTAAATTTTATAAACAACTCGTAGTATCATTTAAGTTTTCAATCTCAATAATGTAAAGCATATTAATTTCAAATGCCAAAGGATTCAAAAAAATTTCAAAAAAAAATATCCGTTGAATCAACATTCTTTCCAACAACCAATGACACAAAGAGAAAGCAATGTTCAATTTGAAATAGTATAGAGCCACCAAAAGGTCAACAGGTAGAGGGTGATGACTAAGTATAGACGTTTGAGGCATATAAAAACTTTGGAAATGCCTATTAAATGACTACGAAGCCTTATCTTTTAAGAAATCACAAAACTAGGGTTGACCTAAATCAAATGAAATGAAAATTGAGTACAACTAACCAAACGTTGAACTGCAATGTCCCCAAATGGACATATTTGACCCCAAGTTGGATTTTAGGGAAACCCCAAACCTCAATTACAATTAATAAAATATATATCAAATCATTGTTATACACATCTCAATTATTAACCAAGAAATGCGACTAGGGCATGGCAAGAAACTCATACAAATCAGCCAATAAATTGTACTTTCTCCACTCCAATATGATCTACCAATTTTATTAAGCGAAAATATGAAAGAACATGCACATTTCTGATACAAACAAGGCTGATTTAAATTGATTTAAATCTGCAGACAAGCTGCCATGAACAGATTTGAAAATGGCACTAAAAGTCGCCCAAAAATAATGCAAATTGGCTGCTTCAATTCATAAAAATATGATATAGCAATACAAACCAGATCTGAAACACCTTCCAATAACTCATATTTATGCAAGAGATAGGTCGCTTCAGGCTGAAATAATGCAAGAAACACATTTGGACTCTCTTCCCTTCAAACCCTTGTACCAAATCTACAAAATCTTCTTTATTCAGTGTTGTAATAAATTGAAAATCCTTGCAAGCACAATGGAAAACTTTGGGTAGGAAATCCTCAAGTACACTAAGAGGGTTTTCGTCCTCTAGAGGTAAATACTAAGGGTTTTCGTCATTAGAATATTTTAGAAAAAATCTCAAAGCTTCATATTCAATTCATAAATTATAAAATGATCAACTGTGTCTCCAACACAAGTCGATTTGTCCGTTTAAAGAAGGAAGTGGCGCAAAGTAGCCACACATGAGACCAATCACCTTTCTCCTCCATTAAATGTTTTCCTCCCTCCATTTCTCTTTCCTAGAGCAAGTTGCATTTTCCTAGAAAGGATAACTTTCGACCCATAAAAATTTGCCTTTTTCTATTTTCTTTTGCCTCCTAGTGCAAGTTGCATTTTTCCATATATATTATAATTTGGCTAAGTGCTTTTATCCTTTGGTTCACTTTTCTATTTTTTTATTTTTTATTTTTTAGAAAAAATCACTTTTTACCAGAGCTATGAATAGAGGGTTCTTGGGTCCCCTCCCTTATATTACCTAGTAAATTACTATATCGAAAGATGCAAAGTGGCTTGAATAAGAAATAATAGAAGATAGCCACCCTAAAACAAAAACATCAAAATAGTTATATAGACTATACAGGCTATATACTAAGACTTAATTAGCAAGTTCAATCACCTCCTCCTTCACGCGTTTCTTTGCCTATGTTGTAGCCTCTGTGCCTCTCTTGTGAACACTAAGCCGACGAACCACCTCACCAGCCTTGATGGCCTTTAGCAGAAATTCGTACAATGCTTTACCCTTTTTTTTGAGTTGGACAATGTGAGGAGGCACATGGCCAATAGGTGTGGAAAGGGATTCCAAAGCCAAGGGGGAAATAAAAGTTGAAGCGGAACCCTTCATGCGGCATTTCTGATGGATGCTTACAACAAAGTTCCACAAAGCCCTATTCCAATTCTCCAATTCAGTCACATATTCACGAGCCACCATATTCAAGCTCCTAGCCTCTGATGCCTGTAAAAAGCTTGATGGCAAGTAAAAATTCCTAACTTCTTCTTCCAACCCTAGCGCATGCCAAGAGAGAATGATATGGTAGGAAATCAACAAATTTTCTTCCTTAATTTCTCCAATAAACAATGAGTGAGAAATAAAAATAGGTGTTATCTCTACATTCACTCTTACACGGCCACTACCTTGGAGATAACAGTTGCTCAAAATGCATTCAATTGCATTACCCACAGAACCCGAACCGATTCAAAACACCTTTTGCAAATAGGCAGGGGATATGGGGCCATAGAAAGCCATCTCTCATGATTCCCCTCTTAGAAACATGTTTGGGAAGGGCATGGAAACCATGAAAAACTTACGCAAAGCAAACCACCAATAAAATGTAAACATAGATGAAAGATTGGTGTGAGAAATGAAGAGCTCGAAACTACAATAAAGAAAGGCTTCCCACGTGTCAGGTCCTATCAAATTACCTAGACCTTAATCCTACATCACCATCCAAAATGGCAGAAAGATTAGGCCACTTTGATTTATCATTAGCTATGATGATGTCATCCACCTACGTCACCCCACAATTTGCTAGGTAATCTGTGGCTGAGTTGGCCTTGCGGTATACATGTCCAATACTCCAAGTGTCCAACTTGGCAAGCCAAAATAAAGCATTAGAATTATAGAAGTCTAAAGTCTAATTGGAAACCTTTCCAGATATAATAGCCTGAATGATGATTTGTAAATCTCCTTCAATTAGGAGGTGGGGAGCAACCACAGTCCAGAACTCTTTTTATGCCAAAAAGAAGAGCTTGAGCCTCCACTTGGTTGTCCCATCCTAGATATGAAAACATCAAACACTTAATAGTTCTCCAAACTCATTTAGAATGATACATCCCGACCCCAAAAGGATGAGGTTTCCTCTGGAAGACCCATCGAAGTTTACTTTGCAAAACTAGGGGTAGAGACTATTTGACATCTCTTCTCAGAATCCTCTTTTCCAATTCAGATGCATTGATTAAGAATAGTACCTGTCGTTGGGATTTTAATAAGAGGACATGCCTTCCTGATTGATGCATCTGAGCTAGATAAGTCTACCATATTACTACAGATCAAACTTACATTATTTGATATGGCCGCTTCCAATTTTTGAGTGATTTCTTGAACATCTAAGGAAGTATCCCTAAAGAGACGAAGGTTTCTCTCCCACAAAATGTGCCAAATGAGGAGAATCAAGATGTACATCTAAATGGATCCGAAAGAATGATTTTTCCTTAAGACTAACCATGATTCAAGAACACTTTTGATCATATCCCCTAGAACCCAAGACAAATCCAATTTTTGACACAACCATGTCCAACACTGAGAAGTGAAACAACAAATATATGATGCCTTCTTCCTCTCTTTCAGAGATCAAACACCGAGTTAGACCTTGATAACCCCATTTTATTCTCCTAATTTGAGTGATGATTTTTCCTTTTGTAGACTATCTGGTAGAAAGCCCCTGACTTTTGGGAGATACATTTAGAATCCTAACATCTCATCCAAGATCTGAATTCATATTATTTCCCGAAGAGTTAGGAATTCGTATCCTGATTTGGTTCGTGTACCAATGAGACTTATTTCCAAGCTAGAGGATTTGATAATCAACATTGGAGAAGTATAGCTCTGCACTTACTGAGAATGTTTTTGAATAGAATATTTGGAGGCTTGCAGGGCATCTAAGTCTTCCAACTCTTTCTAGGAAAATGAGGGTAGAATTGTCTTCTTTTTGGAATGGTCATAATCCACTACCTTGATCAACCCATGCTGCTTTGGTCACTAGTCTGAATTGGATTCAGATTTGGAGAGTTCATGTAGGGTAGGAGAATCCATTCCAAGAATCTATTCCAAAACTTCAGACAATTCTCAATTACCAATTTTCAATGGAGGTGAGTGCATAAAATATCTACCTACAAGAGAAAATGAAATTCCACATATGAGACCCTCTAGGAAGATCTTGTCTAGTTATGATACTCTTTGGTCTTCCTGAAGGGAGATATTTTTAGATCATGAGTTTTTGTTGAGAAGACTGGATGGACATAGAAACTAGGTTCCAAATTTGTTTCACACCTAGAGCCACATTTTTAAGGCCTAGATCTATAATACTCCGCTCCTTTCAATGCTTTAGGTAACTTGACCTCCTCCCATTTGACTAAATGAAACTTTATTTTCATACCCAATCTTTTCCACAAAAAGGTTCTAAGAATTTCCTTGATTTTCTGAAGAACCATTTTGGGAATCCCCATAACTAAAAGCATATAAATTGGTAGAGCGCTCAGAACATGAACAAATGAATTGGATTTTACCAGGTAAGGTAAGCCACTTACCTTTCCAAGCGAACAAATTTTGTTGAAATGAGATGATGAGATCCTTCCATATAGGAAGGATCACCTAGCACTTGTAAAGAGGGGGATGCCTAGGTATTTTTGAGGAAGAGAATCCACAGAAAATACCTAGAATTTGTTTTATGCGCCTTTGGAACCCCGGAGAAGAATTAATAAAGAAAATTAAAGACATGGGGATGACTAATTACTTAGCTCACTGATAGCCGAGTAAAGATCAAGAATTCTCCCTAATTCATTGGCCTCTGGCCATGAAGGCTACACCAAACAAGGAAAGTGTCATATGTAAATTGCTAGTGGGAAAGATGATTGACCCCATCAGCTATGGAAAGGCCCTTTAGATGCCCTTCCTTAATAGCGTTGGATAAATATCTCCTAAGGGATTTTTCCACTAAGGAGGAAGAGGAAGGAAGGAAGGGAATACCCCCCTTCTTGGTCCCCATGTTTCTTGAGAATCAAATTTCCACTAGAACCATTCAACAGGGACAAAATAACTTGGGGATGAAATGTCAATTGAAGATCTTGTTGCAGAGGGACAACAATGAAGCCCTATTTCATCATAGCAAGAATGAGGAAACACCGATTCAACCTTTCATAAGCTATTGGCTGAAATACAACGTAATCAACATAATCATGCGAGTGATTTAGAGAAAAAGAATGCGTTAATTCATATGACAAGTATGATACCGTCAAAGATCAAATCGCCCTGGCAAGAAACTACTATATTCCTTGGAAATGACAGACTCACTAGAAAGAGGCTTGATGATTGTGAGTTCTTTAGAGATTATTTTGTAGGATGTGTTACAAAGAGAGATGGGATGAAAGTCATCCAAAGCTTTTGCTGGAAATTTCTTCAGGAAACATACAAATGAAAGTGTGATTCAAGAGCTCCTAGGATTTTCCCAATGGATCCAGATTCTTTGACTGTCTCCCAGACATCTGAACCAGACGATTTCCTAGAATTCTTGATATAATGCTACATAGGAAAACCATCTAGGGCCCATGATCTTTATCCCGCTCTCTATGGAATAGACTACTGCTTTAATTTCCTCTATGGTAGAAGGATCTAAGAAAATTGTTGTTCCATAGGAATCATTAACCAATTTCAGAACCAAGGATAACATGGTGTTTTGAGAATCACGATGGGAGAGGGTATCTCCAACTAACAGATCATAAAAGAAGGAAATTGAAGTATCTCTAATTCCTTTCTGCTCCGTGATCCAATCTTTGTTGGGTAACTTCATTTTCAAAATATAACCGGTGCTTCTTCTTGCCTTGAAGGGAGGAATGAAAGAACTTTGTGTTTTTGTCCCCTTCCTTTCAACGAGGTTTCTCTGGAATTTTGTTTCCAGAAATCTTTCTTCTCTTAGGATAGGATATCCCCTAGCTCTAATAACAGTGCTTTTTATTTCAGATATTCCTCCTGACCCATATCGTTTCTGATCTCTAGCTTTATTCAGTTTTTTTGATCTCCATCTCCACCCTATGTTTTTCTTCCAAAAATATTTTTAAAATGACTTTTATCCTAGTTCTAGAAACATACCTTTCATTTTGGAGAAGCTTCTGGGAAATGTATGAACATGTTGGTGCCCTTTGAGTTGAAAAGAAGACCACCAAAATTTAACCAATTCATAGAGGGAAGGTTCTCTTAGCCACATCAAATCAAATTTGAAAGGAAATTTCTTGGGAGGGAAGATCAAAGGTGATATATCAAGTAAATTGGGAAAATGATCTGAGCATGAACATAGGAAAAACAACACCTTCCAAGATGATATTGTGTTGAATCTCATTCCCCAAGTTCACAAGTAATCCGTCCAATATCTCCATCCACATTCCTGCTGAAATCGAATCTTCTGTTTCATCCATGTGAACCAAAATTGTTTGGGCTTCAGATCAGCCAAGGTAGTATTATGAATGAAAGAGCAAAAGTAATATTGCGATCAAGGATTTCTGTGAAATACCTCTGCTCTTGTCCTCTATATAAGGTGATGGCATTGAAATCTCTAGCAAATAGGATTAGTGCATCATTGAAAACTTTCATATCTGTAATTAAGGTATACCATACGATTTCTTTTAGCAATCAATATTATTGGGGGCATAAATATTACAAAAAAGGAATGAAACATCTGTAGTGGAGGACTTAGAATGCGACACCATTGGGAATGGTTATTGTCATTGATTGGAGATATAACCACCTTGTGGAATCTCCAAAAAATAACCAAACCCATAGAGGCTCTGAGTGGAATCGACAGAGATCCCTTATTAACCCTTTAATTTGGATAAACCACATCCCCTAATTTCAAATAAAGTCATTTTGGTCTCTTGAAATAAACAAATATCTGCATCTTTCTCTAGAGATGCAACGCTTAACTAAAAGCATTACTTTTTAGGGGCGTTGAGGCCCCTAACATTCCAAGAAATGATATTCATTGTTCCTTCAAGAGGGGCTAGCCCTCCCTACTTAATTTAGAGAAAAAAGTTGTTAATCCATATTTTCTTGCCTTCAACAATTTCTTTGTTTGTTTTATCTTCATTGTTAGGTATACCTATTGGACGCAAACAGAACCTAAGTTAGGAACCTTGGAGTGACCTACAGTGGTATCTAGAGAAGATTCCAAGGCTGGGCTAGTCATGGGAGGTATCCCCGTCACCATTCCCTAGGGTTTCGTCTCGAAGAGAACCGTGAGGAGAATTAGGCAAAGCTTCATTTTCTTGTACCCAGTTTTCCAATTTGGCCATCAGTTACACCTTGCTCCTGTTTGGACCCCTTGATTCATAAGATGAAGAACTATAAGTGAATCCTTTGTGATCACCACCGCTATACCCTGCATGAGGGATCTTAGGGTAAGAGTTATAAAAAGTCCCAAGAGGTGGAACCCTACACGAGTGGTAGGATGGAAGATTATCCTCTGCTATGGTGAGCCTCTAAAATAGCCTTCATAACCCATTTTGATACAAACAGCTTCGAAGATGCATTGCATTCAAGTTGTAGATGACTAGATTGACCACATTTGAAACATTTCTGGGAGAAATATTTTCATAATGCATAAACTGAATCCATGTGCCTAGGGGGGCCTAAATTGATATTGTACTCTTGCAAAGGCCTTGTTGGATCATAGACTATACACACCTTGGATGAAGGTCGTAAGGGAACCATTTAGATTCCTAGAATCAATTTGAATGACTATACCCAAGACTACCACAAATTTTAGATAAAATTTTAGGGTTCCAATATTTTATAGGTAGAGTATAAAGGCGGATCCAAACCTAATGGACATCGGCCTTTAACCTTGAGCAGATCAAATTTGGGGATCTACGAGTGGATAAAAATACCCCAATTCAGAAGAAAAGTTATCTTTCTTATCTAGAACATCAGCTTGATTAGCTTCACTATAGAATAGGATCAAGAAGAAACCTTTGGCTAACCCCCATTATTCTTTGCACCATGGGGTGATTTTTCCTGTAGAAAGCCATCGACCCAAAAAATTGGCGATGACCGCTCTACTTCTGAAAAGATTGATCTAACCATTCATCTCTGTCCTCCTCCACAATCTCCACATTACCATCTTGGGCCGAAAGGGAGGGAAAA
Organism: Taxus chinensis; assembly: GCA_019776745.2. Taxonomy (NCBI): domain Eukaryota; kingdom Viridiplantae; phylum Streptophyta; class Pinopsida; order Cupressales; family Taxaceae; genus Taxus; species Taxus chinensis. The sequence goes on from CM034153.1 coordinate 591,344,592, forward strand.
AAATCCTTAATGACAGATTCCGAACCCTCCCAAGAGTTTTCAAAAAAAGTGTGATGCGATGAAGGTGCTTTATCTGAAGGAGAGGAGAGAAGGTGATCCTTCTTCCTGTGACTATGATTTGAAGATAGCCAAAGGCCTTGAGCATCTCAGAACGGGCTAGAACCAGGTTATTCCGTAGCCAAAGAGGAATGAGGGCTTCCGAGAAGGAGGAAGATTGAGAGCTTTGGTTCTTGGGCTGAAGCACTTATTTTGAAAATTCAAATTCCCGATTGCTTTTCTGGTAGGAATTTGATATTCTGTCACACTTGTCAGAGGTCCACATGGAATGACTACTCCACCCCACCAAAATCTTATTTACGTTGGAAATTGGGCATCCATTTAGCCTGATCCGAAAAGGGAACCACAAACCACCTATCCTGCTTCCTACCAAATTTCCAATGGTTAATGTGATCCCAAGTTGAAGAATTCACACCCCATTTTGCCATCCACTTCCCTCCTTGAACTGTTCACACTTTTTCTCTATGTGACTCCAACGTATTTCATGAATTAAACCACAACCATTATTACATTGGAATTGAATAGAAATAAATTTTGGTTCCTTTAACGCTTTTATTATACCATAGCTATGAAATGGAGTGGTGGAGGAGTACTTTCTCTAAGTGGGATACGGGGGTGGGCTTGGGTCCTTAATGTAAGTTGAGTGATCCACATTCAGAGTGTCCCGCTATGTTTTGTTTGGTTCATATGGAGAAGTTCGACCCTTACCTCAAGGTGTCCCCTATGGCAACTACGTATCGAAAGCATCCAATGAATTCAATGGGAATGGAACTTGGGTTGATGATCAAAAACTACTTGTGACTCACCAATAGCCCAAGACCTTGAGTTCTTTTCTATTTTTTAATTTATTATTAAGTCCATTATTTATTATCAGTGCTTTTTTTATAATGTTTTATTTTTTTGTACTTTATAATAAAATAATAGAACTTAAGTCACCCTTATTTTCTTCCCTTAGCCGTCGGGTAGACAAAATAGGCTAAGGGCCTTTGATTGGGAATGGAGATATTACAATCCTCCCTTCCAAAAATTGCTTGCCTTCAAGCAATTCCAAACTTGTTTTGTCCAACTGCCATGCATAGGAGACAAAACATGCTAAAGTGATTCAAAATCCTTGCACCTGTATGCCTGTTAGATGAGCTAAAACTTGCCACCATATTTCGTTAACAAGTTGCTCATATAAACATGGTTGTACCCAAGGCATTACATAATGCAATTTGCATATTTCATCATCTAAATCATCACTTTTTTCAACCTAAATATGAATATGCAACTTATATGAAATTATCTTTCTTGTATCATACCTCATTGAAGTCACCATGGTCCATAAAAGGATGAATTTCTTCATAAACTCAGGTGATGCAATTTTGTGTTCCTCTCTTCATCAAACACCTCTTGTGAAATATTCCCTTCTTGGACAACTCCAATCCCACTCTTGGCTGCCATGCCATCATCTACACTTTGTACCCACGTGTATGTATCATACTCGTGGCTTGAGCTTGAGTTCACCAACCTCTTTCTTATGCAAATATGAGTTTCCTTCAACACTTTATCACTTACAATCATTAGAAACCAAGGGAATATCATTAAACACTAATGAACCTTTACTTTGGGACTCACACTCCATGATTGCTCCCTTTTTTCTTGTCTAATGATGAAGAGATCTTTACCTTAAACATTTATAAGTGTTGTTTTTCTTGAGCGGCTATAATTCTAGCAACATTATCTCTTCTTTGCCATTCCTCACACTTTCTTTAAGTTTCCATTACATCCTCCTTGCTTGTATATATGAATTTCTTCTCGTTATATTAGATGGCATGTTCCTTAACTTCCTTCATATTGGTGGGCTCCATGATTTCACCTCTTGGCTCATCCATGTTATCCTGCACATCAAATCTTTGTAGAAATCTTTGTGATAAATCAATAAGTGAAGGCAACATAGTCAACCCCTTGGGTCTTCAACAAATGATGCCACCATTTATGTGTTACTCCATCCATGTATCTAGAGATGAGATCAAGAGCATCATCTTGGCACATAGGATTATAACACAAGAACGTCTTAAATTCATTCAACCAACATCTAGCTGAGATTTCATCAGTTCCATCAAAGAAAGGGACTTGGGTCCACTTCATCTTTTCCTTGGTTGTATTTAGATATGATTTTTCTTTTCCTTACAGGACTGGGAGGATTTCAAGCTCTGCTACCATTGTAATGTTCCCAAATGGACATTTTTGACCCCAAGTTGGATTTTAGGCAAACCCCAAACCTCAATTGTAATTTATAAAATATATATCAAATCGTTGTTATGCAGATCTGAATTATTAACCAAAAAATGTGACTAGGGCATGACAAGAAACTCATACAAATCAGCCAATAAATTTTACTTTCTCCACTTCAATCTGATCTACCAATTTTATTAAGCCAAAATATGAAATAACATGTAGATTTTTTATGCAAAAAAAGACTGAAATAAATTGATTTAAATCTATCAGACAAGTTGCCATGAACATATCTGAAAATGGCACTTCAAGTTACCCAAAAATACTTGAAAATTGGCTACTTCAATTCATAAAAATCAGAATATGATATAGCAATACAAACTAGATATGAAACACCTTCCAACAACTCAGATTTATGTAAGAGATAGGTCGCTCTAGGCTAGAAATAATGCAGGAAACACAATTTCACTCTCTTCCCTTCAAACCCTTGTACCAAATCTGTAAAATATTCTTTATTCACTGCTGCAATAAACTGAAAATCCTTGCAAGTACAATGGAAAACCTTGGGTAGGAAATCCTTAAATTCTCTAAGAGGATTTTCTTCCTCTAGAGGTAAATACTAAGGGTTTTTGTCCTTAGAATATTTTAGAAAAAATCTCAAAGCTTCATATTCAATTCATAAATTATAAAATGATCAGGTGTGTCTCCAACACAAGTCGATTTTTCCTTTTAAACAAGGAAGTGACCCAAAGTAGTTACACGTGAGACCAATCACCTTTCTCCTCCATTAAATGTTTTCTTCCCTCCATTTCTCTTTCCTAGAACAAGTCACATTTGCCTATAAAGGATAACTTTCGACCCATAAACTTTTCATAGACCTTTTTCGCATTTTCTTTTGCCTCCTAGTGTAAGTCGCATTTTTCCATGGATATTATAATTTGGCTACAGTGTTTTTATACTTTGGTTCACTTGTTCTATTTTTTAAATTTATCATTAAGTCCATTATTTATTTATTTTGGATGATTAAACACTTTTTCCAGGATCTATGAACATGGGGATTTCTGGGATCCCACCCATTACAGTCTCATAAGATATTCAATTACAATCCACTGTCCAAAAACCAAAAACAACCAACCCGAATATAGAAACGACGAGAAAAAAAACCAACAAATCAAATACTAAAACAGTGACCATAGAAATAACATTGCTTATAAAAACTCGACAAAGACTGCTCGAATACAACCAAAAACCCTAACACCAGAGCCATCGCTAATCCTTGGAGGCTGAGAAAATTTGGGAGCGAGGACATTTTACCTCCTAGGGAGATGCTAGCATGAGCGGAGCGTAGGAGGAAAGCAAAGGACAAACCCAAACGTTGTTGAAGAGCCACCACACCATCAGAAATAAGAACCAACAGAGCCGAAAGACTTGGAAGGTCCAATTTTTTCAGACTTTGACCACCCTCAAGCACCGTCGAGCTAGCTACATGCATTTCTGCCGTAAAATGCATTAGGACCGTGTTCCTTTCAGAGAGCACCGCAATAATTTTCCTAGCTTCCTCGAGAGCCAAGTCGTAACGAACCATCGAGGGCAACGGGCTTCCTCGCCTAAAAAATGCCAAAGCCTCAATCAAATTCACCCTATGAAGGGGTTTAATGAAATGCAAAACAATGATTCACACCTCCTCCACATTTTGGTGAATTAACCACAAACGAGAGACAAACTAGGAGGCTATCTCTGAATTGACTCAAGCTCTCTCCAACTCCCCCTAATAGTCTTCCCCCAACACCTTAGAAATGACAGCATGAGCAGTCTCAGTCTCCACCTTGATGATAATGCCCAGACTATCCTGGGAAATGATACCAGTGAAAGCCATTTCCCTGTTAGTGCCCCGCATAATGATGAAAGGAAAGGGTGGGATCATCATGCTAGCAACTAACCACACCAAGTAGCTTTAAAAAATGCCAACGGAGGAGAATGATAGGATTTCTAACACACTTCAATTAAAGACAACTTCACCCCCTTCCCTTGAAATGATAGTCAGGAGATCTTCCCATGTGTCAACGATTTCAGATATAATGCACCCCTCTCTTTTAATTATACCACAGATTTCTAAAAGATCCACCGCAATATTAGCCTCCCTTAAAATATGATTTATGTTCCATCTTGGGATTTTTTTAAGCCAATGCATAATGTTGCAAATATAAAAAGCTAATTTCCATGAGATAGCATTACCCTTACGAATATCATGAATAACCACCTAAGAATCACCCTCTATCTCGAAATCCTCACAACCCAACATTACCACCATTTTGATGCCTTCCAGAAGAGCTTGAGGTTCCGCTTCGTTACACGATCCTTCTTGAAATGGGTAAGAGCCAGCCATAATTAACCTACCACTCACATCCCTAATTAAACACCACCCTCCCGATAGACCTGGATTAAGTCCATTATTTATTATAAGTACTTTTTATAATGTTTTATTTTATTTTTTCACTTTATAATAAAATAATAGAACTTAAGTCACCCTTATTTTCTTCCCTTAACCGTCGGGTAGACAAAATAGGCTAAGGGTTTTTGATTGGGAAGGGGATATTACATGAACAATTTTACAAATAAAGAATAGATGATTAACAAGAGGAGTGTTGATTTTGAGAATTCGAAACATTAGATCTTTATGTCTTCAACCCCTATGTTTCCTCTAGAATCTATTCTCAATGGCTTCCTCATATTATTCTATCATCTATCCTTACACGACATGTTTGTATCATAGTAAAAAATATATAATTAAAAATATATGTTTGTAAAGAATGTTGATCTTTTATCCCATTTTCGTAATATGGAGTAATGATAGAAAAAGACAATAAAACATTTGTTTTTCTCATTCATCTTTATGCAATTTTATCACTTTTTCAATATTATTGTTTTTGCCGATTTGATTGATTAAATGATAAACCAACATTTAAAATATTATATAAGAGCTCATAAGATATTAAAGAGATTACATTCCACATTCCACTTAGCTCATTATTATCACGAAGGAAGAAATTTTTCAATTCTAACCATCTCACAATTTCCCCCTAAACACATCATGTTTCAAAGTATGGATTAAATATTTTAAACTTTATTTGCCTCCAGCTTTTATGATGTTTATTTCCTTCCCATTTAAAATTGTTCATTAAGAGAAGGGGAATACAATTTTTGTTTGAAAAAATAAGATGATGTAGCCATGCACTCTTTTGACAACCTCCAAAAACATTCAAACTAGTATATTAAGCTCTTGAAACCCCTATAACTTTGCAAGGAGCAAAAATGAATTATGAGTTCTTTATCTCACAATGTAACATCATGATTTTGTCCTTTAAAGGCCTTATGTATGTTTATATTTATATGTGAAATATATTCAATATTTACTACTACATTATATATGCAAAAGAGGTGCATATATAGAGCTCATTTTGAATGAAATGAATGTGTGCAAAAATGGAGTATTTTTTAGCATTTTAACCACCATAAACTTTTAACATATCATGGAATATGAATAATTTTCCAACCTAAAGAAGGAACATTCAACAACCAACTAAATTGGTTTCTTTTATAACAAGTAAAATCAAAGAAACAAACCATAAGAAAAATGTCCAAATTAAAATATCCCAATTATATTCACAAGATTCCTCTGTCTCTTGAAAAATAAGCAATTTTACAATTTAAAGAAGGGACATTCAATAACCACCAAATTGGTTTCTTTTATAATAATCCAAATCAAAGAAACACACTATAAGAAAAATACCCAAATAAAAATATCCTAGTTTTGTTTACAAGAACCTTATGTCACTTTAAAAGTAACCTGGAAGAAACCCATAGTCAAATCTTGTAGAAGCTTAACCCTTATTTCAATAATAAAAATCTCTCTTTTATACATATACATTTATTTCAACATTTAAAACTATTGTTTATGCACGTCGAAGCAACCATTGGCCATTGGATGAAATGGAAGTATGTAGTGAGAAAATATGTTTAAAATTTTATCAGAATTATTTCTTGCATACACAATGAAATGATGAGCCATTATTCACTCTAAAATGGATTTGAAATGGAAGGGAAAAATACTTTCCAAAAAATAAACCTCCTTGAGTTCATATGCTCTTATTAGGTCAATTCTTTTAAAGATATCATATAAATTCTAATTAGGTCTCTATTTATGCGGAGAGGCATACTACACTGGTAGACATGGATTGCAGCGGTGGATTGTAATATATGTGAGTTGGTAATAATTAATTTATGACCTTAAATGTGATGTATATTTAACTCTGAAATAACAATTTCAATCTTAAATTTGACATCCATTCAACTATTATTTCAGTTTTTTATTTTTAACAAGACACTAAACTCAAAAAAAATAAAATTAATAATTAAATATAAGAATTCATAGTTTTCTTAAAACATACCCACATTATATTGTTATTAGGATTAAACTAGCAATCACATGCGTACAATGCAATGTGAACGTCAAACAGTATATGTTATTTTTTTTAGAGGGATATTTATTACTTTTGTAGTTGATGTTGATAAGAGGTGTGATTTATTTTATAAGTGTAGAAATATAGATGAACCATTTCATTTAAAGGTTCTATCTATATATTTCAAATTTGTTACAAATTCGTACATATACATGAAGACTAGTTTATTTGAACTAAACATGAAAACATGAATACTTCCGCACATTTACAGATTTTATATCATGAGCAGAAGCCTATACCGCTTTGGATAGTTAATTACTTTTGTAGTTGATGTGGTTTGTAATTATTTGGGGGAAATTGTGTGAGTGTTGCATCGGTTGTTTGGTTGGTTCTTTATTGAAAAATCCTTTTTTGTACTATCGATAACATGTTGATAAGGGGTGTGATTGAGAGTGGAAGTGTAGGAATATAGATGAAACATTACATTGAAAGGTTCTATGTGTACATTTCAAATTTGTTACAAATTCGTACATATACATTTGTAAATCTTATATCACGAGATCTGAGCTAAACATGTATACATGAATACCTTCGTACATTTACAAATTTTATATCATGAGTGGTAGCCTTTTGTGGCCAATTTTATTTGTAGTAAACATGAATACATATGGTACCCCTTGAACGACATTGTTGCTTTGGATATAGGTAGTGTTGTGTAAAGTAGTAGTGGAGGTGCTATCAAAGTAGAGGATAGCATTTATGATGGGTTGTTTTGGTTGAGTGAAATAACCCTATGAAAATATGCATGCCTTTTTATATTTAGTTAGTACTTCCAAATGTTGTTGAGTTTTGTCAGATATAGTTTTACTAACTCCTCTTCCTCTCCCACAGACCAAACAAAATTGAACTCACAAAGTGAAATCAAGAGTGAAAGTATTAGCGAGAAAGAGTGAGAGAGTGAGACCATTATCAAGCAAGACCGAGAGCAATAACATTAACAAGCAAGAGTGAGAGCAAGCAAGCACAAGACCACCATAGCACAATCCTTGATAGTACCTTGGGGTCAAGTATGACTAATTATAGTATCTGATTGAACCCTAAAAGCATGCTCAATTATATAACCTATTCTACAAGAATTTTAAAATATCCCTAAAAAACTAAAAACATCTAGGACATGACATTATACATGGACATGTAAATAAATAATAAGAAAATCTAACTAGCCCTAGCATTTCGTCTCAAGTTAAAACCTTCTGGTTTCTGTATAATCATTCCTCCAAATAAAAATTAAAAACCCTGCAAAAATTAAAACTAAATACTAAAACTACCTATTTGGATACATAAGTAATTTACTTAATAAAAATCTAATAAAAGTAATGGAAGATATGCACCCCAGAATTCAAAACAACAAATAGACCTGAAACTAATTTTTTTCACTAATTAATTAAACCCTAACGAACAACGGAAAACATAAAACTTTATCTTAAAACATCCATAAATCTCAGGTGGACTCGAACAATTTCTTAACTCAATCGCAGTTTCCATTTATCACCTTTACGGTTCTTTTTATAACTCCAATATCGAGCAACCTGGATAAGAGGTAGGTGGTCCATGAAGAGAAACGATGGCCGTGTTTTTCATATTTACATCTGTTACAGGAAGGCAAGCCTTCAAGCAAACTTGTTTTAATTCCAAGGTAATTTTCCAAACAAATTGAGCAAGTTGAGATGTTCGCCACCAAATCTATTCTTTTGTGAAACTAGCATTGGGCTTTGATAGTGTGTGACGAGGGTGATAATATGGGAAAATGCGGTGTATGGGAAGGGGTGGGGTGTTCTGTTTGAGTGAATGTTTTATTACAAGGTGGAAAACAGTCAAAAGGAGAGGAGGAGTTGGTTGTACATGTACAAGGAACCGAAGTAAGGTTGGTACTTGAGACAGTTTCATGTGGCATCCCAGATAAATGGGAAGATGTTGGCAGTAGTAAGCACAAATGAGTTCGTATGAAAGGAATTGGTATGGTCGTGTAAAATTGTTTCCATGGAAGTTACTTATGGAATTTTGGTTGGAAAACCTTCACTAGTTGAATTTGATGGCAAGATTGGAATGTTAGGGAATGGTAGGTTGTTGATTGATGTAAGTTAACTGATATTAGAGATTTCCATTGTTCTATGCTCTAGCTCTAAGTGATGATGTTGCTGCTCCAGCGTTATGTGAACTCTATTTTTTACATATTTCTCTCTTTGTCGGGCTCATTTTACAGGAGTCGACATGATTGAGAAGTCACATAATTATGGATTACCACCAGTTGAAAAAACATCACCCATTTATAACATCTCTATATAGTAAATAACATATCTTTATAACATATCCATTTAGAACATTGCTCTTAAGATATGCATTTCTATATCAACATAGAATTTCAGAATTATGATTATAGATATGCATTTCTATAATTATAATTGCAATATATCTTTATAATGTACTATATATTGATCTTGAGTGCATATCTATAATCATAGTTCTGAACTTCTACATTGATCATGAGTGCATAGATCAATCTTGAGTGCATATCTATAATCATAGTTCTAAACTTCTATATTGCAACTTGAATAGAACCATGAACCATTGTCATGCTCTCGCACTTTTTTCCTGCATTATTTGTCACTTTTTTGAAGAGTACATACCATGTAAAAAAAAATTCCATGCTAATATTTGTGATTTTTGTTGTAACCATGGCTCATTCATTATTCTCAATGTTCCCCATATGTAGGTCCTGTGAAATTGTTGTTACAGAGGTCAAGCTTTTTGGAGGGCCTAGAAATTTGCTTGTGATAGAGGCGTCGGATGGTAGTAGTCATCAGAAGAAACCCAAAAATGAACTGTAGTAGTTTCTAAAAATGGAGGGTTAACGTAACATTTGGTACTTGAAACAGTGTCAACTGAGGTTCCATTGAAATTGGAGACGCGAACAAATTTCAAGGAAAGGACCGGAAGATGTGGTATATAAAGAATGTATTCAAGATCTTTACTTATCTTGTCTAAGTGTTGTCCCCACAAAGTGACAATGACACTGAATCCTGACATGTCCTTTAATTGTAGAGTTTTTCTCTTTGTTTAAAACTGGTCATGCCTATAAATAGTTGAGCATGGTGACATGGAAAGAACAATGCCAATCAAATCAACAGAAGACCCAAAGTGCTTTTAGGTATGTCCTTGATTTTGGTGAAGTGAAAGTGATGGGAAGGTATTATATCCTCATTTGATATGAGAGGATTTATGGTTGATGATGGTTGCAGGAAAATCTCTAAAGAACTATTTAAATGTGTGTAACATAGTTTTGCATCAGCAATCCTCCCATTGGAAATTATATATAGCTTCCCATTTTCAATCTAATCATATAATGTTTCGGCAACCTCATTTAAATAGGTGATGTGGATTTCCCCTCCTTCCCGATCCAAAAAATCAAACCCAAAAAAAAATCATCTCTCTTTGCATTGTGATATTCGTGAAGGGTTGTTTTTGCTAGGGCACGACCCTCTATATAACACATGTGCATATATGTATTCAATCCACTTATTTGAGTTGGTGTTCTCACAAAATATTTGTTAACCTGGTTTGCACTTGCATCTGTTTGTGGCAGCTGACTATTTTGGAGAGCATTTGTTGGTAGTCGGGTTAGAGCACTGATATGTGTTTCGATAACAATATCCATTTCAATGATAAGAACAATCCTGCAATGGAAAAGGAAATTGGGGAAAAATTAGAATTGAGCAATGGATAGAAAAAATAAATGGAAAGAAATTAGAATTATTATAGGGGAATTATATACATAGGTAATTGAGCAAGGGATGAAGCTTACAATTCACTTTTTATTATTCTAACACAAGATTTGTGTAAGTACACAATGGAGCCTTCTTGTATTGATTTGTTGGTTACATGGTTTGTAAATTTGGAGGGTAGAAGTGTTGTCTAAAAATATAGCCCATCTGAAAGGTCAACATGATGTTGGGCACCCATGTTGAGAACAAAGCGTAGGGAGGACAAATGTAGTATCTAAAATGTAGGGTCAAAATTGGAACCTCCCTCAATTAATTGAGAAATGCCTTCGTGTGTCAAATTTATTTCCATGGAAAGTAAAAGATACTCAAGAAAGTGGGATTTCTGCAAATATATGGTGGAAAATGTAAACTTGTAGCATAGTCAAACATGAAAAGAAGGATGCGCTCACATAGAATTGTTCAACTTGTATATGACGTAAGTAAATTTACACACATTTGTAAACAATGAGAAGCTCTAAAGTTTTCTTCCATATTCATTTATATTTTTTTAAAAGCGCAAACATGAATTCTAACCCTTAAAACAATTCAATTTACAAAAAAGTGACAATGTACAAAGATTTGGATGAAAACAAATATAAGTTGCATAGTTTTTTTTTGGAATTTTAAAATTATAGGTATTTGTTTACAGATATAATGAAAAATACATTAGAAATGCATTTTTATTGGTTTACATAAAGAAGCGAGCAATAGAAAAGTTAGATTATGTGTCCCATATGTATGGCCACAATATATACATGCATTTATTTGAAACGAGTTACAAATTATTATGCTAAGCAAATAAAATGGAAAATAATAAGAACAATATGTACACTTGAACTAACAAAACTATAGGTATTTGTATAGAGATATAATGATAAAGAAATTAGAAATGCATAGTTGTTGGTTTACAAAAAATTGAACATGTATTTTAAAAAGTTTGATTCTCTGTCCGATATATACTTCCACGATAAATACATGGAATTATTTGAAATGAGTTACAAATTGTTTGAAAAAACACTTATAAACAAACTAGTACAAGCTATTTCTTAAATCAAATTTCTTATTTTTTGCTTGTGCAATTTTTTTACACGTTTCTTGTATTTTGTGCAGTTGCAGATGTCTCGATTGTTATTCCCACTTTACTCAATTTGTGGGGTGGTTCATACTTCATTGCATCTTCATTAGAATCATAAACCAAGTAGAAGCCTCATGAATGCAATCCAATTGTTCGGAATTTGGAGAGAAAAATTGGGGATGTTGGCAGCAGGTGGAGGCGATCTCTGATCATCTTGACTATCACTGTTTTAGGTGGTTTTAATTGCCTATAATGCAAAACATTGACAACACATTGAATATGTTTAAAATATTCCTCCCTTTGCAAGTGAGGCATAATTATTGTCAAGCCCATCGAAGGGGGAGAATTATGTTTGTAGTATGCATATTACATTAGAGAGGGAAAAGAAGTGTGTTAGTCCAAGAAGATATTATTATTGATGATGAGAAACTTTAAAAGCCTTGTCGTTGATCAATCTAACGCCAAACTTGGGATGTTTCGAAATGTCCATAGATCAAGGAAAGAACTATACCTCGACACATAGACGAATCATCTCCTAATGATCTAAAGAAGATGCCCCCAAATATCCACTTCACATAAGTGGGTGAGGATAAATACAATAAAGGTAAATGAAAGTACCTAAAGTGAACATAAGCTAAGGTAAAGTACCTACTACTAACAATCTCTGAGCATCTCGGCTATCACTATTTTAAGAATGGTTTCGGTAAATCCTGTAATGCAATCAACATTGACAACATACCTGATGATCCTTTAGATACAACTCTGTCCTCAATTACTGCAAGTGAGAACGTAGCTATCATCAAGCCAATTGAAGGGAGGGGAATTGTGTACCCATCTAGGTGCTATATCGTATCCTACAACTAGAGAGGGAAGAAGAAGTGTGTTAGTCGAAGAAGATATTATTATTTATGATAGGAAACTTTAAAATCCTTGTACGCTGATAAGTCTTGACAGCCCATACTCTGGGATCATTTCGACCAATGGCCTCATCTAGGGAATGAGCCCCTATGACACATATACAAATGCTTATCATTGAGAGTACTAGGCATTCATGCCCCCACTTGTCACTAGTCGGAAAATGACAGATTGGATAACAACTATACATATAAATGAAACAGGTCCTGTTAAAGTTGAAAGAGTTGTCAATGAAAGTACTCTACAATATTCATTAGGAATGTTACTCCATAACATGCAATAAACAGAATCCAAATAGCAAAATGTGAACAAGATGAAGTAATTACTTCCTAATCAATATTGTAAACTCCACCTGAATTTCCTTTAGATAAAACACTCTCATTCTTTACCGCAATAGGGAGAATAAAAAATATCAGATTATTAATCCCATGCTAGAGTGCTCTAGCACCTTATCTTGCAGAAATAAAGAAAGAAGAAGTTAAAGAGTTGCCATAAACAGCTAAAAAGTGAACTTTAAGTGCTTGTAATATTCAACACATACTCTTTTATCAACCAGTTAACATTATCTCTATAGTTTGCTACAATGCATTTTTAGAGTACTAAGATTTTTGAAAACATCCCAACAGTGCTAAAATTATAGATGGTAACAAATTACTTATTAATTTTAGGTCCTGTTAAAAGCGTCTTTTTTTAAACTAGATACAATGGTTCTTGAGAATTTCTTCTATTAGTTATTAAAATAATTGGCTAAATTGGATATGTATGATGTTGTGTAAAAAATTTGCACAGACCAATACAATGAACAACATCCATATCAAAACTAGAAATTGTTTGCATCTGTTTGGGTTAAGTAATACTATTGTGCACCCAAACAAAGATAAATTTATCAAAATATTCCACATACTATTTTATCTAGAATATCCATGACAACTAGGAAAAACTTCTAATATCCATGAGGCTCCAGTTGTACTTCTTATTCAGGGAATCAATGTATTATGAATTTAGGTGAAATACCATCTAATATAAGATCAACAAAAGTGCATCCATCTGCCAATAACACACAACAAAACAATTAGTTTTCATATTTTTTTCAAATGTGAAAAATTGAATAGTAAGAATCTAGAAATAAGAGGAATGGATAATGAAGTACACAACTTGCTATTTGACTCAAGACAAGACATAGGGAATATATTACAAACAACTAATCATTTCAGAAAATCATTCAAATGCATTTCCTGTGGTAAGTCAATCCTATTTGAACATAGGACATCAAGTAAGTTTGTATTTGTGCTAACTGGAAAGAAGGTTAGTATTACCCATTCAAAACTTAGGTTTCCTTTTTAATCTTAGGAAAATGAAACCAACCCTCAAATGAAAAAAAAAACAAATGTCCCATCTCAAGATGCTATCCCCAAGGGGGAATTCACTGTAATTCAATCTTTAAATACAAAATTGTAGATCAACCTACTCTAACCCATTGACCTAATCGCCATGGCTGGTACGAATTCAAACAAAGAGATTAAAATTATCCACCAGACCATGCAATGAAAACATGAACCTCCAACAAGGGATAAGGAATCTGGTGAAATAAAGACATTGATTGATGCTCCTGAATGCCATAGTGAAATATGGTATTCAAGTATCCATATCCACAAATGAAGCCCCAATCTACATATATGAGTTTCTGTCGGCAGACCAGACAATGATATTTAAGATGTGAGGGATTAAACATGGATCATTGACAATATGACAAGAAGCCTGTTGAATAAATACTTCAAATGGTCTATACCCCTTCCAAAGCCATCCATAGGTCTCATTGTAATAGAATAATCATTGGCTCAGTAGAGGCCATATGCTATGGTGCATTCTCTGCATTCTATTATATGCTCAATTCAAATGAACAATATCCATATGCATAAACCAGAAACTAATTGCATTTTTTTAAATTCGACCAATAAAAACAAACATAATCCAATCTCTTTGTATCATATCAATCATCCAAAAGCATTTATGAAAACATGAAACAATTATATATTTTTAAGTTCTATTGCCATAAAAAATTCTACTAACACATTAGAAAAACAAAAGCAGAGAGAGAGAGAATTTCCTACATCTTCTAATGCCTCATCATACAAACATCTTTGGCAAGAAACAAATCAACTGCAATGAAATTGATAAATAGAAGTTGGATGCATACTAGATATCACCTAATAGCATGGTCCCATGCTAGGGGCTATTGCTCCTATTTATTTGGGAAATCATGGTCCCATGCAAAACAAATTAATGTTGCTGCTAAAATAACATAGCAAAATTGTTGAAGTTTCTCAGTAGCTATATTTTAGGGAGAGGATTTTCAACCCCATAAAGTAGTAGGGGGCACAGAAAATAAATTATCTGTAGCATAGATTAAACATGTTTTAGGGAGCTTGTTATTGACACTGTGGCATTTAGTCTTAAGCTTCCCTTTCAAATTTCCATCGAAAAATTTAGTTTAGCGAATTCATGGGATCCCTACTTTTGCTAGTGCTAAAGCTTCCTATTTTATCTCTGCACATAAAAATAAATAATCATGTTGACCCTATTAATGCTACATGAATATCCTATTTTCTCTCTCTTTCATCTGCTCAAATTTTTTAGCTTTCCCATTGGCATGTAGACCATGCTCTAAGAGTTACCCCGAACTTGCCTATTATTGACATGAACCATGCCCAAGTAGGAAGAAACTTGCAATGACAGAGAGAATTGTCAAAACTACAAAATCAATGGAGGACATGGCTTTCGAAGAGCAATTTCTCCACCTCTAAAGGCCATTCAATACAACATGAACTTCCACCAAGGGATAATTATTTTGTAGTCTATTCGATACAATTCATGATTCAGACAACCTGTCCTATACAAGATCTTCAGACATATGCGACCCTGATAGTAGCACATAAGGATTGCAAAGGTAGTTTCCCATGCCAATCTGTTCAGTTCCTAGAATCACCACATTAAATGTTACTAAAAACCCACCCTCATGGGTTTCCATGCTCCCTCTTAAGGACCCCAATAGCATTCTCCTCCTAATTCCAAGACCCCTAAGACAACAATTTAACCAATACCCTAGTCAAGGGGCTGATGGAAATCCATTGATTTAGTGATGTTGAAAGACAGGCTAGGTCCCATATGACAATTCTGTTGTAGTAAATGAAATTTCTAGAGCCATTTACAATAGTCATATATTATTAGGGAAAGAGATTAAAATTCATGCACAACCATATCTTTCAAACCTTCAAAAAGTCTTAAACAGGTGGAAAAAGGAAATCCTCACAATGTACCAAGAACTATAAATAGTTGGCTTTAACTGTCAATGGCAATTCCCTTGATAATATTGTTCATAGTTTGAGAGTCCTAAAATTTAAAGTGATTCCATTTTCCAATATTGAGTTGGTGAAGCATCAAGGCACAAGCTGTGCCAACTTATGTTACATTCTAGCGACCTATGTACGATTGTCTGAAGAGATAATGTTATTTGACATTACCATTAAGATCAACTTTAATATAGATTTAATTGTCAAATTTACAGATGGTGAGGCTCAAGCACACATATCTTGAGTCCAAATGGGCCCTGAGAAGTACTAAATTATGGTGATGTAATCAATAGTAAGTTTATGGACATAATATCTCCAACAGGTGCATACACATCATCTCGTGATAGCATAGTTGAATCCCAGTAAACCAAACATACACATAATCTAGATCAAGATTGAAACAACAAGAACTATGAGGTCTATGATGAAAAGTAAATACCAAGATAGAGTGTTTAGTGTTTACTTTTACCGATCTGACTATATGGACTCTGCTAAATAAGGTGTTAACGTCATCAATCTCCAACTATTTGAGTTATCGCCCTATTTTATGAGAAAAAGAAATAGTACGGTCAATTGGGTTTCTATAACATAGCTTCTCAAAGATGTAATGATAACACACATTAGTCACAGAATTTTGGGTGTTTTCTTGGCTCGTGATGACTTCTCGACATGTGATTATACCTAGTTTTACAGCTAATATCCTTATAGCAATTTAGCCATGAGGGACCATGGAGTAATAATGCAACCTGAATTGTGACCCCAGGTGTATATCCTAGCCTAGATTAATTATAGTTATGGCCTCAATAAAGCAGAAGAAACAGGGATTATTCCAAATAAGATCTATAACACTATCCATAAATCCAAAACCAGTGTCTGATTGAATAATCTTAGTTGTTTTGTTTTAGCAATAGATACTGCAAAGCATGAAGGTTCAAGAGAAATCCACACATAAATACCATTCAAATCATCTATGGAATGATCCTACAGCCAACGGAAGAAGTAGATAGTAAACTTAATTCAAACAGGAGCTACAGACAAATTAAAAAGAAAAGGATGTGTTACCTGTAAACAGAGAGAGGCAGGTGCGAGCAATCCAATACCAAAAAGCGATCAGATATATCCCATGCAAATTTGCAAATGATATATAGTTACACACATTCATGATTCAAAAGTGCAATATATACCCCGCAGCATGCAAGTGCTAAATATACTCTCGCATTCAGCATGCAAGTGCTAAAAAGGGAAAAACTTAAAACAACAAAACTGCTAAAAATAGTGAAAAAAGCAAAAACGTCAAAACAATCATCAAAACCATCAAATCACACGTCAAATTTAATTACATGGAAAAAATGTCAAAACGACCGTCAAATTTAGGCTAGTGGCATGAACGACCATAGGCCCTTTACCATAGGGGAACACCTTCAGCGTAAAAATACTAAATGATGTTTAAAATTTTTGGAGGCACATGATCGACTATCTACTATGTTTTTCTTAAAAGCATGAGTACTTCTTTGAATTTCAACTTTTTGACCTACTTATACTTGACCATTTAAAAAAAATGTTTAGAAACCAAACTTAAAAATGTTATAATTCATGTTCTTACAAAAAATTCAAAACGTGAGTATAAGATTCTCAAATAAATCATACAATTTGAGGTTTCTCTATTTTCATAACAAAAAAATGTCCACTTAGGACCCCCTTTTAACCCCCACAATCCATGCACTTACCCATAAAACACTTCGCAGTCATGTCAATCATGTTGAGATGTATTTCAAATATGAATACAATTCATGGAATGCTCTTAGAATATTTTAGATGCGTATATCCTTTGTGTATAGTGATCTCCAAGGTGTATTAATGTGTCGCAGATGTAAATGACCTCTAAGGGCATTTTTTCATATATGAGACTCTTCGTTGATTTCCCACATGGGATGACTAGAAAATTAATCCTAGGCCAACCCGATGAAAGTACCCAATTTGAAAACTTGACCATTGTACTTAGAGAGGATGGGTTTGATAGGGTGGATGGGTTTGATAGGGTGGAGAGGTTTGGTACCAAACTTGTCTAAGGGTGTTAAACCTAACCCATAGGTCAAAACTCATGGAATTAAAAATGGAGAAATGTTTGCAAATATGTATTGATGATCCTAGGAAAACTAGAAATGATCCCGAGTGTGAAACTTTGGAAAATATAGGTGACCAAGGAAATATAAAGGAAAACATAGGGGGAAAATGTGTGTCAAAATATTCAAATATAAGTCACTAGTCAAAATTGATTAGTATATGGTGCAAAAAATTGATGTTTTCAAGTGACTTGGACCAAAATTAGGTTACTACATATGCCCCCCTTTATATTAGTACTAAAAATGCTATATTAAAGGGATAAAGATGTGTAATTATGCTTATTATTATATTTGGTGATGGAATATTGTAGTTAAATTGTTATTGTGTCCCGTGTCAACACCTACAACCATGTGGAAATGAAAATGTTGTGCACACCTATGATGAGTGCGCCTTTGATCAGTCTTGTACATTGGTTACAGAGGAGTCAAATTTCATCCACTTCATGTACTGAAATCTATTTCTATGTAAATTGTGCTTTATTGTTTGTTACTTAGCCCTACCAAAGGGAAGTCTCTTCAGCTAGTCATACACAACCCTTCAAAAGGTCACAACACAAGAATTCTTCAAGTTTTTCACATGTTGGGAAAGGAATCCCCATTCAGTAGAGATAATGTGTCCTTTCACAACCATATAACAATTTGTGTACAACCAGTCATTACCACCATAATGAAAATCATGGGCTTCTATGGAGTCAAAATAAGTATCGATGTTAGACGTATTTGCGGATATATCCTCGTCATCATGTTGAGCATCATAACTTGACACCACAATAACATTTGTCTCTCACGCTTCATATAAATCATTCCCCTACATAAGATCGATAACCAATATCACAACCACATAAGTTTTAAATAGATTTGTATCAGAAATATGCATGGACATATTAATTGAGCTTGCTTACATGAAGAATCTCATTGCCATCAATATTATCTATTTTTTACCTTGAAAAATACTTTTCCCTTTCCGTGAAAGGTACTCCCACAATTTCATTCTTGCTAGAATGGTTGTAAGGATCATGTATGTCATGTTTCGATGATGGTTATTACGGAAATAGTAAATTTGTTACTCATAAACAAAAAAGACCTTAATTGTTTATGCATGTGAACAATTCAACACCTTGTATCCCACCTATTTTCCATAGTCTCCTAAACCATGCCCTTGCTCCACCCTCCATTATTGCTCCATTTTTTGAAAATATTCTCACCTCTTTATCGACAATTACCTTCTCCAGTCAATGTTTTGAGGAGAATCATATACACTTATCTACTCATTGATAACCTTTAAGGCTATCTCACTCAAATTAAAAAACTTACAAGACATTTTCATTGCCCATCCATGCTCTCTGTAGCCTATTCCTCTTGTTAAGGCTCTTATTTTGTATGATTTGATCTATTATCCTATGTTCCGTTTGTTTTTCACGTTAAACATTCCCCTTAGCTTTCTTTTTCCAATACCTACATAACCTGGAGGCCTCATAGGAAGATGCTACATACACTTAATCTTATGTAAGTGAGTGTGTAGTCTATTTAGTGACCAAAATGGACGACCATCGTCATCAAAAAATGTGTTGCACATGTATAAAAATAGTAGTGTGAATCTCGTTTACAAATAATCATATCAAAAACCTTGAACTCGCCCTCAAATTTTCATTAAAGAAGGAATCACAAGGTTAAAAGCCTTAAAAAGGTAAATAAATCAAGTAGAATATTTGAGTGTGCTCGAAAATAAGGAAGTGTCCTTACAGGTTTTAGTCCCTCCTCTTAAGGAGTGGAATGTGAGGTATATGGAATCTAATCGGTATCATATTCATCATACATGTCTATGTCAACATCATCAACAGGGTCCTTAATGTACTCCTCTTCCTTTTTCTCCTCCACCTCCACCTGCCATAGTGGCCGATGTAAACATGTCAATGCAAAAATATATAAAATGAAAAAATGTATATATACACGATGATGGATCAAAAAATAAGTAAAAACAAAGCTTAAATTTGTGGGTACAAATCATCATGACCATTATTTCCACCCTTATCAACCTTTTTCAACTTCACCGCATCCTGCCAAAGGGGTCAATAAATACATGTCAACTAAAAAACATATAAACGAGAAGTGCATATGAGCATGAAAATGGAACAAAGAAGAAATTCAGCCAATGCTTACCTGTGCTGACCCCTCACCTACACCTTTTCTTGGGAAATAATAAAACTCCCACCCACATTTATTTATGGGATACTAAGAAATGAATGGTGGAAACTTAGGACATTGTTTCTCCTAAAATAGTTATTGTAAACAAGCATAAGTATTATATAAGTGTGAAAAACAACCAATCGAACTGACATGGTCAAATGTGAAAGTTTTTTGAAATAAATGATCTTATTGACATTTTCCATTGAAAGGAGAGAGAAAACGTAAAAACAATTACTCGCCCAGACCCGGTGGGAATCCTAACCCCATTGGTGGATGAACCATTTAAAATCCTCTTAGGAACTTGAGTAGGTTGAGATGAACATATAAACTCAAGGCATGCATGTAATGATGATTGATTGATGATTTATTTCTCCTAAAAGAATTAATGAAATAATTTGTTGGCATCAAACAAATTGAATCAAACTACAAAATTACCATTCATAGCTAATAAATAATATTGCATACAATGAGCTCTAACTAATAGATTTATCGCAGGACATTCATTCCTTCCGGGCCATCCATCTTAAATAAGGAAAAATAAGAAGACAACCACTAGAAACATAAAATTTAGATTGATGGAATTGGTATAAGATATCTATGAAATATATGTATACATGTGGTAGATGCATGACATCTATGGTGATATAAGTCACCAGTATTTGGAGACCCATACAACATACAATAAAAGGTCATATAGAGGATAGGGAATGACATCTAGGAACAAAAAATGGGCATGCACGTGAACCTTATTCCTCACCCATGGAAAACTATATCTAAAATTATGTATGTAAACATATCACATTTCACAAGACCACACTTATCACAAGAAATTTGAATAGTCTCTTGCATTCTTCTTCTTAAACCTATCTTTATTATTATATGTATATGGAATGAGCATCGATGTTGTATTAAACACAAAATATTGTTTTTTTTCATATGACCTTTAATAGGGAAATACGAACTTTACATCAAATTACCATGAGAATAACTAAGCTTGCTAGTAGTAAAAACCTAATAGTTTCACTCGCACTCAACACACTAATAAGAAGGGTTTCTTTGTCTAATTGGGAATTTTCCAACATTAAGTTTATTTTTCCCTATATATGTAAATATTTTCTTACATTCCACCTACCTATATTCCGCTCATCTCATATAGAATTTTTGGTAATTTTCAATAAATAGGTTGTTTTATTGGGTTGTATTGGATTCCCCACTAGTACATTCCAAGAAATGAGTATGTCATTACCCTGTAGACACAAAATCACGCACATATTACTATTTTATTATACCACTAAGTATGTTGTTATATGTATGGATCTTCAGTAAGAAAAGTAATCAAATGTGACACACTTCCTAGTCCATCCACTTGCTTTGATTGTTTCTATCATCTTTCTCTCTTACTTATGTCACTTCTATACCCAGTTTTGGTTAGGTCACATGGATCCCTATCTATCGATCTCTTCACATTTGTTATCAGTTATCTCAGGACACCAGTGCCCAGTCTGAACACTAGCGCCCAAGCACTCATGTCCACCCTGGGCACTCTTGTCCTCTTACTTCTTGTTCACATTTTTAACATTTATGGTCGACTTTTTCAATTTTCTTACTCATATCCCGAGGTCCTAGTCAGCATGTCATACCACTAGTGTTAAAATTCAAGAAAGAGATCCCTATATACACAACATACATACCATTATAGGGGCAGGAAATTATCAATGGATATCTTATCTACATACTATCAAAGGGACTACATTTTTGGGCTTGTTACTTTGCATACACTGCATACGAAGGGGAAGTTCTAAATTCCATCCCACACATTTACATTCTATCTAGTTATAGCATGTTATCTTGGCATCATCAGCATGAGGGCAGGCTAAGGATACGATTCCACACACAAGCACATAGAACTACATGGAGTCTTAAATGTAGTGCAATGCTCGATTGTAAGTTCACTCTATCGGGTGACTGTCGAGGCTAGTCCAACTACCCATATGCATCTTTCTTTTTTAGGATTTGATGTAGTTTGGGGGTTTTGTAGGATATCATTTGTTTTGCAGGTTACTAGTGAATTCGGTGATCATCCAATGACATACAAGTGACCAACATTGAAGGATAGCAAAAGCCTAGTGATATAAGGAAAATCATATTATGAGTCTCTGTACAGTCACAGACGCCTAAAAAAGGTCTCTGACACCTAAGCCCCCTCACCCCTTCCCAGGTACCCTTGTCCAAACCACTCTACAAGTTCTAGAATTTATATTGAGCGTTTCTAGCATGTTGCCCAAGTTTTTCATCAGTTTTTCTAGTTTGGATATACTTTGGGATAAGTAAAAATCAAATAAGTGTCATATCTCTCATATTTGTTTATACGACTGCATCTTTAGAGTGCTTAACATTTTTACTATGTTATATTTTTGAACCTTGGTGCATTTATGTTGTCATTGAGGTTAGGTGGAATTGATGGCAAAGGTGTGATTGGTTAAGTGAGGCTAAGAAAGGGGCATGAAGGTTGAATGTGAGTGGTTTTAGGATGATTTCAGGGTGTCGCAAGCTTGGTCAGTGAGGTAGGAGATCACTGGAGGTGTGGAGAAGCTTAGGTTTCTTTACTTAGGTTTCCCAAAGGTCTTATATGGTGTCTCAAGTATGTTCAAAAGTTTATAGGATGGTCATCTGCTCAGATGGTGTAAATCATAGTTGAAACTAGCTTATTTAGGCCTAGTTCTAGAGCCTAATGAGGTGTAAGAGCTCAATGTAGGACATGGAAATCATATGGAATCATGGTAGGAGCATAATAAAACTTCCTATAAAATTTAGGAGCATCTACAAGGTTTAATTTATCTTTTGGAAGCACAATTCAAGTTCTCACCAAAACTGCCCTTGAGTACTAGCAATGGAAGCTAAGGTAAATGAGATTGGTCTAGGATTTACATGAATATTTATGATAAAAAAATTCTAACCGAGCATTTTATGAGCATAGATGATAGTTGTTCAAGTAAATTTTCATCAAGTTTCTGAGGAGGAATATGTGAGAACTTACGCAAGTTTGTACTAAGAACCGGTTTCTCAAGAAAAGAGACTAATTTGATGCACCATATGAGATGGTATTGGAATTTCCATGGTGATCCATGACAAATTATCCACTAGAGATCCATGAAGGATGTAATCATGAAGGTAATGGACCAATTTTTGAGGATCACTCTAAAAATGAGTATTTCTACAAGAAATTTGAGGGAAATTTTGATCAGAAACAAAGAAGTTCTAATAAGGTATGCCAAAATAGTTGCCCTAACTTCTTAAGCCTCATTTGAATCGATAAATATGACAATGGAATGTCTTTACTCGATAATATCTTTTGAATTTCTATGGAAATATATCAGAGATTATGTAAATACCTATTCTAAGTCAAAGGGATTGAAGTTTTTTGTTTAAGAAAGTGGAATATACCATACTGTTTCTAAAAAGGGTAACTCATTCTATGTAGGACCCTCCTAATGGACCCTATGTTCTCAGAGGTATGGAGAAAATTGATTGGTTATCTCCTCCAAATCCACTCAAGAATTGACTAATAATTTCCTAGAACACATGATCAGTGATGTGTATGTGAAATCATCATAGGTCATGTTCATGTGTGAAGTTTTGATAACTAGTATGGCTCAAAATCATGGATGGACCCCATAAGAAAACAACTATTTTGTGAAAAGTTCAGTGTACTAGGAAACGCTTAATTTGCAAAGCAATCCATACCTTAATTTTTTGTGAAAGATGATTGAGTATGCGCTCTTCAAAGTGTTCATAAATTCATCTGGTGCTCCTCAGTTGTTATGGAGGTTGATGATACAGTTGTGTTTTTTCTCCTGACCACTTGAGAATTCTCATGATATGGGAATTCATTCAGTGAAGAAATGTTATAATGAAGTCATACATAACAAAATTGTCCTGTAGGACTAGTAAAAGTGAGTAAGACTTTGAGTTGGTCCTGAATAACATGAAGGTGTCCCATTATGAGCTATATATTCAATTCATTTGAATTTGGTTCTGATGAAGTGATTTCATGCAATAATCCTTACATGAATGATCATGTGCAGATGAAGGTGTCCTGGCTAGAAGCTAGTCAAATCAAGAAAGTCCTGTCTTGGAGTGCAATGTAAGAAGTACTTCTACGCAGTTCTGATGTACATGTTTATGATTCAATGATCAGGTGTATCAAGTTGCAATAAGATGGTTTTTGTAGCATGAATACATGGTTATGAAGGATGATAATTCTTTATGAAACAATAGAGGATTAAGGTTGGAGACTAGAGCTTTATGAACTAGTGAAGAATGTCCTCAGCTATAGCTTTGAATAAGGAGTTTATTCACTATAATAATCAGATAGGTATGAGACTGTATCACTCATGCTTGAGTCTCTTTGTTCATTTCATGGAAATGAATGCTTAATAATTTGAAGAAAATCCATAAAGTGAAGTTTTGAAATGACTTTGGTAAGTTCCATGAAGGTGAGTTCTGGGCCATGATGAAATCCCTCAAACAATGAGCTAGGGTTTGGTGACTCTAAAACCCTAACTGTATACCCAATCCATACCAGTTTTAGAAAATCTGGAGACTATATGATTGTCCTGGTACTCATGCCTTTTAATAGATTTTTATGGATTAGATGTGAAAGAAGACCTTCATGAATTTTATAATATGTCTGTAAAGTTGGGATAGACTGATATTGGATGTGACTATAGCACACAAAATCACGCACATGTTTCCACTATGAGTTTTGACTACACCATCAAGTATGCCATGTCCTATATGTATGGATCTACGAAGTAAGAAAGGTAATTCACTGGTGACACACTTCTCTAGTCCATCTGTTTGCTAAATGATAAAATTCTCATTTTTGACATCTCTCACCAAGTTGTGAAGAACTTCTGCACACTGGTCTTGGTCAGGTCATTTCAAGCTCGAATCCATGATTGTGTCTAGTGCTTCATCACATGTTTTCAGTTAAAATTATGTTCATTTGACACCAATGGTCCTCAATATGGACACTCATACGCCCAGAGAAAACATCCTGTCCACCATCTAACCCTCTTATCCTACTATGTTCTTGTTCTACAGCTTTTGACATTTATGGTCAATTCCTTTTCAGTTTTCAAATTACTCCTATGACTAAGGTCTCAGTCGGCATAGTCATGCTCATTAGTTGTTGAAATTCAAAAACTATATCCCTGATATATACACAACAACATACCATGTATAAGGGCAAACAATTATAAAGGAAAGTTTGGAGTTTATCTACATAGTTATGCAAAAGGACTGACATTTTGGGATTATTATCTCTAACATGACCACTACACCAGAGAATGAGGGAAGTTTCTAAATTTCATTCCACACATTATGTACTTCTATCTAGCTATAGTTCGTTATCTAAGCGTCATTAGGCAGTTGAGGTGAAACCTACAAGAGTCATGATTCTTGTCACACAAGCACTTTTAGAACTACCTTGAATGAGTTTGTAGGATGTGAGTGACACAAAACACTCATGTCATAAGTTCACTAATGTTGGGTGACCGTCAGGGTTAGTCCTCAGTCTGACTCACCATTTGCATCTTTATTTTTTACGAGATTTTGATGGAAGACATTTGAATAGTCCTATAAATAGAAGTTGATATCATCAGTGTTTTATAGATTATAATAAAATTCAATGTATACATCCTGTTGTCATAGCTTGGATGAACTTACAACAGTGACAGGTTGATAGCAAATAACCCTAGTGACATATAGATGTGGTCTAATATTGAAAAGGAGATGATGAAATGGTCACAGAGAGCCTACAGAAGGTATCTGGAACCCTAGCATCCTTTGTCCTAACCCATACACCCTTGTCCCAGCCAGTTCTGTAGGAGTTTCAAATCATGAATTATAAGAAGAACTAAAGTTTAGCACAAAGACTGCCCAACCAGTTACAGTCAGATTTCTCACAACTTAGAGTAGGAGCTTCGTTTGATAAGTGAAAATCATATATGTGCCCTATCGTGATCTCATGTGAGTCTTACATGAAATGCAGCCTTGTGAAAGAGTTCCTTAGCATTTTATTTTGTTGTATCGAGAAAGATATAAGTGAGAAGTAGAAATTAGATTTAGATAATTTTAGTTAAATCATAGTGGTGACTACCCCTTGCCCTAGAAGATCCAAAAACCCCTCAGTGTGATCAAGAATCGATCTTGCAGAAGTCCTAAGTAACAGCTTAGCATCATGTTAGTGTTAGATCATATACTTGATGATGTTGAAGCTTGAGGCTGAAATTCAGTTGATCTTGGACTAAAAATGCTAGTGTTTATGACATTTTTCAAATAGGTTTCTTCTTGTCTAACAAACCCACGTAGGTTCTTAGTAGTTTCTGTAACTCTGGAGTATTAGCTCCATTGTTTCGCCAACAAAAAAAATTCTAGATGCACTCCTTGAAATCTTACATAGTAACCATAGACCACTCTACCTTCTTGTCCTAGTGTTAGTTCAACACATGATGATGTTCAGTAAATATTATATGCTTGTTCTTGATTGTGCTTTTGTAGATTAAATAATGTCTCTATGTAATTTACAATGATGAAAATCTACATGTGCATGATGATTTGGTTCTCATACTAGTCAGGATGAATGTAAACTCTAACTTAGATATGCTTCTGAGATAAGTGAAATTGATCAGATATGTGCCCTGTCTATCTCATTTGCTTACATGGTTGCATCTTTAGATGTACTTAGCATTTTTATTTTTTTGTATATAATTATAGTGACTCTAAAATTAGATTTAATATTCATATTTTATTAAATCATTTCCCGAACCCCTCTCTTAGTAGCCCCTTTCCCTAGGATCCAAAAAACCCTCATGGATAAGAATTGATCTTTCTCTCCTAAGCAAGTTATGCATCATGTTAGTGTCAATCATATACTTGATGAAGTTATTGAGGCTGAAACTTCTTGATCTTTATCAAAATGCTCAGCTTTTATGACATTTTTCAAATATTTCTTCTAGTTAACAAATGTTCCCAGAGTTCCTACTAGTTTCTGTAACTCTAGTATAATCATTGTTTCACCAGAACAAACACTTTTCTAGATGCACTCCTTGTTCTTACATAGTAACCAAGACCATTCCACCTTCTTTTAGTGTCTGTTACAACACATGATGATGTTCTTATATATTATATGTTTGTTCTTGATTGTGCTTTTGTAGATAAAGAATCATGTAATTTCCAATGATGAAAATCTACATGTGCATGATGATTTTTCTCATACTAGTCAGGATGAATGTAAATTTTTATCTCATATTCCTTATACTTCTGCAAATATTTCCAATGACTACATAAGATATATCTTATGAGAGTTCTTCTCCTACTTCTCTATATGTTGATGACTCACTTGATGAAATACTTGCATGTGAAACTTTGTCTGATAGTGATGCTAATTATATTTTTGATCATGAACATGTTAGTGAGGATGTTACTTCTCTTAAGACTACTAAATGTGAATTTTCCACTCCACTTTCTTCTACTTCTGGAGGTTATTTCCAATGAAATTCATGGTGATTCTAGTACTCCTTCTAGTTTCACCTCTTATTGGTTTTTTTTTACTTCTACCATTGGCATTCCTATCAGTATTACATGTTCTTCTCCTCCTGTTTTCCTCTTCTTATTCAGCTAGATGATATTCATATTGATTCTTTTATTCCTACATAGTATACCTCCTCTTGTTTCTTCTACATATACATCTAGTGTTCCCATAATCATCTTCTATCTTCTACTTCTTCTTCTCATGATTCCACTCATAATGGCAAGATTCAACCTCTCAATGTGCCTCTCACATCTTCTATGATTCTTTCACATGATATTTTATCACTCATGCATGTTTTTGGTCATCTTGAAATGCTCAATTTCAATCTCTTACTCTTGAAAGAAAATCCTACTATGTTTCTATTGATAATAACTCTCTTCATGGACAATCTTATTCCAAAGAAAATTCATAATTCATACTTTTCATAACGTATTTTATCATGCTTACATTTTCATGTTTCAATGGCACTAGCAATCCATATATGTATCTTAAACATTATCGTTTAGCTATGGCTTCTTATTTGAATGATTGATTGTTACTAAAATCCTTCCATCATAGTCTTTTCGATGATGCTCTTCAATGGTACACTGATTTTCCTTTTGGATCTATTAGTACATATTGTGAAATGGAAGTGTAGACACCAAATTTGGGTAACACTTCCCCTTCACCCCACATGTATATTAATTTAGTTACCCATAGTTAAAATTAATGATCTTGCTCACAATATTCAATATTTAATTACCTTAATTAAACTGATTTCCACCTCAACTAGACACCTCATCATGAACCTATTCTTAGCATGTTTCCTTTTTACTAGGACTCAATATCCACTCACCATAAACTAACTAAGACTTAGTCTTGTTAGGAATTAGAGAACAAATATACGGAAACAATTCCTCAAACCACAACAGTAGGAAACTATATAGCAGAATTATACTTGCAAAAATATAACAGCATAAATAAATAATGCACAAAAGAAGACAATACAAGATTTAACGTGGTTCACCCAATGTGGGCTACGTCCACCAAGAACTTGCTCAGATTTTATTATCAACAAGAGTAAAACAACTCTCACAGTCTTCTCTCAGTTATGAACTCACAACAGAATTCCAAAGATGCTAAACCACATCTAAACCACAATTGACACCCAATTGCTTAACCTTGATCACTCTTGATCACCTCTTGATCACTAAGACTCAAGACCTCTTGAACACACAAGATATCTTCAAGATACCCTAACACCTCTATTTATAGGATTACAATCCTTTAAGAAGTCCTAAAGCCAACCCTAGAAGTTTGAAAGTCATGACCTTTCAACTTCCCACGGCTGAAAAAAAAATGTCATCGACGTTAACAGTCATTAACAACAACATATTAACAGCAACGTCACAATGGCATGGAACGTCACAACAGAATGACTACAGAATGCTCCTGAAGTCTCCAAACTTAACCATTTGAACTCCAACACTTCAATACTGATTCAAGAAGACCAAAAATAGGCTCCACACCCCAACAATCTCCCACTTGGAGACTGTTTCCACTGAGAAAAGTTCTTAACCCTTCATTATCAACCATGAAGGCCAATCAAAGTTGAACACAACTTCAACTTCTCCCTTGTGACCACCTTGGTCATCATATCCATAGGATTCTGACTGGTATGAATCTTTTCTAGCTTCAACTTATCTTCTTCCAAAGCTTCCCTGATGAAATGATATCTCAGCTGAATGTGCTTCGTCCTAGAGTGGAAAGCGGAGTTCTTCGCCAAATGAATAGCACTCTGACTATCACTGTGTAGTCTCCCAACTTCCTTCTTATGACCCAACTCATCAAGCAACTGTTGTAGCCAAATCATCTCCTTGTTTGCCTCTATGGCAGCAACATACTCATCCTCTGTGGTTGACAAAGCCACAACCTTTTGTAACCATGAAATCCAACTCACCATTGTATCACCAACCGTAAATACATAACCTGTCGTGCTCCTCCTGCTATCCAAATCTCCTGCCATGTCTGAATCTACATAGCCACACAATGTAGTGTCTGATCCACTGAAACACAATGTTTCTCCCATGGTCCCTCTCAAATACCGAAGGATCCACTTTACTACCTGTCAGTGCTCTCTACCTGGATCACTCATAAACCTACTCACTTCTCCCACTGCATGGGAAATGTTAGGCCTAGTGCATACCATAGCATACATCAAGCTACCAACCGACTGATGAGTACGGTACCCTAGACATCTGGATTCTATCCTCCTCAGTCTTGGGACTCTGCTCCTTTGATAATTTAAAGTGACCTTGCCAAAGGAGTACCAACCAGTTTAGCATCCTGCATACTAAACCTCTCCAAGACCTTCTTTATGTACTCTTCTTGAGATAATACTAGCTTCCTCTCCTTCCTGTTCCGAGTTATTCTCATACCAAGGATTTGTTTTCTGCCCCCAAATCCTTCATAGCAAAGGAGTCACCTAGCTACTTCTTGAGTACCTTTATTTCCTGCATGTTCTTCCCTGCAACAAGCATATCATCCACATACAGGCATAGAATAATATAACTACCATCAAGAAACTTCTTGATGTACATGCAATGGTCTGAGTGACACCTGGAGTAACCCTGCTCCTGCATAAAACTGTCAAACTTCTTGTACCACTGTCGTGGAGCTTGTTTTAGGCCATACAAGCTCTTCTTCAATTTGCACACTAACCTCTCCTTCCCTTTGACCTCATAACCTATGGCTACTACATATACAATTCCTCCTCCAACTCACCATGAAGGAATGCAGTCTTCACATCCAACTGTTCTAAGTGCAGGTCTTCTACTGCTACTAAACCAAGAACAGTCCTAATAGAAGTCATTTTAACAACAGGAGAAAAAAATTCATCAAAGTCTATACCTTTCTTCTGTGTAAATCCCTTGACCACCAACCAGGCCTTATATCTTTTCCTTCCTCCATCTTCCTCTTTGATTCTATACACCCACTTGTTCTGCAATGCTCTCTTGCCCTTGGGTAGCTCCACCAGATCCCAAGTCTAGTTTTCCATAAGAGATCTATGCTCTTCATCCATGGCCTACTCCCACTTCTTCCTAGCATCCACCTGCACTGCTTCCTCAAAGCACTCTAGCTCTCCACTGTCAGTGAGCAATAAATAATTCAAAGATGGAGTAAATCATTCAGGTTCCCTTCTTACCCTAGAAGACCTTCTCACCTTAGGAGTTTGGGGTTCCTAGATGAGTAGGTTCCTGAACTGGCTGTGCCAGAACATGTTGCACCTGAACGGCCCCTTAGACACCTTGTTGTCTGCAATGTCCTCTAACACTGTGTATTATTTCTTTGATTCCTCTTTCTGTTCCTGCAACTGATCTTTATACATGAATTTTTCATTAAAGACAATATCTCTAGACCAAAATATTTTCTTGTCTTTAAGACTCCAAACACAGAAACCAAATTCATCCTCACCATATCCAACAAAGGTGCATTTCTCAGACTTAGCCTCTAACTTGGTCCTATCATATTTATCAATGTGAACAAATACCTCACATCCAAATACTCTAAGAAATGAGTAATCAATTTTCTTACCAGACCAAGCCTCCTCAGGTATACCTCCATCCAAAGCCATAGAGGGTCCTCTGTTAATCAGATAAATAGTTGTGCTTACCGCTTCCACCCAAAACATGAGTGGCAAGCCCCGCATGTAACCTCATGCACCTAGCACACTCCATGATTGTCCTATTCATTCTCTCTGACACTCCATTTTCTTGTGGAGTATTTGGAACCTGTTCTTTGCCTGTGGATCCCATTTACCGAACAGTAATCAAGAAATTCATTGTCTGCAATACTCCCCTCCATTATCCAATCTGAGACATTTCAACTTGAGACCTGTTTCATTCTCAACCAAGGCTTTCCATCTTTTGAAAGTTTCAAACACATCAGATTTCTTTCTAATGCAATATACCCAAACTTTTCTAGTTGCATCATCAATGAAAGTGACATAATAACATGAACCACCAATAGAGTTTACCTTAGCTGGCCCCCATACATCTGTATGCACTAACTCCAACTTACCCTCCTTCCTGGTAGGTCCAACCTTGAGGAATCTCACTCACTTCTATTTCCCATAAACACAGTCCTCACAGAAGTCCAAATCTAACTCCTTTAATCTGGGAAACCTGTCCTTTATAATCTGCATGCCCTTTTGACTCATATGACTGAGTCTCTAGTGCCACAAAGTTACATCTCCATCTACAGCAACTAAATTGCAATAATCAGCACCACTAGTTAAATACAAAGTACCAATTTTCTTACCTCTTGCAACCACAAGAGCTCCCTTAGTAACCTTCCAAGAATCCACTGTAAAACTAACCGTACAACCATCACTACCCAACTGACATTCATTGATATCAAGTTTCCACCTCAACTTAGGCACATGCCTAATGTCCTTAAGTAGCCATGTGTTCCCATTCTGCATTTTCACCCTGAACACAACCTTTCCCTACTATGTTGCATGGTTCATCATCACCAAGATATACATGTCCAAAATCACCTTGAACAAAATCAAGTAAAGTAATGTCTATGTGGGGTGGCATGGAAAGAAGCCCTTGAATCTAACACCCAAGATTCAGCAATATTATCTAAAGAAAGAATTAAGGCATCTTGAAAAACATCACCTACTACCAAATTTACCTCTTTAGTTTCCTCCTTTGTTCTTCTTATCCCAAAGAGCCCAAAAATATTTCTTAGCATGACCAACCTTCCCACAGTGCCAACATTCTAACTTACTCTTGGACTTTGACCTTCCGCGATCATTTGACTTCCCATGGTTACCTTTCCCTCTATTCTTTTGTCTCCCTCTACTCTCCACCATCAAAGCATTTCCAGAAGTAGAAGAATCTCTGGTGCTCTTCCTTCACATTTCCTCGCTTAGGATCACACCTATTACATCCTCAAACTTCAGCTTTGAATTATTAGAGACTAAATTACTTACAGCCATAACCAAGTTGTCCCAACTATCTGGCAAGGAGCACAAAATCAAAAAGCCTGACCTCATCATCAAAGTCAATTTTTACCGAGTTTAACATACTCACAACCATATTAAATTCATTCAAATGATCAACAACAGAACCATTCTCAGACATCTTCATATTAAATAACTTTTTCATCAAAAATATTTTATTAGAGGCAGAGGGTTTTTCATATAACTTCCCCAACGCACTCATGAGACCTTCCGTGGTCTTCTCCTGTGATATGTTGAAAGCAACCAAAGATGCAAGGCATAAACGAATTGCCCCGAGTGCCTTTCTATCCAAAAACTCCCAATCCTCATCCAACATGGCTATAGGTTTCTTTACTTTTCCATCCAAAGGAACATGGAGGTCCTTCTGATATAAGTAATCCTCCATTTGCATCTTCCACAAACCAAAGTTCTGCCCATTGAAATTCTCAACCCTCGATCTGCCCTCATTTGCCATAGCTCCCACTCAAGCTAAAATTTCCCTATGATTTACCACTTCAGCAAAAAACCACCAAAGCTCTGATACCAATTGTTAGGAATTAGAGAACAAATATGCGGAAACAATTCCTCAAACCACAGCAGTAGGAAACTATATAGCAGAATTATACTTGTAGAAATATTACAGCATAAATAAATAATGCACAAAAGAAGACAAGACAAGATTTAACGTGGTTCACCCAATGTGGGCTACATCCACCAAGAACTTGCTCATATTTTATTATCAACAAGAGTAAAACAACTCTCACAGTCTTCTCTCAGTTATGAACTCACAACAGAATTTCAAAGATGTTAAACCACATCTAAACCACAATTGACACCCAATTGCTTAACCTTGATCACTCTTGATCACCTCTTGAACACTAAGACTCAGAGATATCTTCAAGATACCCTAACACCTCTATTTATAGGATTACAATCCTTTAAGAAGTCCTAAATCCAACCCTAGAAGTTTGAAAGTCATGACCTTTCATCTTCCCATGGCTGGAAAAAAACTGTCATGATGTTGACAGCCATGTTAACAACTTCCCATGGTTGCACAACCAAGTCAAGGGCAAACAGATGACTCAGAATGACCTGAAGTCTCCAAACTTAACCAATTCAAAGCTCCAACACTTCAATACTAGATTCTGAGAAGACCAAAAATAGGCTCCACACCCCAACAATCACCCTAAACCATCATCGGTTACCAAATATTCATTTTGGTAACCTTGTTTGAGAGGTTGGAAGAATTATTCAAGTCTTGGAGAAGAGAAATCTATATGCAAGCATGCACTAGAGCACTCATGTACATCTAAACACCCTGAACTAGCAACCAAGCACTAATCTAAAAGGAAAGCATTCATGGCAACATTCCAAGAAGCACAGCCATGGCACTAGCCACCAGTTACATGGATCAACCATCACCTCCATCTAACAACTAGGTCTGTAAACACTAGTAAGTACCTTTAAATCTGCACCTTCCTATATTTATTTAGATGAGTTTCTTCATATTTGTTTAAGGGTTCTAGTCTCCCTTACATCCCATCATCTCTCACCCTCCTGCAAATCCCTCCACCCAATCACCTATAACCTTTTAACCCCCCATACCTAACTACAGACACCTCTGACTATCCCTAGCATTTCCATCTACCTCCCCATTACTTGTTCATTCCCTAGGCAATCTCAGAGAATCACCAAAACCCACCTTCACTAAGTTTTCATTAGCCTGATCCTACCGACGTTGGTTAACCCGAACCGTCTTCAGTTTCCCCTCAACCGTCATCGGTCATACCATACTGACGTTGGTCTCTATGTCTGGAAAACCTACCTATAACAGTAACCTCATGCTCTTCACCCAAACAACCCAAATCACCTAAAGCTTGACCCTGGCCTGTCCCCACCACTTTATTTACTTGTCTAACTTCCAATTCTAATCATAACCTAGCTTGTTAGATTAGATTTGTTTATTGTAGTTGAATGAGATACCTAAATCATATCAACTACAGTAGGACATTATTGCTTCGTATTATTTCTTGCATTAATTTGTTTTAAACAGTGGATTGAAAACCATCTAGGAAGTATCACACTTCCCAGATCTAGCATATGCTAGGTAGTCCACTGACATATATTGTTTAATATTCCTTTTGTGGTCTTGTTTTTATTTGTAGGTAGTTCCTCCTAGAAAAAAGGAAGTTCTCACAATCAGTATTGGATCAGGAAATCAGAACGTGCACACTCTACCTTCTACCTTCACTCACAGGTATTCCTCCTTACCCTTATCTTATCTGTTTTGCTCTTACGTACACGCAATATTTGGTGAAACATTTTAGCACGCCCGGTGGGACCCATTTGGGTTCTTTGCATTTTTCATTCTTAGGGAATCATTTTGTGTTTATTTCTTTTTGAAAAGACATTTCACATTAAATCTTCTCCCTTGGAAACATTCTTCTTCTCCTATTTGTCTCAGTGACACTCGTAGTTTGGATTAAAAAGAACACTTGTTTTTATCTTGTATTGCATTAGTGAAATACATACTCTTTCCTATTCATCATTGCTCTCATTGAATATAATTTGTGGATTTGGGTTTAAAATTTGTTGCATTTCATCCTTGTTTGTTGCATTTTAGCTCACATTTAAAAATGAGGGCAACCTATATGTTGAAGTCATGCCCAGCTGATGGTTGACATAATTGAACCATAGAAAGCACATTTCTCTCTTCTCTCTCTTTGGAAAACCACACAAATTTGAATTTACACATCTTCTCAAACAACATCCCACCCAGAAGAATTTTTCAACAATCACACGATCTGAGGATTGACAGTGGGCACCCAGCTGGTTATCTTTGTCCACTCATCACCTCAGAGAAAGGACCACCCCCACCATAACATAGCTTGAAACCTCATCTTTTAGAATTCCTTCTTCGTAGGATGCCTTCCCAACCAAAAAATCTGTTCTAAATTCACAAGTCAGTCTAAATAGCATAAGCTAAAACAAACATAAGTTCACTTTTAGGATTACATGTTTTTCTTAGCTTTGTTCTTGACTTGTGTTTTGAGGTGTGAGTTACGATTATCCATTTTTCTTCTTGCTCTCGCACTCGCCAACATAGTTGGAGTATTTTGGTTATTTATGAGTGTGCCAAGACCTTATCTGGTCATTCTCAGACTTCTAGGTTGATCCTTTATCTAGTTTTAAGTCACAAACATCCATTTTTCCTCATTTCTTCTCATTTTACATTAACCGGTGTCATTCTGGCGACCTTCGTTGGTTTACATCTGACCATCATTGATTTACCCAACCGGTGTCACTTTCTAGCTATTTTGGTTATTTTACTTAAAAATAGTCTTCATCACCTATTATTTTATGCTTTTGGTCCTTACGACACCATCATATCACCTAACATTCTGATATCTCTGACAAATACAATTTTCCTAGTTCATATTCATCAATTCTGTTTCATTTTCTGAAACTGGTACTTTCCATAGTGACCATTATTAATTATCATAACTGTCACTGGTTACCCTTTCACTGTCACCAGTTACCCTTTAACCGTCATCGGTCATACTGACCGTCGTTTGTTTCTGTGTTTGATTTTTAATCAAAACACTAATCAGATTTACCCCCCCTGGACTTCATCCTTCTCTACTTGTATTGTTTTTTGTGTCATTTACATAATACAGTCTTACCAGGTCAACACTAATTCACATGGTGTTGACTCACAGCCAAACTAATGCCCTTATATTTCACGACAGTTGTCAGCCACTCCCACCTAGTCCATCACCTTTGTCCATCGTGTCACCTATGGATCTGACTCAGCTTATCCCCATTGCTACCGGCGACGAGGAGTTTACAACACTCCTTGATCAAAATCCCACTGCCGTATAATACTATCTTACCCACTCATCTACTCGGGACTCCTCAAGACAGTTACTATATGACATGCCTATATCTATCCCTCTTGCCCTTGCACCCACTTCTGCATCAGCTACTACTAGTTTGACGTTGCGCTCATTTGCATCACCCCCTATGGTCTCTCAATTAGGTTTCACCTCTGCCATAACTACCACCCCAATGACGTCTATTTCACCCATAACATCAATTGTTCCTACACCGACTGCCTTGAGCATAGCCCCATCCACCCCATTTTACTCATATGTACTAGTGGCGTCACAACCACCTCCAGTGTTGACAACCCACACCCCTTTCCAAAATCTAGTTCTTTCTATCCCTCAGTATCTACCACCCATTACCATGAGAGTCATTTTTTCACCTTTTTCTTTAAGTTTTTAGACAAAACAGATAATGGTGTGGGAAAATGAGGAATACTTATTGGAATGATCGATTAGAGATTGTTGCGTGCATTCTGACTTCTTGATCCAATGCTGACTATGAGAGCTTGCTTTTGGCTAGGAGAAAGTACCTAAAATACACAACAAGACCACAAGAAAGAGTTAAACAATATATGTTAGTGGGATTTATGAGCATATGCTACATCTAGGAAGCGTGATACTTCCTCAGTGGAATTCACCCCACTGTTTAATATAATTGAATGTGGAGAAATAACGTAAATAAAAAGAAGTTCATACTGTCTAGTTGATATGATTTAGGTATCTCATACAAATAGAATAATAAAATATAACACAACATGTTAGGTTATAATCAGATCTTGAAGTGAGGTTAGGTGATCAAGGTTTTGGAAACAGGTCTTGGTTAGGTTTTGGGTCACTTGAATCACTTGGGAAAAGGTTTTTAGCGAATCAGGTATTAGCAGGATTTCCAAATATAGAGACCGACGTCGGTCTGGTATGACCTACGACAGTTTAGTAAGAACCGAACAACAGTTATTACATGTTGATAATAACTCAGTAGTTCATGGTGTTGGGGATTATCTAAGACTTGGATCCGAGATGGTAAGGAGTTGGATTAGGTTCTAAGGAGGTGTTGCAATTATTCAGAGGTACTCGATGAGTATACAAATGTGATTAAAATGGTTGTGAGTGATGGGAATGGTCGCGTTCACATGAAGGGAATAGTGGTGAGGTAAAAATATAAATGGTGGTTGATAAACAAAGGTGAAGGACTCTTATAAACTAAATTGAGATTAAAATGGTGTAGATTAGAAACACACTTACTGCTGTGTAGGTTCAATGGTTAGGATGGCGGTGATGGTTGATCGATTAAATGGCTATCAGTGTCACCGGTAGTGCTTCCCAAAATGCTACCTGTGAATTTGAATACCCTCCTCTTCAAATAGTTGTGCTAGCTATGGCTATGCTTGGATGTACGTGAAAGAGCTCTAGTTCTTGCTTGCATGAAGATCTCCATTGCTCCAAAAATTGAAAATCTGTCTATATCCTATCGAAACAATGTTACCAGAAATGGTTATATGGTAACCCACAATGATTTACGGTGACCAGTGCCAGTTTTAGGTTGACACGGTGTCAGTTAAGGTGAGCATACCTTAGGTTTCCTAAACTATCAGATCTTAGTTATCCTTTTCGGCTCTTTGTTCTAGTTAGTTCTGGGTTCTAAATATAATGTTGCGATTAGATATACAGCGAGAATATGGTTAGAGGAATAATATGCATGTGTTTTTATGGTCATACTAAGTCTCAGTTCATTAAGGTAAGTAGGGCTAAGTCTTAGTTAGTTATGGAAACATGCTATGAATAGTTCTATGGTGAGGTGTCTATGTGAGTGTCAGTAAGGTGAGGTTGTAATTTATATTTAATTAAAGTAATTAAATTAATAAATGAAGTGAGGGTGAGTATTGAAGTTAATTGTGGATAATTTCATTAATGTTTAAATATGGGGTGATAAGGGGGGCTCTTGGATAGGTGATTAATGTTTAAGTTAGTTAATTTGAAAAGGTACAAAGGAGAGTGTGACCCAATTTTGGTGTCTACATTTCATCCCCTTTCTATTGCATTATCTTTTCTTGGTAAGTAACCAGACATTGAGAAAAACAAGGAAGTGATTGACCAATGAGTAGTTTAAGGTGATCCCCCTCAAACCAGTCACATGATGAGGTGTAAGATGGAATCAGTGAGTGGTTTGATAAAAGTGTAGGTGGGGAAGATAGGTAGTGGAAAGTTTTGAGTATTGAGGGAAAGGGTGACTGGTCAACTCAGGTAATGGGTAGTAGGTCGTGGTCAAAATTAGGTCATGGGTAATGGAAATAAAATGCACACACACCTATAGATTAAAACACTGGTACCACAGGTTGAAGAGCTTACAAAATCTACATCGTCCAAGGTCGATAGGTTTATCCAAACAAGGGTGAAGTGATTCAGGTATCCAAGGTATAGGATATGGTTAAGAAACAAAAATGTAGGTTAGTGCAAGAATATTTAGGTATGCTCTATGGTACACCAAAGGTTTGGTCAGGATAAACGACATGGCAATAGGCAAGGTATGGTTGTTAGGCTAAAAAAACATAAGTAACATCATGCCAAGGTATAGTGAGTACATAAGGTTAATGGTCACACCAAGTAGGTCAAGTTCAGGAAAACATGTCATGGCACGAGGTAAGGCCAAGGTATAGGTAAAATAACAACTCCTAAGACATAAGTAAAGGAAATGGAGGGGTAGGTTGGGCTTGTAGGTATGTTTCAATGGGTGGTTGGAATGATAAAAAGTGGGTGAGCATTGACTGGCGATAGGAAAAGTAGAGTGGGGTAAAGGAAAAGTAGTTTGAAGTGTGACTAAACCGTTACCGGTTACATGTTGATCGACACTGGTTCACTAGGGCACAAATATGACCGACGTGTAGGTCATAGTCAGGATTGGGATTATAAAAGTAAAATTCCTGTATTTTTGTGGAATCATTTATCATTTGTCCAATAATAGAAAATGACATAGGAGTAGTGGAAAAGTGGAAAGTGACGGAGTGAGATGGAGATTTGAGTTAGCTGAGTCTTGGAGTGGGTGATCTGTCATTTGATAGGGGATGGGTCCATGAGATCGGTGTGGGTGATTTCAATTGGTTGGTTGGAGGTGAGGAGGGCATTTTCGTGATGGTAGAGGTAGGAGAGGGGTTGGGTGGACTCACCAGTACAGCATCGGTCGATCATGCCCCCATGGAGACAACATCACGACGAGGTAGGATTCAATCCCATTCTACATTTATTAGATGAATTTGTTTGTATAGATCAAGGTTTGGGTAAAAATGGGCTTAGGGTATAGGTAATCAAATTTAATTTGGTGAAGGTAGGATTGATGAAATGAGGACTTATAGGAAGTGGTATGTAGGTTAAAGAGGGGTGGAGAGGATGGGTTGAGGTGAGATTTGGGTAGGGAAGGATAGGTCAGTAGGGTAGAATGTGGAATGTTTAGAGAAAAAGGGCAGGGTTTGGTAGATTTGGACACTTTGACAATGACTGACAGTCAGGTCAAGTTGTTGGACGACATCGGTTGGGAGTTATCCAGCATCAGTCAAGGATGATGTGACCGATACCGGTTTTGGGAGACGAGGGACTGGTCAATCACCAGAGACCGGTGTTGGTTCGACAATTAGAGAATAGGGCTAATAAGATGAGTGGGGGTTGGGAGGGAAGGTAAGTAATGAGATATAACGGAAAGTGGAGTGATGACATGTAGGGTAAAATAGTCTTGGGTAATAGGTAAGGTAATATGAGATGATATCGAGTGGTGGGTAATGAGGGAGATATAGTCATTGAGTAGGAAGGATCTTGGGAATATGTGGGGAGGTCTAGGG
Organism: Taxus chinensis; assembly: GCA_019776745.2. Taxonomy (NCBI): domain Eukaryota; kingdom Viridiplantae; phylum Streptophyta; class Pinopsida; order Cupressales; family Taxaceae; genus Taxus; species Taxus chinensis. The sequence goes on from CM034153.1 coordinate 591,385,095, forward strand.
TGAATGTGGGTATGGTCAAGGTTTAATCATGTTATGGTTTGTTTGATGAAGGCGAGGGACCAGTTGGGGATGAGAGATAGGGTACCACCCCTATTACTATCGGTACGAGGGAGAGTGATCGAGCTGGAGGAGTGGCATCATGTTCACATATGTCAGACTTATTGGGGTTAGATGATTATACATCACATAGTTCTGGGAGCTGAGCTTGATGGTATGCACTCATCGATAGATGGGATTCAATGACCAACACCTTTCATCTACCGATGATGTGAGATCACCGTCACCTTAGAGGATGTTTATATAGATCTATTGCAACTAGTGATAGTAGGGATGCAGGTGTATTCCATTCCCTCAAAGGCATTTGAGGAGTTGATGTTGACATTATTTGGTGAGGGGTTGGCAGAGTTGTGGTTCCATAGCGCCTAGCTTGAGTTATGGAGACATGTACATGGCCCATCCTGAGGAGATGAGGTTAGTGGTTTGATTATGGAAGGCAATTTGTTGTTTTTCACTGCCCATATGTGGAGGGTGGAGATTCCCATGGGAATTGATGGGGGTTCTTCACATGACATGATTGAGGATAGGACCCATTTTACATGGGCACCAGCATTCTTGGTGTAGCTTATATAGAGAGTTATGGGCCTATGAGAGGTTACGGAGGTTCAGCCTGTGTTTCACATTTCTAATACACTGTTAGGCATACAAGCACATCGTGTGTGTGCATCTAGTTGGTATGCCCCATCTAGATGCATTTGAGGTGGGATTTTTCTCGAGTAGGCTACAGGTGATGGGTACCTGTTATTGGAGAGCGTCGGGTTGCTAGGGCTACACATGATGTAGCATATTATAGGTGTGTACTAGAGGGTTTATCTAGCATTGACATCATTTGGAGGCTATATGTGGGCTTCCCATCATATAGGTAGATGGCCAGTGGAGCTACATGGAGCTACAACTTGCTCTAGTATGGATAGATGGGCATGCAATGTCGGGGAGTGCTGAGATGATACCTGTAGATAGGGTTAGATGGCACATTTGGGTTGCCGCAGGGATGTGCCTCCACCCTTGCCATAGTATAGGAGGGATGACGTGGAGAGGCCTATGCCTCTACCACATCCAACAGTGTCGACTAAGGCAGGAGGAGTAGGTAGTAGACCAGTCGGATTGATGATGTTGGAGTTGACAGATAGATATAGATAGTGGTGGGCAACACAGCTATGAGTAAGTACCACCGAGGCCAGGGTAGCCTAGACTTAGCCACTATCACAATTCAAGAGGTACGCCCTAGTATGGGATAGGTGACTACCCTAGTGCCATAGTTACAGGGATAGTGCAGGGGCAGATGATAGGGTCACAGAGGCAGTAGATTGCTACTCTACAAGCATAGGTAGTAGCCCTTCAGGCCCTAGGTTACATAGGGACAGGCACCTGTACAGGGTGGAGATGGAGATGGGGTATAGGTGCCACCACCCTATAGGTGCATGTAGTAGGTTTTGCAGGGCCAGCTGGCCACTACACAGGCATGCAGATTATGGTCCTTATCAAGAGCCTAGGTACAAGCACAGGCACCCACACAGGCTTAGGGACATGGGTCCCATGGTACAGGTATAGGTTCCAGAGACTGATGGCACCGCCTATAGATAGTATCGATGGTTGATGTTTAAGGATTCCCTAGGTGAGGTACAGATACTATTAGGATCACCTGATGGCCGCAGGGATAGATGTCCCCTTCTTATGTAAAGCACAGAGCACAGCGGGCCTCAAGTGAGGAGTATGAGATATCACACTCGTATTACTGGAGAGTACAAGGGGGCCGAGTGAGCCCATAGACTAGGTTCATGGAGAGTCTACCATCTCACAGAGTGAGTTACCCCGCTGTAGGACAGGTTAGATGCTGATCCGAGACCTATACAGGGTAGAGACATATTAGTGGGATAGCCAGACGAGAGCAGAGGAGGAGGAGACAGGTGCGACTGGCCCAAATGGACATCAGATGGGGATGATGAATGAGCCCCCCCGTACACCCTAATTGTATGGATTTTGTGATTTATATATACCTGGTCTGCCTGCCAATAGATAGCGAGGATGTATCTGACAGATATTTTGAGTGATTTCAATATTTGTACCCGGAATGCGTGCCGAAGATTTTGAGTACATTTTTATATGAGGAGATTTTTGATATTTTTATGGTGTACTTGTGACCATCTATACATATCTTTAGATACGTAGACTATATCATTTATGGATAGATGGTTACATTTATGATATGGATGTTATATACCGGTGGTTGTGTAATTTCTATAATTATTTATGTATATGATGAAAACTAGGTGGATTAGGCATGATGGAGTTGAGGTTGCGTGTAGTCACGGTTAAATTAGGTCAGTTTAGTCATGATGGAGTCAGATCGATTAGGCATGGTGGAGTCAGGTCAGTTTAGGCATGATGGAGTCAGGTCGGTTTATGCATGAAGGAGTCTAGGTTGATTTAGGCATGGTGGAGTCATGGTTTATGGTTTTTTTTAAGTTCCAAGTTGTTGGTAACATGGAAGATAATGATTATGGTCATGCATGTTATGGATTAAATATTTCCAAATATTTTCTTATGGTGTAGATATAAAATAATAATAAATGAATGATGTGATGAAGTGGTAAAAATGTTTGTTAATTGGTGCTTGTTTGGTTCAATTTCACGTTGTTGATATAAAATGCAAACTAAGGTAGAGCGTGCATAGGAAAGTGAAGGGTAAATTGGTTATTGTGAAGAGTGTCTGAGCTAACCTTAAGGGCCCCATGTCCTCGAAGTGCTGACCTATATATCCCCAGTGAAAAGGTGCCTTAGGCCGATTTAATTCTCCCATAAGCCAGGGAAGAATATGATGAATTAGAGGAATGGGTTGGTATATTTTAGGCATGATTGAATGTAGGTTATAGGCATGGTTGATCTTTAGGTCATAGGCATGGTTGAGTTTTAGGTCATAGGCATGGTTGAGTTTTAGGTCATAGACATGGTTGAATTAGGTTTTAAATGTAGGTTTCAATGGTTTAGTCCTATATAGGATAATCAATAAGTAATGAGCAAGGTTCATTTTAAGAGACCTCTTGGTAAAAGAGCCACTTAGGTGATAAGAATACCTGGTGAATCTACCATCCCCAGAGACCGGCTTTTGAACGGAAGACCCTAAAATTGCATTTTGGACTATTGTAATGTGAAAAAATTCCCCTGATTGTCAAGTGTTATGACAGAAGGCTGCAGGCGCGTGAGCGGAGATTTTGCTATCAGGGTGTCAAAAAAATGCAATGATGCGCATCACTAGACCTCAGTGACGTGCGATTCAACGTAACCTTGTTGACGTGCGTCACATGAGGTACTTAGCAAGAAACGCGTGTCATTGCATTTTTTTGACGGCGTCGACAGCAAAATCTCCTGTCGGCGCGTCTGCAGCCTCTCGCCTCTCTGCTTTCTCATCAAATAAAATATCTGATGTCGCGAAGTCTATATGGGAAACTATCTTTGAGGTCTTTCTGCTATTCAATGTCAATATCTGGATATTTGTACCTCCTTGTCGCACGTCAACTATCCGTCAAGGTTAGTCATTCACCCTCAGTGAGCATGTCTACTAGACCTCAGTGACGTGCGTCAACAACCGTGTTGATGCCTGTTAAAGAGGTTTAGAGAGCGAATCTAGACCTCTTTGATGCGCGTCACTAGACCTCTTTGACTCGCGTCACTGAGGCCTAGTGACGAACGTCACTAGGCCTCAGTGACGCACATGGCCTAGTGACGCGCGTCACTAGGCCTCAGTGATGCGCGTCAAAGAGGTCTAGTGATGTGTGTCACTAGACCTCTTTGACGTGCGTCAACTACGGTTGTTGACGCGCGTCAGTAAGGTCTAGTGACAACCATGTCATTGCATTTGCATTTTTTGACACACGACAACAAATATCCTGTCACGCGTCTGTAGCCTCTGCCCTCTTTTTTTGCATCGAAAAAATCTCCATGTCGTTCGTCAACAAACTCTTTGTCATGCGTCTACTATGCGTCAATATCTACAATATCTCCTTGTCTGCAAACCCACCTTGTCGCGCGTCAATAACTTACCCCCTTGTCACACGTCTATAATACGGGATATATCATATTGTTGAAAAATGTGAAGTAGAAGTGTTCTACCTGGCGAATAATCTAGGTTTATATAGGGGATATTTTTCAAGGGTAGGCGAAGCCGACCCCTAAAAAAAATTAAAGTGTAATTTTTAGGCGAACAGGTCACTGATCCCGTGCAAAAAAATTCACCTTTTCAAAATTTTCAAAAATGGAATATTCGCCCATATTACGAATATTCACCACTAAAATTTTCCCTGGTAATGAGGAAGGCGAATGGTAAGAGGTGGTAAAAGAGCATCTTAATTGATGAGAACCCTAATGAGTCTACCATACCCAAGATGGCCTTATGAACGTAAGACCCCTAAAGGCGTTGTATAATGGATTATTCTAAGGGTGAATATAAAATTCGCTATGGTCACGAAATGTCACAGTTACGGCAAGTCCTTTGAGTGGATAGGAAGCTAGAGTGAAAAAATAATGATGTGAAATTGGGTGGTTTAGCATAACTTAGTGTATGGCAATATGTTTACCTAGCAAGATACCCAGAATCAAAAATAGGCATTTCCATGATGAAACAATTATCATTTTATTCATTTTTTTTTTGTAATAGACTGATTGATGTGGGTATAATATAGGATGAGTATATATTATCTCCTTGAGGGTCTTCGTGAAGCTAATCGATGTGGGACGCTTCTAAACATTTTATTGTATTTTTGCAATACTTTTATATAGTTGTACCTTCAAGGGATCAGTCTATTTATGGTATGTGATGGTATGAGAGAAGAGATGTCCCTTTTGAGGGAGTCACCCATTTTTCTATAATTTTGACTCAAGGAGTTGAATCCCATTTTTTTTGGATGTTTTAAGTCATGGACAAGACTATAGAGGAAGATTAGGTTCTTGTTTAGAAGACAAAAGCCATAGCACACAGAGGTTAATTATGAAAGAGGTGGTTTCAAGTGATGAACAAACCATGGGATTCCATCTTTAAAAAGAAAAAAATTATCCATGAGAATCATGGTGTGAGTAGATTCATGGTACTCATATAATAGATAAGGCTTAAAGGTGATGAGTAATCACATGATTCTTGTTTAGAGTCGTTTGATCCTCAAAAATGGGTAATATGGAAGGTGAATGATGCTTGTAGGGAATTTGAACGGTCAATAGACATAAGGTAGATATAATAATTAATGTCAAAAATAAAATGGTCAAAGATGCAATGCATTGAGGGGCTCAGGTTCAGAGTTTACCTTCGAGTGAAGACAAATGATAAGCACCTGATCCATAGGCATGGGTAACGAGTATAGGGTCCAAGAAAATTAGGAGTGAATTTTCACCGATATATTTTATCTTCTTTGGTTACATGTATTTTCCTTCAGGACAAGGTTGATGACCTGAAAGGTTTGGTCATGGACATGTATTGTCTTATGTACGTTTGGATACATTTTTGGTAGATTTGGAGATGGTCAAAGAGTATTGAATGACAGGTCATCTAATTTTAATTTACGTCGAATGATCCTATGAAAAATTCATCATCCCATTGAGAATTTCTTCTAGTGAGAGAGGAGATGATGGAAATAGGCTTCGAGACAAGACAGCCTCGGCATAAAGTACCAGAGATAAAAGTGTGGCAGTATATTGTGTAGTGCGAATACTTACCTTGATAAGATTCACAAGTTGACCAAAGAATGAGTGAAGGCATAATCATTTCCAGTATCATCCTTTACTTTCATAAGAATTCTTGTTCAAGGTTTTATAGGTCGATTCTGCTTGGCCATTGGTTTTGGGAAATAAAGTGATGACGAAACTTCTTTGGTTGTATGAAAACAATAGTGTCGCATGAGGCTTACATAGATGGTTAAGTTTCGGTCAATTGCTTTCTCAATATTTGTGATTTGAGATGGTGAAGGATTTCATCCACGTAAGTTCCAATGATGTGATGGTCGATGATTCACATATGTAAGGTCTTGGCTTTTGTAGAAATGTAGGGGAATGGATTTTTAAGGCCAAAAGGCATGACTCAAGTAGCAGTTATAGGTCCCCCAAGGAGTGATGAAGAATGGGGAGTTGATCTTCTGGAGCAAGTAATATTTGAGAATAACCTGAGAAACCATCCATGAGTGACTAGTTCAATTTCATGTTGCCATTTGAGATCAACTAGTTGGTCAATGCGTGGTAGGGGAAAATCATCTTTGGGACAAGCTAGGTTTGAGGTCATGGAAGTCCATGCAAATGTGGAGTCCCCCTCGTCTTCCTTTGGTGACAGGGAATTTCAGATGTTCAGAAATCCATTAAGGGATAGTCAATGGGTAGGATGAAGGAAACTGAGAGAATAGCTGAAGTTCTTATTTGACCAGAAGAGCAATGTCAGGATGCATTTTCCGAGAGCTTTTGTTTGATGGGTTTGGCATTAGGAATGGTTAGAGATATTATGGACCATGATTTTTGGGTCAATACCGGGCATATCGGCATAGGACCAAGAAAAACGTTGCTATGGTCCCAAGGAAAGAGGTAAAAGAATGTTCAGCAACATCTAAAGATTGACCTATCTTTAGGATGTGTGGGTCATCTTGAGTATTAATGTTGATTTCAATGGTCGATTCATTCAACATGGTTTGTGTCTCAGAGGGTAACGACTAAGGTGAATATAAGATTCTTCCACACCAAGGTAGGTGAGGATGGACTCATCATCTTGACATTGAATGACATTAATAGAAGGTGTATCATCATTGATCATGTCAGGATATAGGAAGGGGAGAGAAGAGGGAGCCTCACCATCATGTTGATAGGTCAGAGGTCCCAGGGAAATTGTGTTTATGAAAAAATTGTTAGGAGGAATAGAAGGATCTATGGACTCCGTGGGTGAAGATGGTGACGTGGGTGAATGAGGTGGAGAAGGTTTGTCTTCCTCAATGAGGTTGACGTGGCCTTCTTGGGAGGTGGTGTTAAAACAATGCCACTACAGTCATTGTGTTTACGGGTGGTACATGAAATGACAGTATGGCGGACCTTGTTCATAAAAACCTGAAGCCAAAGCCTTTCCATGCGCAATGGTGGAGGAAAGTGATGGGTGAAGTGAGTTTTCCTGGTTAGTAAGGGATTGTAGGTTCAGATGAAAACAATCATGTTTGGGATGGAGGTTTCGGGTGAATAAGTGGCAATATCAAGTCCCCCATACATTAGATTAGTGTGAAGGTGGGGAGGACCATAAGGAAAAACCTTCCTATATGGTAGTCATAACTAGGGTGCTGGCACAGGTTCCCATACTCTTGTGGAGTGAGGAATGTGTCGATATTGTATAGGCCAAAAGTGGTACTCCCCCAGAGTGAGGCATTGAAAAACACCTTCTAAGGGATCAGTAGTTGATATGTGGGTAGTGAGGATAGAAACTCGCTAGATGATTGGGAAGTAGATGTAAAATCATCTTTGGGACAAGCTAGGTTGAGGTAGAGGTTGCATGGTGATAGTAGGAATAGCAGGGTTAGATGTGGGAGAGGTGGCAGAAACATTGGTGGATGGGCTTGTGGGTGAAGGTGAAGTGGGGGGTAGTGCTAAATGCCTTGACTGGTACAAGCACATCGTTGAGGTCGGTACAACATGTTACAGGTCTTGAATGGTGATGGGTTGGCAGCGAGGATGGTGTAGTTATGTCCCTCATGCTCAAATTTTACATAGTGGTGTAAATTTGAAGGGACACAACCCATGACGTGAATCTAGGGTCTGTCGAGCAATAGGTTATACTGGAATTCCCCCTCTAAGACATAGAATAGTTTTGGGATAGTGCGAGGGCCTACGCAAACATGAAGGATAATAGTGCCAAGGGTGGAGGTGATGGCGTCGTTGAAGGAGCACAACATAACTAGGTTATTATGCATACAGTTAGAAGGAATACACATTTGATTGTATGTGTGGGAGGATATGATGTTAATGCTAGCACCACCATCAATCATGACACATTGTATGTGTATGTTATCGATATAGATAGAAATGAATAGGGTGGGATCAGGGTCATCTAACTAGAGAGGTACAATCTCCTCTTCAAGAGAAGCTAAGGGTGGTGACTTGAGGAGTGGTCATGGGGGTAGAAGGAGGAGTTGATTTGGTTAGTGAGGCCACATGGTGAGGGGTGATAATAGAGGCCACTGGTGTGGGGTCATTGGGTAAAACTTCAATGGATTGTAAAACCTCGATAAGGGCTTGTCTGTGGGATTCAGAAGTCTAGACAAGATCATACAAAGACATCTTTAGAGGAGACTGATGTAATTTTTTATCATTGCGATGGGTGACCCCATCAGAGATAGGGTATGTAGGTCTGCGGATGGTGATTTTGGGAGTGGGTGTAGATGGTATATTGGGTACAGGGGTTGGTTGATGGGCTAGTTGCTTTTTCTTTGCCTTTGTCTTTCTGAGCGCAGGTAGCAACGTGAACCATGTTAATATGAGGGGAGGTGGATGGAGAGGGTGTGTCATGAAAGGTATAATGACATGAGGGGAAAAATCCTAGCGGTGGATAAGAGCCTTGTGAAATGAGTAGGGTGCACTGACATTTGGGTGGTGGTTTGGCCAACTCTCTAATACGGACCATGTTGATCTCAAATTTTGGAGGTGGGAAAAATGGTTGTGGGGGTGGAGATATTGATCACTGAATGGTTAAAGGATGATGATGTGTGGTGATAGGTGAAGGTGGAGCATGGTCCTCATCAAGAAGGTCGTCATCGTCAAAATTTTGTTCAGGAGGACAAAGTTGGAGAAGAACGGTTTTCAGAGCCTTACAATTTTTGACATCATGTCCTGGTACACGATGATAGGCACAAATCTTGGTTTCATCAAACCCTTTTGGTTTGGGTTTGAGAGGATCGTAAGGTCGAAAGCAGTGGTAATGTGATGACGAAAGTCTCTAAGAGATTGGTTAAAATGTTGGCGTAGGACCCCTGCTAACGGATCACAATGGGAAGTGAGTGTGGGTTTGGGTACAGGTGTGGATGATTGTGAGGGAAGAGGCTTTATAGGAGGGGGAATGGGTTGGTCTACTAGTTTGGTATGTGGAGTGGTCTTAGGTCTTGCTGGCATCTGCTTGGGTAAAGGTGGGGTAGAAGAGCTGGCGATGGAAGGTTTGGTTGGTTTGACTACCTTATTGGAGGGTAATGGATTCTTAGCTTTGGGTTGCACCTTCTTGGGTAAAGGTGACATGGGAGTATGAGATGTAGAAGGAAAAGCAGATGGTGGAAGAGGACGGGTTACCCATGGGGGTAACCGAGTTGCGGTGGAGGTGGTTGGTAGAGGTTGGGTAGGTGACATTGGTTGAAGTCGTATAGGAAAGGTTGGGGTTATAGTAACTGGTGGAGGTATAGGTGGCAAGAAGTGTATGGGTGAGGGTGAGGAAGTTTGGTTTTTGGGTGAATGAGGTGTAACAAAGGCTCATGAGGTAGGAGTAGGTTGTTTATCTTTTGACTGGCCTTGGGTATGAGACTATTTGGTCAAGGTTGATGGATGAGGCCCTAGGATGGACGGAAGGGGGGAAGGTGACAAAGGTGTGGTAGGCGAGACTGGTGTATGTGGCCTAGAAGGTTGGGTTTTCCTTTTAGGTGGGAGGATAATGTTGGTGCGGACTTGGGAAGATGTGGCTAAGTCCAATCTGACAGGTGGGTGAGTAAGGCTTGATGTCGGCATAACACCCAAAGTAGTGATGGGTCTAGATACGGGTGAGGGGATAAGTGTGGGTAGGTTTTTAGGTTTGGGAATAGTTGTAGTGATGGGTAGAAGTTTGGATGGAGGTAGGGATGATGAAGAGGAATTCATTTCAATTGGCATGGTCAGTGTAGTTTTGGTTTCCAAAAATACCTTTGGGTAGATCGTGGAAGTATCTTCAGGAAACATTTGCATTTGGGTTGAAACGGGGAGCCGAAGACATCCCCAGAGCATGGAATGATCAACGTAATCCAAATGATCGACCAACCATGAAAATAGGACTACTGAAGAAGAGGATGGAATGGGTTGGGTGGAAATCCCTGTAAAATATGTCTGTGAGACAGGGAATTGGCTAGCCTCGGATTTTGTAGGTAAAAGAGCCTGAGATCATGTCAATAGGGTCCTGGGATGCTAGGGGAAAAGTATCCCCAACAGGTAGTGACATGTCTAAAGAATCTCCCATGGGTAGGAGAGATAATAGGTCAGGTGAGGTAGACTTCTCTCTTGGTGGAGGAGAAGGTGATGATGATTCTCTTGTGGATGGGAGAATAACAAGTGTTGACGGTTCAGAAGGTTGGGAAGCAGATGATGAAATGACATCGGTAGAAAGTGTGGGTTCCTCTGTGAGAGAAAGGGGAGATGAGGGGGACTCCTATGTGGGTGGAGGAGTAGAAGAGGTATGCTCCTCTGTGGGTGGAGGAGCTCGTGCCAAGATTTCCTCAATAGATGAAGTAGGTAGGTTTTGAGGAACAGTTGGCACGATATCAAAAACTACGTGAACTTCATGGACATTGTTGTCACTGGATGAAGGTTTGCTATTTTGATTAGATGATGGTTTATGATTAGGGAATAGATTTTTGAAGATGTGAAAATTCTAATTTGCTGGTGCGTTTGGGTTGTCTACAACAAGGTCTCCATTGTCTATCATCTCTTGAACAATGTTTTTAAAAGTTATGCAGTTACCATCACTATGTCCTTTAACGTGATGATAATTACAGTAGTCATGTTCTTTATACCATGCCGGCATGGGATGAGCAGGATCAAAACCTGTATGAGGTTTTATGGGAGGAAGTGTAATGGCTCCAACTTTAAGAAGTTTTTCCAAGACTGATGAATAGGGCTCTCCAATCGAAGTGTATTTCTATTGTTCCCGTCAGAGCTGAAAGGCCTGGATAGGAGAAAGATTGGAAGAAGGTTGGGCCTGATTAGAAGGATGAGGTGGACCCACCTTGAGGACTACCATGTTGGCAGATCCTTTGGGCTTTGAATAGTTATTTTGAGGTTTTGAAGATGAAGAAGAATCGTTTGATTTGAATGGGGTGTTCTTGTTTCATAATTGGATTTTCTTTTCTTCAATGGCACGAATTTCCAGTTTTTGGGCCATGGTGAACGCTTCATCAAAGGTTTGGAAGGTTTGGACTTGCAGAGTTGGTGAGATGTGTTTGGCACAAGCTCTAGTGAACAACTCAATAAGTTCAGTCTGAGGTAGTTGGAATGTCAATTGGTTAATAAGACTCCGCCAGTGGGCAACAAAATATGTGATAGATTCATCTTCATACTGTCGGGTTGAATAGAGATCGGTCATGGTGACTTTCTTGGTAACATTGATTGAAAAATGATCTAAGAAAGCTTGGGCTACTTGATTAAAGGAATAAATAGAATGTCGAGGTAGTCCACTATACCAATCCAATGTTGGTCCTGTCAAGGACATTGGGAAAGTTTGTAGGAGCAAAGCGTCATCGTGGGTGATTAGGTAACACCCATGTTTGAATGACCACAAGTGTTGCTGTGGGTCTTCTTTACTATTGAAGCGATTGAATTTAGGCATTTCCCAATGCATTGGGTAAGGATGAATGGGAATAGATGGATGGATAGGCTCATTACAGATTTCATCATATGTTAAAGAATTACGGGAGCCAGAAATAGATGCTTCTAAGGTCTGCATCTTTCTCCATCATCATTTTAATGAGGTCGTTAGTAGGTTGGGATGAATGGGTGCCCCCTGTAGAAAAAGGGGGTTGATGCTGAATGTATGAGGTGGGTGGTATGTTAGTGTATGGTGGCACTGAGTATGAGAACTACACAGGAGGAATAGATGTAGGTGGCACATAGCTAACATAAGTGATAGATGAGGTCGGGGGTTGTTGGTAGTATGTGTAAGTGGGTGGGGTAGTCGTAACAACTCTAGTGGCGATTGGGGGTAAGGATTGTGGGATAGAAAGGATGAGGTTTTGGAAAGGGGTGTAAGTTTCTGACACCGGAGGTGGTTGTGATGTAATGGGTATATGTGAAGTGGCGGGTGCAGATGAAGCTATACTCATAGTGGCTGTTGGAGGGACAATCGATGTCGCGGGTGCAATAGATGATGTAGATGTTAGTAGTTATAGTGGTTGTGGGATTTAGCTGAGACACCACAGGTGATAAAGTGGATGATGGTAGTGCCGAGCTGGTGCTAGCTGATGCAAAAGTGGGGGCTAGAGCAGGAGGGATAGATATGGGCATGTCGTATATTAACTTTCCTAAGGAATCCCTGGGTGGAAGAATGAGCAAGGTAGTACTAGAGGGTAGTGGGATTCTGGTCGAGGAGTCTCACAAAACTCCTCATCACCGGTAGTGATGGGGATAAGCTGAGTCAGATCCATAGGTGATAGAATGGATGGCGAGTGATGGACTAGGTGGGAGTGGCTGATGGCTGGCATGAAATACGAGGGTGTTAGTTTGGTTACAAGTCAACACCATGTGAATCAACGTATATCAGGTGAACTGTACTCTGTAAATGACATAGGGAACAACAGAGATGGGACAAAATAGATTCTGGAGGGAAAGTTGGTAAATGTTTTGATTAAAATCAAAACAGAGTGACCGACACCCGGTCTAAACTGACCGATGATGGTTAAGGGGTGACTAATGATGGTTCGGTTATAGGAACTGATACTGATTACTGTGAGAAAATAACAGTTTCAGCAAATGAGGCAGAAACTGATGACTGTCAGACAAGGAAAGGTGTATTTGATGACTGTTATCAGAGTACAGAGAGTACAATGATACACAGAGACTCTAAACAAGAAGAGAAGATGAGATAAGTGTCTTTTGGGTAAATTAACCAAAAGAACAAGGAACTGACACTGGTTAGGTAAACTGATGGTGGTCAGATGTAAAATTGGCGGTCACTGGACCGATGCCGGTTACTGTGAAATCTGAAGAATGAAGAAAAATGAATTTTTGTGAATTTAGATTAGATGAATAATCAACCCAGAAGTCTGGGGATGATAAGATGAGGTCCTGACACACTCTGAGAAAGTCAAAATACTCCAACTGTGATGGCGGAGTGTGAAAGGAAAAAATAAAAATGAAGAATCATATCCTCACACCTCAAAACGCAAGTCAAGCACAAAGCTAAGAAAAATATGTAATCCAAAAGTGAATTTAGTGTGTTTAGCTTATGCTATTTAAAAGACTGACTCATGAATTTAGAGTAGAGTTTTTGGTTGGGAAGGCTTCCTACGAAGAAGGAAATTCTAAAGGTGAGGTTTCAGGTTATGTTATGGCGGGGGTAGGCCATGTTCTTTGATGGGGTACTAGACAGAGATAACTAGTTGGGTGCCCACTATCAATCCTCTGATCATGTGATCATTGACAACTTCTTCCGGGTGGGATGTTGTTTAAGAAGATGTATATATTTCAAATTTGTGTAGTTTGGCAAAGAGAGAGAAGAAAGAATGTGCTTTTCTATGATTCAGTTATGTCAACCATCAGCTGGGCATGACTTCCAAGCATATAGGTTTCCCTCATTTTAATGTGAGCTAAGATGCAATGAATCAGAATGTTATGCAAGTGTTTTAAGCCCAAATCAAAGTGTGATATTTGATGTAACAAGTAATGAATAGGAAGAGGAATGCTCTTTCACTAATGCAATACTAATGAAAGAAAAGAAGTATTCTTTTTATAGCACCAAAACACATGATTGATTTTAGACAATAGAAAGAGAGGAAGATTCTAGAGAGGAAAATTAATGTGTAAGCTTTTCAGAAGGGAAACAAACACACAACTTTTACCTAGGAATGAATAAAATGCAAGGAACCCCGGATGGGTCCCACTGGGCATGCCAAAATGTTTCACCATTTTCTTTAAGTTTTTAGATGAAATAGATAAGGGTGTGGGCCAAGGAGGAATACCTGTTGTGATGGTCAGTTTGAAGGTTGTTGTGTGTTCTGACTTCTTGATCCAATGCTGACTATGAGAGCTTCCTTTTGGCTAGGAGGAACTACCTGAAATACAAAACAAGACCACAAGAAAGAGTTAAACAATATATGTCAGTGGGCTGCCTAGCGTGTGCTAGATCCAGGAAGTGTGATACTTCCTTGGTGGTAGTCAACCCACTATTTAATACAATTTAATGCAAGAAATGATGTAAATAAATAAGGTTCTACTGTAGTTGATATGATTTAGGTATCTCATCCAAATACAATAAGCAAATCTAACATAACAGGCTAGGCTATGATCAGATCTGGAAATAAGGTAAATAATCAAGGTGCTGGAACAGGTCAGGGTCAGATTCTGGGTCACTTGAGTCACTTGGGAAAAGGTTATTGGGATCTGGTATTAGCAGGACTGCCAAAATACAGAGACCGAATGTTGGTCTGGTATGACCGATGATGGTTTAGTAAGAACCGATGATGGTTACTGTGGGTTGGTAATAACTCAATAGTTCATGGTTTTAGGGATTTTTATGAGACTGAATCAGAGATGGTAAGGAGTTGGTTTAGGTCTGGGGAGATGTTGGGAATATTCAGAGGTACTCAGGAGTAGACAAAGGTGATTAAAATGGTTATGAGTGATGGGAATGGTCGGGTTCACAGGAAGGCAATAGTGGTGGGGTAAAAATATAAATGGTGGTTGATAAACAAAAGGTGAAGAACTCTTATAAACTAAATAGAAATGAAATGGTAGGTTAGAGACACACTTACTGTTGTGCAGGTTCAATGGCTGGGTGGTGGTGATGGTTGATCAGTGAAATGGAAGATCAGTGCCGTGGCAGTGCTTCCTGGAATGCTCACTGTGAATGCAAATACCTTCTGATCAATGGTTGTGTTGGCTATGGTTCTGGATGTGTGAAAGAGCTCTAGTTCTTGCTTGCATGCAGATCTCCTTTGCTCCAAAACTTGAGAATGTGTCTAACCTCTCAAACAAGGTTACCAAAATGGTTATATGGTAATTGACGATGGTTTAGGGTTACCGGCATTGGTTTTCGGGTTGACCGGCATCGATTAAGGTGGGATATCCTAGGTTGCCTAAAATAGCAGATCTTGGCTATCTTTTTCCAGCTTTTGTTCATTTGTGCTCAGGTCTAAATGGAACGTTGTGCTTAGATATGAGTGGGAATGTGGTTAGAGGAAGAATAGGCATGTGATTTTAGGGTTATACTAAGTCTTAGTTCATTAAGGTAAGTAGGGCTAAGTCTTAGTTAGTTATGGAAACATGTTATGAATAGGTCTATGGTGAGGTGTCTAGGTGAGGTGGTGGGGTGAGGTGTTGAAATTGGTTTTAATTAAGGTAATTAAATAATGAATGAAGTGAGGATGACCCTTTATTAATTTAATTGTAAATAATTAAATTAATATTAATGTGGGGTATAAGGGTCATGGTTAGGTGAATGTGTTTAAGTTGATGCTACCATATTCTTTAAGGGGACCAAGGGGAGTGTAACCCAATTTTGGTGTCCCTTTACAATTAAGTATAGCCCCATCTGTACCCACTGCCTCACATTTACCTATTGTGTCACAACCACCTATGGTGTCAGTAGCTTACTACACCCCTTTCTAGAATCTGGTGATTTCGATCCTGCTGACAAAAAAGGAAGTGATTGCCCCATGTGTCACCACTAAAGGGTACGACTGATCCACCCTTACACATAACCAACCACTTGAGGTGTAAGAAAACTTATTGGTGACTGTGTTGCCTACATCTATTCCTATGATGTAGTTCTGTGACTTAGATACCACCTACAGGTAGCATATTGAGGGACCCATCATGACATCTCATCATCCTCCCTTTACTTGCAGGGTAGGCACCCATTCATCACAACCTATCAACGACCTCATTAGGATGATGATGGAAAAGATCACATAACATTAGAAGTATTTGTTGATTGGCTTCTCATAACTTCTTTAACTTATGATTAAAATCTGTAACAAGCCTATGCATCCATTTATTCCCATTCAATAGGTTTATCACTGTGCATTGGGAAATGCCTAAGTTCAATCACTTCAATAGTAAAGAAGACCCACAACAACACTTGCGGTCATTCAAGTATGGGATGTTACCAATATCACCCATGATGACGCTTTGGTCTCCTAGGAACATTTCCCATGTCCTTGACAGAACCAGGTATTGGATTGGTATAGTGGACATACCTACAACATTCCATTTATTCCTTTAATCAAGTAGCCCAAGTTTTCTTGGACCATTTTCAAGTCGATCAATGTTGGTCAAGAAGGTCACCATGACCGATCTCTATTCAACAATAACAGTCCTGAAGATGTAGAAAATGTATCGTAGATTAGGTTGCCCGCTTGTGGAGTCTTATCAACCAATTAACATGGGTGAGCTACCTCAGAATTGGTGAACTTAGGTGAGTTGTTCACTAGAGCTTGTGTTAGAAACATAGTTCACCAAATCTGTAGGTACCGAAACCTTCCAAACCTTTGATGAAGCATTCACTATGGCACAAAAGCTATAAATTTGACACCATTGAAAGAAATAAAATCCAATTACGAAACAAGAAAATTCCATCTTAAAATAAACGATTCTTCTTCATTCTTTAGAAAACCTCATAATAACTATTCAAATCCCAAAGGATCTGCCAATGTGGTAGTCCTCAAGGTGGGTCCATCTCATCCTTCTAATCAAGCCCAACCTTCTTCTAATCTTTCCCTTATCTAGGCCTTTCAGCTCTGGAGGGAGTATTGCGTGAAGTACACTTCGATTGGTAGGAGCCCTATTCTTCAATCTTGGAAAAGATTCTTAAATTTGGATCCATTACACTTCCTCCCATAAAACCTCATACGGTTTCGATCCAATCCCATCCTATTCCTGTGTGGTATACAGAACATGAAAACTATAATTACCATCACGGGTAAAAAGGCCATAGTGATGGTAACTGCATAACTTTTAAGAACATCGTCCAAGGAGATGATAGATAATGGAGACCTTGTCGTGGATAACCTGAATGCGCTAGGTTAAATCAAAATTTGCACATCTTTAAGGAAATTGGTTCCTTAACCATAAACCGTCGTCTAATCAAAATAGTGTATCTTCATCCAGTGAAAACAATGTCTAATGAAGTCCATGTAGTTTTCAATATCATACCAGTTCGTTCCTCAAGGGTCCCACCTATTTAGTTCCATTGAGGAAATTTTTGCATGAGCTAGTCAACCCACAGAGGATTCATACCTCTTCTACTCTTCCACCCACAGAGGATTCCCCATCATCTCCCCCTAGGGTGGGTCAGGGGAAGAATAGGTCATGAGTAGGAACTTTCTATCAATGTCATTTCAGGGATGGTCTACCTCCCAACCTAGGAACAATCAACACTTTTAAATCTCCCATCCATAGGAGAATCATCATCATCTTCTCCTCCACCAAGGATCTTGGAAATCTACTTCACCCAACCTTGGGTATCTCTCCTACCCATGGGAGACTATTGAGACATACCACTACATGTTGGGGGTAGGTTCTCCCACCAGCATCCCCATAGGACCCCATTTGACATGATCTCAGCTCTATTACTTATAGAGTCTGAAGCTAGCCAATTCCCTATCTCACAGACATATTTTACAGTGGGGATTTCCACCCAACCAATTCCATCTCCTCTTCTTCAATAGTCCTGTTTTCACGGCTGGTTGATCGCTTAGATTACGTTGATCATTCCATGCTCTGGGGATGTCTTCATCTCCCCTTTTCAACCCAAATGCAAATGTTGCCTAAGGATACTTCCATGATCTACCCAAAGGTATTTTCAGAAACCAAATCAACATAACCATGCCTGATTGAAATGAGGCTTCATCTTCTTCATCATCCCTAGCTACATCCAAACCTTTACCCACAACTAAAACCATTCCCAAACCTAAAAACCTACCCACACCTATCTTCTCACCGTATCTAGACCCATCACTACTTTGGGTGTCATGCTGACATCAAGCCTTACTCACCCACCTGTCAAATTAGACTTATCCACATCTTCTCAAACCTACACCAACATTATCTCTCCACCTAAAAGATAAACCCAACCTTCTAGGCTGCATACACCAGTCTCACCATACCACACCTTTGTCACCTTCCTCCCTTTCATCCATCCTAGGGCCCCATCCATCAACCTTGATCAAATAGTCTCCTACCCAAGGCTATCCAAAAGCTAAGACAACCTATACTATATCACAAGCCTTCATTACACCTCATTTACCCAAAAACCAAGCACCCTCACCTTCACCCATGAAATTCTGTACCACCTATACCTCCACCAGTTACCATAACCCCAACCTTACCTATACGACTTCAACCCTTGCCATCTACCAAGCCTTCTACCAACCACTTCCACCACAACTTCGGTTACCCCCATGGGTAACCCATCCTCTTCCACCATTTACTTTCCCTTCTACATCCCGTACTCTTGTGTCACCTTTACCCAAGAAGGTGCAACCCAAAGATAAGAATCCACTACCCATCTAATAAGGTAGTCAAACCAACAAAACCTTCCATTGCTAGCTCTTCTACCATGCATCTTACCCAAATAGATGCCATCAAAACCTAAGACCATACCACCTACCAAACCAGTTAGGCCAACCCATTCCTCCTCCTATAAAGGCCTCTTCCCTCATGATCATCTACACCCTTACCCAAACCTACACTCACTTCCCATTGTGATCCATTAGTAGGGTCCTACGCCAACATTTTAACCAATCTCTTAGAGAACTTTGTCATCACATTACCGCCACTTCAACCTTACGATCCTCTCAAACCCAAACCAAAAGGGTTTGATGAAACCAAGATTTGTGCCTATCATCATGTGCTCGGGACATGATGTAGAAAATTGTAAGGCTCTAAAAATTGTTCTTCTCTAACTTTGTCCTCTTGAAGAAAACTTTGACGATGACAACCTTCTAGATGAGGACCATGTTCCACCTTCACCTATCACCACACATCATCATCCTTTACCCATTCAATGACCAATATCTCCACCCCCAAAACCATTTTATCCACCTCCAAAATTTGAGATCAACATGGTCCATAAGAGAATTAGCCAAATCTCCACCTAAATGTCATTGTGCCCTACTCACTTCACAAGGTTTTCCACCTACAGTAGGGTTTTTTACCATCATGCCATTACACCACTCATCCTACACCTTCTCCATTTTCCCCCTCCCCTCAGATTAACATGGTTCACATTGCCACCGCACTCAGAAAGACAAAGGAAAAGAAAAAGCAACCAACCCATCAACCAACCCCATGCCCAATATACCATCTGCACCCGCACCCAAAATCACCATCCATAAGACCTACATACCCTATCTCTGATGGGTCACCCATCATACAATGATAAAACAATTACATCAGTCCCCTCTAAAGATGTCATTGTATGATCTCGTTCAAACTTTTGAATCTCATAGACAAGCCCTTATTGAGGTTTTACAATCCATTGAAGTTTTACCCAATGACCCACACCAGTGGCCTCCATTATTACCCCTCACCACGTGGCCTCACTTACCAAATAATCTCCTTCTTCTACCCCCATGCCCACTCCTCAAGTCACCGCCCTCAGCTTCTCTGATGAGGAGATTGTACCTCTCTAGTCAGATGACCCTGATCCCACCCTATTCATTTTTGTCTATATCGATAACATACGTGTACGATGCGTCATGATTGATGGTGGTGCTAGCATTAACATCATCTCCTCCCACATGTATAATCAAATGTGTATCCCTTCTAACTGTATGCATAATAACCCAGTTATGTTACACTCCTTCAACGATGCCATCACCTCCACCCTTGGCACCATTATCCTTCACGTTCGTGTAGGCCCTCACACTTTCCCAGAACTATTCTACGTCTTAGAGGGGGAGTTCCAATATAAACTATTACTTGGAAAACCTTGGATTTGTGTCATGGGTTGTGTTCCTTCAACTTTACACGATTGTGTAAAATTCAAACATGAAGGAGATAACTATACCATCCCACCGAACCTGTCACCATTAAAAACTTGTAACATGTTGTACCGACCCAATGATGTACTTGTATCGGTTAAGGCATCTGCCATTACCCCACTTCTCCTTCACCCACAAGCCCATCCACCAATGTTGCTGCCACCTCTCCCACATCTAATTCTTCTATTCCTACTACCGTTCACCTCAGCCTCTGCAGCTGAACCCTCTTCTTCCCAACCAACCGATACCCCTCCTGCCCAATCAACTAGTGAATCATCTATCTCCTGCCACTCACATATCTACTACTGATCCCTTAGAGGGTGTTTTTCAATGCCTCACTCTGGGAGAGTACCACCTTATACAATATCAACACATTCCTCACTCCACAAGAGTATGGAACCCTATGTCAGCACCCTCATTATGACTACCGCATAGGTGAGGTTTTACCTTATGGTCCTCCCCACCTTCTCACTAACCTAATGTATGGGTGACTTGATACTACCACCTTATTCACCTGAACCTCTATCCCAAACATGACCATTTTCATCTGACTCTCTAATCCCTTACTAACTACCACTTTTCCCACACTTTCCTTCACCAATGCACATGGAAAGGATTTAGCTTTTGGTTTTTACGAACAAGGTCTTCATACTATCATTTCCTGTACCACCCATAAACACAATGACCATAGTGGCATTGGATTTTCCGCACCACCTTCCACGAAGACCCGCATCGAATCTCATTGAGGAAGACAAACTGTACGCCGGAAAAGCGACAGGTGAGCGTGAGAATCTACAAGTGACTCTTTCGCGTACCCAACCTCTCGAGGTCGTGCCGAGACAGCCGGTGGGGATGGAATATAGATAGTATACGGACAGACTAGTTAGGCAATCTAATGTCTTCAACACGCACTAATGGAATTTACGAATCTAGGGCAAAGAAGGCCCTTCTAACCTAGACCGGTGTGATAGATCGATCAGCAAGGATGACTGCTCGAAGGCTCCAATCAATATCGAGCTCTGGCGTGATTCGATCTATGGGTTGCGGAATACGTGGAAAATGACCTGAGATTGTTTCGTGTATATCTCCTGATAAGGTCATATAGTGGATGATGAATATAATTGGCTCTACGGACGATTTTCTGGCCTAGTCCAGAATTCCCTAGCTTCGTTAGCTGTTGTATCCAGCAAGGACAGTTGTTCAATGATAATAGGTGGAAGCGGAGTAGACTGGAATACCAGTGTGCGTAGGCCAGTGTCTATGTCTAATTTTCTTATGGATTCGTTAGGTTGTGGGATTTGTGGGTCACAACCGTAGACTCGTGGTTGTTGTGGACCAGCTATGGTCATGCGTGGAATCAAGTCCTGATCCCTAGTACCCAATAATCATACGCTTTTTCAGCCTCTATGTTGAGAATCACTAGCTGTGTGATCTTCTCGGAATATCTCACAGGTGTTCTTGCAACTTGGATTCTTAGACTGGTATCTATGTCTGTGTGGGTGTCTCCTGCATCTGGTTGTGGAACTAAAGGATCACACCCGAATGTTTGTTCTCTTTCGAATCCTTCTACAGTCATGTGGATATTCTTCCTAGTGCAACCTGTAGTTTGGCTGACTTGACCAAAATGTATGTGCTTGGTCGTCTTCTATGTTTAATCCTCTTAACTGAGATCTGACCTGCTGGAAATCTGTTGTTGTTTGGAAGACTTGTATCCTAAGGTTCTGGTCAATATCAGTTATTTCCGCTATGAGGTTGGGCTGAGGCACGATTGGCTCGAAAATGTATTCCCTGGGTTCCCTAGGTCCCGTAATTGTCATGCAAAAGCAGTAATAAAACAAACTATAATAAAGTGAAATCTAAGTATACTTCTAGCATATATGACTTCTTTTTGTATTTTCTGATGATTTAAATGAATTTAAGAAAGCAGCTATTTAAAATATTTAGAATTGACAACTAAACTAATAATTTAAAACAAACAAGATAACCGAGTGTGGTTATTTGTCTGTGCAATTTTGTATATCTATTCTAAACAATGAAATAACTAATCTATAAGCAAGATTCTCGACCCTACCTCAGAAGTGAGGAGTGAATCATAGTTTCTCAGAAACTATCAATCCCCACAGCTTCCCTGGCAATATCGAGAATAAAATTAACTGAAATAAAGCGATTAACTACTCTATTTGATATGATTCTGACTAGAACTTTGAAATTTAAAACCTGGATTCCGCAGAACAGTGGCGAATCCGATGGTGTATGTATGATCTCGTCCCCTCAGTATGATCTCCTCGTTCTTTCGTGTTCACTTGGATCCAGAAAAGCGTGTAATGCTAGCACCGATAGGAGTAGATTTTGGGATAAGGACAGCTCAGAATGCAGACCGAGAATGCGAGTAGGAGAGGGATAGCGCAAGAGTACAGAGCTTGGCTTATGCGATTCCTAGCGGGATTTTACTGCGAGTCATGCAACGTGAAGCGACCAGAACCTGTGACTATCCTATACGAAGAGAAAAACCTGCAACTTTAATGGCTTCCTAAGCTATTCTGTTCCAAAATAAAGACACTGCTTGCACAAGTTGGATATGTGGCTTACCAACAGCTGAATAAAGCTAACCAGGTATATAATGAATTGAACTAAGAACTCTAAGTCACAGTAAAAACAAATCTACAGCAAAGAGGAATTCAGAGGCAAGCTTCTAACCGGATTGGATGGAACAACAACACTGCCTGCACAAGATGGGTCTGTGGCTTACCAACAGCTGAGCAATACTAACCAAGTATGAAATAAACTATGCTATCAATCCTAAGCAAGCTAACCAAAACACTAAAAATCAAAAGACTCTAACAAGGAAAAATGGTGACCAAAAGCTCCAGCTCCAACTTCTTCACCATTTGCATGTGCACAAACCATGCATTTATAGGAATTCCAACACTCAAAAACCAAAACCAAATTGAACTCCTAAACAATAAACAAAGAAAAAAACACTATTCCAGGGGACCAAAAACATAAATGCATGCTCAAGTCGGCAAGGAAAAGCTGGTGAGTCGTGATATTTCACGCGGGTCGCGTCAAAAGAGCGTTCTGGAAAACGCGCACAGGACCGCCGCTCTGTGCAGGGCGGCGGTTTCGTCACTGAAGGTCAAGAGGCCAAGGAAAGAGGGAAAAAGGATAAAACAAAGGGCGCGGGGGCTAAGCGGGGCATGCGGGATGTTAACGCATGCTCGGAGGGCTTTTCCGGATCCCGAACACCTTGCGAGGAGACCTGTATCATCATCGGGGCACTTGTTACACTGTTCTGGTAGTACAATACCTTACAATTTTGGGTACGTACATATTGCCCCCTCGGAGAAGCGTTTTAGCCATGAAGAGGCATAAAACGGTGGGTCCGAGTATGGCAGTCCCGAAATGGGGAGTTAGAAGCTATACCTTACTCGTCCGTGCGTTGAAATGACGCCATCGAAATTCCCGCTACCTGCAAAATGAAAAGAGAACTCAAGTGCAGATAGATACAATAACTTGGAAGATAAACGCTAAAATAATAGGGAAGGAGAATGTACCATTCGTGCGGGGATAGAAACTTACCTCCATCAGTGCTCCAAACCTGCGAAAAAGTCATTTTAAAACGAAACAGAATGATATATATATGAAAGTGGGCCCATTTTCCTATTCATTTGCGCGAGTTGATTTGATTGGTTTTGAGCTCTGGGACCCACGGTGACGGTTTCTCACGCGAGTAGAGTCGAAACGTTCACAGCGAGATCGTGATCATGCCTCCACAAGTGGAACACCGACCTCAGTGATCACAGGTTGGTTTTCTTCCATTTTGTGTTTTTCCCTCTTCAAATTTGAAATGGCAAATTCTTTGCAATGGGGGGATTATTTTTGAAAATGTTAGGTTCAAAAGGTCCATCTAGGGGGGGCGCCTACTGGGTAGGCTTTGTTTTTAGTTAAAATGGTCTATTTTTTACACTTTTGGGCTTTTTGGGGTTAACAACCCGCGCGGGTTTTCGGACCGCGACCGCCGCCCTGGCCAGGGCGGCGGTTACATGAACGCCGCCCTGTTTAGGGCGGTGGTTACACGACCGCCGCCTTCAAGGCGGCGGTTACAAAACCGCCCCTCTGCTCAGGGTGGCGGTTTTGCACAGAATGCAAAAGGAACTTAATTTTTGAGTTTGCACTTGTACTTTTTATCATTTCTATATACTTTTATGACTCTCTCGATATTGATTAGATACTAACTTGCTCTGTTTTGTGTGTTTTGGTTGTATGCAGGCGAGAGCAGAGTATATCAGATGGAGCCGAGAGAGAGAGTGTGATTGGCTCTCTGGGGTATTGGATGCCCTTTCTCAGGATGAGGAGGATACCTTACAGAGGGCCGACATATTGCGTATATCACGCGTGCCCCATGTCACACCATCCAGTCACATACTTTGTGACTTGTTTTCATATTGGGATGCAGATCGGAACACTTTCCGACTGCCAGGGGTCCGTGGTGAGTGGACCATCACTTTGGAGGATGTCTACCGTATCCTGGGGGTCCCGATCATCGGGAGGAGACTCACACTGGAGACGGCAGGGTCTCGAGCACAGATTGCACAGTGGGCAGGCTACATGGGGGATGCAGCCATCTCTATGGGGTCGAAGAAGGGAGTGAGAGTTCGATCGATTCCTTCTTTGCCCATCCCCGTATTTCGACAGGCTATCATGGGGATCCTTGCCTCGAGGCTGATCGGGGACAAGGGAGGAGATACTTTACTATACTGTTGGGCCCCCATCATTGCACAGATAGAGGGGCATGGCCGGATATATGCCTGGGGTGCAGATATTCTGGGGACCACCTACCATGACTTATACAGGGTGGTCCGTTTGCAGGGACAGTCCTTGAGCCACCCGACTCTAGTCATGAGTTGGGTGTACGAGCATTTTATTCCTTATGGCAGAGGGGTAGAGGTGGCAGACCCAGGGGCTGTGAGGGCAGCTAGATGGTCAGATATGTCGGTGCTTAGAGCACCTCACCAGCCAGTTGCCTCCCTCACCACAGCAGACATGGAGGCGACACCGTACCGGCTTATGGCCGGCATATGGGGTGAGGAGACCCTTACATTGATCTCCTGCTCCACCACAGGGTAGCTTATCGACCGCGTGGGACGGGTGGAGGTACACCCTTTTGGCAGAGTTCCTCAGCAGTTCGGCCTTCCATATGCGGGCATGCTTCCCCCAGCGGCACCAGTTTACAGATCAGTCCGCGAGGCTAGAGGGGGGCCTAGAGGCCGTGGTTGGACAGTGATCACTCCTGGCACTCCCATTGCAGCCAGGAGGGTAGTTCGGGCCAGAGGGAGAGCCGGTGCACCTCGGGCACCTTTGCTTCAGATTGCTGCGGGTCCTGCTCATAGCAGCGATGACCCCATAGATATCGACTCTGATTCTGAGGAGCTTACAGAGGGAGGGTCAGAGGAGCAGACGGATGACAAGCGATCCTGAGTGGCATGACACTCAGGATATTTTGCAGGCAGAGAGGGCCGAGCAGAGTGCAGAGAGAGAGACTCTAGCTTCAGAGGAGCCACTCTCCCAGGGCCATGGTGGAGAGGATGAGTCAGTTGCGGGGCGTCATGTTGCTCCTACTACAGGAGCAGCCCCTCAGTCGGCAGCGGCATCCGCAGCGGGTGCCGGCCCCAGCGATCCATCCTGGAGGCCCGGTGATCCGAGTAAGTTATTCTCTCTTCCTTTCAATGTTTGTTTAATTTAGGATTTGTTTTAATTGCTATCTCTCCTTGTGTTTGTATCTTGTATCTTCTTAGTCTCTTGCCTAGTTTCTAATTCTTTTTTTTCCTTTGTTTGCAGAGACTGTTGACGAGTGGCGGGATCTAATCCGCAGGGTATGCACGGATTCTCTGATGATCCCTATGGATAAGACCCGTGCGGAGCTATCTGTAGATGCCGAGGAGCCTTCAGTAGCCGGCAGGCATACCGACGTCTTCGCTCCCGTTTGGCACGTGGCCAGGATGGTGTCGACTCTCCGTACAGAGTTGGCAGGCTATAGGACAGCCGAGCATCTTATGAGGAGCCATTCTCGTGGTGAGACCGTGGCTGCCCCTCGGGACCCTGAGCCCTCCATGCATTCAGAGAGCCGGCGTACCGGAGCCCTAGGCGAGGGCGCGCACCTTCAGAGGGGTCGCGCAGGGGTTGAGAGACTACTTGGTTCCTATGCGTTTTGTACTATAGATTCTTTTGCATATCACGGGCTCTTTGAGCGTTTTGACCATGCCTAGAGCATGATGGCATTGTATATAAACATTGATTATTTATATATATGCATTCGTTTTTGGATCAAAACTTGTCACTGGTGTTTTCCCTTTCTGTTTCCAACTGCTTGTGTATACTACGATGTATGTTTTATATGCTTTCTAGAATGTATGCAATGGAAAACAGATGATGCAAATGTTTTCTTTCTTTTTGTGTTTCATGATGTTGATACATGATATTGTAGATATATTGTGATCTTAAATCTTAGCTTCTGTGAGCAATTTGGATACCTCATGTTTGTTTTGGCAAAGTGATGAAAATAACCAGTATGATGAACAGATTAACTTGCCCCACTCCTAACTCCACGCAACTAGTAAGATGCGAGGGCTCATCACCAAGAGCCAAGAAGGGTGCAAGTTATGAAATATGGTGAAATGATAGTGATGAAAGACAGACGAAGCTTTGGTGGAACCAAATTGAAAACTACAAGCTTACTCTACCTGAATGACTTCATAGTTTTGGGTGCAACTTGTCTTGCGGTTTATCTAGACTTAGACCCGTAGATGGCCACATAGTAGACAAAATCTGGATTTTTAGGATTTTAACTCTCTTGGAATTTTGAACATCTGATTCATTCGTTTTTGACTCAAAGTTTGAATAGTTTGTTTATGACCTTTTAACGTTTGCATTGTCTAGAGGACCCCCTACACTTTGCCCCATGCTACCTGTAAGAAGCATGGGTTTATCACCGTGGGCAAGGCATAGGCGAGTAAGGGCATTTCCATCCTTTCCCAACCCTACGTCACTAGTAAGAGACGCAAGCTCATCACCGAAGGTTGGTGGGGCAAGGAAATGTGTAAAAATAAAATTTTCTGTTTTAATCACTTTTTGACTTGTCTTTTTGAGTAAAATGTCAGTATATGCTTATTTCCAAAGAGATGTGAATATGGGATAGATGTGACACCATGAAGCTTCTAGAACAGACCATAGGCAAGACACCTATCCTAAGAAGAAATCAAAGCGAGAACAAACTTGCAGATCTTGGTATGGTTACCGTTAATACTTCGTCATGTTTGATTTTGTTTGATAAAAGATTCTGAAGATGATTTGATGATATCGTGAAAATGGAGAGATATGATTAGAAGAGTTTTGTGTCAACAACATCATGAGTTTGTAATGAATTGCTTTGAGAATAGATTCCTTGATCACAATTTGTGTAAGAACAAGTGGACAAAATGATCCTAATCTATATGAAAATGCAATGTAGATAGTTATACAAGCAGTGCTAGCTGCTTATGCGTAGAAACGTTTGAGGTGCAGGGAATTGACTGTTTCGCCAAATTCCTCACCTTCTAGCATGTACATAAGAGGTGATGCACCATTTCCGTAGTCTTTTGTGACTCGGTATGGGCCCAACCATTTGGGCTGGAATTTCCTTCCTTCGCCGGTCTTCTTGTCGATCCGGCTGTCTAGTCTTAGAACTAGATCACCTTCGTATATATCGCGTTCATAAACCTTCTTGTTATATTGCCGGCACATTCGGTCAGCATAAGCTCTATGCCGCTGTTCAGCATCTAACCTAGTTTCATCTAGGCTTTCTAGTTGGGAAAGACGTGCTTCTCTGTAAGCGTCTTCATCCAGAATCCCTTGTAGTGAAATGCGGAGACTGGGTATTTCGACCTCAAGCGGGAGAACTGCTTCTGCCCCAAATACTAGCGAGAAAGGAGTTGCTCCCGTTGGTGTTCTTATTGAGGTTCGGTGGGCCCACAAGGCCGGATATAACTTCAAATGCCAATCTCGCTTGTTTTCTTTCACCGTTTTAAGGAGAATGGCTTTCAGCGTTTTGTTTGTTGCTTCAGCCTGTCCGTTGGCTTGGGGATAATACAAGGAAGCCGTATGATGGCTTATTTTAAATTTACTGCATAGTTCGCGAACTTCTTCATTTTTGAAAGAAGTTCCATTATCGGAGATAATGATTTGTGGGATACCGTACCTGCAAATGATTTGATTCAAAATGAACTTAGCGATTACCGAACCAGGTACAGTAGTAAGAGGCATGGCCTCCACCCATTTGGTAAAATATTCAGTGGCCGTGATTATAAAATTATGGCCGTCTGTGGATGAGGGAGAGAATTTCCCTATTAAGTCTAGGCCCCATGTAGAAAAGGGCCATGGAGTAGCGATTGGTTGCAGAGCTTGTGCTGGCATGTGGATCTCATGAGAGAATTCTTGGCACTTATGACACCTGCGTGTGAACTCTATCACGTCATGTTCTAGAGTGGGCCAGAAATAGCCCATTCGATGTATTTTTCGAGCGGTGGCATGGCCACCGAAGTGGCCTCCACATATACCACTGTGGGATTCATGGAGAATCCTCTTGGACTCTTCTGTGTCAACACACCTTAGGAGCATTCCATCGAATGCTTTTCGATAGAGCACCTGCTCTATAATGACGTATTTAGCTACGATTATGCGTAACCACCTTCTTTGTTGCGGTGTAACTGCCTCCGGGTATGTATGGTCCATGATATAATTAATGATATCAGTGTACCAAGGGCACTCAGAGATAGCAGGTCGAGTTTCGATGTAGTATACGCATTCATCTGGAAAGTCTAAATCTACTAAATCACCTCCGTCTAATGGGTTGTCAGCTAACCAATCCGCGATGATTTGTCCTTTAACCGACTTTCTGATTTACAAATGTTAATTCGAACTCTCCCATTAAGGTTATAAAACGTCCAGCTTTTTTGGACAAGGACCCTTGTGTGAGAAAAGTCCGTAAATGGTCCGTCTTTACCATGACCTTTGTTTCTTGATTCAGCATGTAATGTCTTAGATGTTTAGTAGCAAAGACTATGGCAAGGCATTCTCGTTCTGCCTGTGTATAGCGTGTTTCATAGTCGAGCAATGTTCGGCTAATGAAATAAATCACACGTTCTCTCTTGTCATCGTCTTCTTGGGCCAACATACAGGCCAACGAGACATTGGTAGCTCGCGAATATAGGATTAACGGGTGATCCAGCTTAGGTGGCATTAGCGTAGGTGGTGATAACAGAAAACGCTTAACTGCTTCAAAAGCTTCATTGCAATCTTCAGTCCAATCAATGCTATAGTCTTTCTTGAGTAAATTGTTGATTGGATGAACGGCGAAGCTTAGGTCCAGGATAAATCTCCGGATTGCACCCAGCTTTCCGAGAAAGGATCTGATTCCAGATTCACTCGAAGGTGGGACCATTTTGAGGACAGCCCAAATTTTGGTTGGATCAACATCGATCCCTCGTGATGATATGACGTAACCTAGGAAATTTCCTCCTGTTACACCAAAGACACATTTCTCTGGATTTAGCGTGATTCCGTATTCTATTAGACGTGAAAGAATGATACGGAGTACTTCGGGATGGTCACAACGCTTCTTGGCCTTAGCCAACAAGTCATCTACGTAGGATTTCACGCAATTTTATGAATTAAATCGTGAAATATATAAGTCATAGCCCGCTGGTATGTAGCACCCGCGTTTTTGAGACCGAAAGGCATGACAGCATAGCAATAATTTCCCCAAGGAGTTATAAACGTGGTTTTAGCTTGATCTTGCTCAGATATTCTGATTTGATTGTATCCTGAGAATCCATCCATGAGAGACAAGAGTTCAAAACCAGCTGTTGCATCAATGATAACGTCTATGGATGGTAATGGGAAATCGT
This sequence comes from Taxus chinensis, assembly GCA_019776745.2. Taxonomy (NCBI): domain Eukaryota; kingdom Viridiplantae; phylum Streptophyta; class Pinopsida; order Cupressales; family Taxaceae; genus Taxus; species Taxus chinensis. The sequence goes on from CM034153.1 coordinate 591,415,024, forward strand.
CCTTAGGGCAAGCTTTGTTGATATCTCGAAAATATATGCAGATGCGTATCTTTCCATTCTTCTTGAGAACGGGAACGATGTTAGATACCCATTGGGAGTAGTCAACTGGCTTGATGAATCCTACGTGAAGGAGTTTTATTACCTCCTCTTTTACCATGAGAGCTACTTTGGGCTTCATGGGTCTTGATTTTTGTTTAATTGGCTTTGCATCTGACCTAGTGATGAGGTTGTGCACCGCAATGTGGGGTGCGACTCCTGTCATCTCTTTGTAATTAAATGCAAATGCCTTTTGATGTTCTTTGAGAACCTGAGTATGTATTTCCACTTCTTCTGGAGTTAACGAAGAACCTAGTTTCAATATTCTTGGTTCATCTTCTGTCCCGATGTTGACATCGATTGTTTCTTCGATTAAAGAGGCGTTACCCTCTTCGAACTCAGGTGGTGCTGGAGGTAAATCTAAATCATCCCCATTTTCTATTGCGCATATGCTAGGCTCCCTTTGTGAGGGAAGATCCGTTACGGGATTTCCGAAGTAGGAAGATGAATGCGGAATCAGGGATAAATCTAGCGTGTGATAGGAGAGATGTAGTGCTGCATAGGCATTTAAATAATCCAAAGTAGCCGCATCATTTCCAACATGGTCTAGGATGGTAGATTCACTTCTGCTTGAAAGAGGATTTGTCATTGTTTTTATCAATGGTTCGTCACGAATGGATACTGTGAAGTGAGTGTCTTCTAGCTCATTGCTTGGAGTGAAGCGTGATGCTGAGGTTGCTATTGAATCGGCGAGAAGATTTTTTTCTCGCGGGATTGCTTCAATGGATATGAAGTTAAACGCCTTGCTTAAATCTAATACAGCGTTTTTGTAGAGTTGTAAATGTTCGGCTTTAGTTTCATATATTTCAGAAACTTGGTTTGTCACTAATTGCGAGTCTCCCAAGACTCTGACGTTATCAATACCAATTCTTTTGGCTAAGGTGAGGCCAAGAAGAAGGGCTTTGTACTCAGCGCCATTGTTTGTGCATTCAAAGTTTAACTTAAAAGCGAATGGGAGGACTTTCTCCTCGGGTGAAGTAAGAATTATACCTGCCCCCGCTCCATAACGGCATTTAGCTCCATCGAAATGGAGAGTCCAATACTTAGCCGGGAGTATAGATGTTGGGGCATCTGTTGCGTTTGCGCACTCTACTTCTACCATACAGAGATCCTCTGCTGGCAAGGAACCAACACCTAGAGAAAATCCCATGCCTACTGAATCGAATGGTAAGAACATTGGTGAATCTTGTTCTATCAACTCAACGATTTTTGCAGTAGTCCCTAATGATACTGTTTCTTTAGTTTTACCTTTAGGGGTTTGAATTGTTTTGGCTATGCTGGTAGTTTCAAGATCCGTCGTAGGTATCAACTTTTCCTCTGGCTTTGGGTCAGAGGGTTTATTAAGTTGGTTTGTTGGAAGTTCAAATTCTGAGTGCACCCCTGGTCTTTTCTTTAAATCAGCTAGGTGCAAATCGAAAGGTTTTGGATCGCCTTTGGCTACAAATACCTTTCCCAGATGCAAGAATCTTACTTCTTGAAATAGCGTGGAAGGGATTGCCTTCATTCGATGTATCCAAGGTCGGCCGAGGATCATATTATAGTTAGTTTCCCGATCTATAATATAAAATTCAGTCAAGATGGTTTTGGGCCCTAAGGTGACCGGCAGTATTATAGTTCCTATCGAAGTGGCTTTAAGGCTATCATAGCCTCTCAAGGTATTTCGTGTAGTGGAACAGTTTGTTTCTCCATATCCAAGTTTTTGGAGGAAAGAGAAAGGGACTATGTTAACTGCGGCCCCGTCGTCAACCATTGCCCATTTTACATAGTTATTATAAACCCACACTTGTAAGTGTAAGGCTGGGTCACCTCGGCGTGCGATCTCAGCATCTGTGGGCATTTTACTTATTTCGAAATATGAATTCGACATCCTTGTCCGGCTGCCCCCGGAGGGTGGATATCAAAATCTACGTGATTTACTTGTGTTTCAGGAGGTGGAGTGATGTTAATTAGATGGCCTAGACCTAATGCTTCTAAAAGAGCAGCTCTGTGAGGGGGAGAGTTCTTTAGTAAGTCCAAAAATGAAATGTGTGAAAAGGTCTTTGTTAGGTCACTAATTAAATCATAGGCACCGATGGGTTTTTCAACTATTTGCTGACTCTTATCTGTCTCTGGCAGATGACTTGGGCTTGGTTGAGAGAAATACTCTCGTGTTCTTGTTATAGCTTCGATAGGTAGTTCAGCGTCTAATTCTACCAAACTGACTATCTTGGGTCTCGGTTGAGCTCCCAACTGTGGCGCAACTGACGGATTTAATGAAGTCGAAGGCTTCATGATCATTGTTTCCCGTCACTGCACCTTTGTTTGTTCCGGTTGGATTCAGCCTATTGCTGTCATGATTTGGGAGTGGATCATTAAAGATTTTGAGGGGAGCATTCTGAGGGGAAACTGCCCCTGCGAGCGTATTTGGTTGTGATGGGATGGGATCTGCCAAAAACAAGTCTGTGAAGAACTGTCTTTGTTCTTCTGGCAAGCGTTGCATAAATTTATTGTAGTCACGGCACGTTCTAGTGTCGTGACCCTGAATTTTATGGAAACCACAATAAGAATTGGGGTTGTAATTCCCGTTTTGTTGGTTTGGTGTGTATTGTGGCCTAAAATTCCGATCAAACTGTTGCCTATTAGGACTAAAGTTTTGGAATTGTTGTTTTTGGTTTTGACTTTGGTTTTGATAACCAAATGAGTTTTGGCTTGGCCCTTGCATGGGATTTCTCCGTTGTTGTTGTTGTTGTTGTGGATGGTTAAAATCCACTGTATTGACCGTTGGGGTAAAGTTGTTGTTTCGCTGGTTGTTTGTTTGTGACGGAGTATTAACAACATTTACCCTCTTGGGTTGGTCGGTTACCCCATCCGTTGTTACCCCACGATTTTTGTTAAGGATTTTGGGTCCTTGATTGACATTTGTGGTAGTTGTAGTATTTTGAGTGGAGGTGATTAACCTCCCATTTGTTCCGTATGTCTTACGACCACTATCTATCGCTGCTTGATCAATTCGCAGAGCGCTCTCAAGTACCTCATCATAAGTCCTTAGTGGGAACTTCTGGACTTCTTCCTTCACTTCTCTACTGAGAGAATGAAGGAATAAATCACATAGTTCCATCTGATCCATGTTTGGAGCACTTGCTGATGAATAAAGAACTGTACGCCACCTCTGGATGAAATGGGCGACAGATTCATTGTGTTCTTGTTTGATATGCAAGAATTCCCTGATTCCTGTTCTCAATAGTTTGTTCATGTCAAAGGCTTTGATGAACTCTGACACGAGTTGTTTAAACGAATGTATGGAAGCTTCAGGTATTCTATAATACCAATCAAGAGCGATGCCTTCCAAGGTTTTGGGAAATATTTTAGCAACAACCCCATCCCAAGGAAGTAATTCTCGTATGGCAGTAGCGTAAGCTTTGATATGCGCGTTTGGATCTCCCTCACCCTTGAACTTGGGCAAATCAGGGAGAGGTCTTGGAAGCATAACGCTTCGTATGGTGAAATCTAAGGGTTCCTTTAGATATTCTGAATACGTCCCTATTGCATAGCTTTCGACCATTGATGGTGGTTGCTGAGGGAGCGGTGGTGGGATAGGTTGTTGATACGGTGCAGCGTATGCGTTGGCAGGGGCATAGGGAGGTCCCTGTGTTTGAGCAAACATGCCGGGAGAGGAGAACATATCTCCTTGTGGGGATTTAGAGTTTACATGTTTAAATAGGATGGGGTATTGTCAAGGAATGGATTGTTTGACACTAGACCTGGAGGAATAGTGTTAGAGATGGTGGGCCTTGTTGGCGTTTGTTGTGGATATTGAGGAGGCATGCCTAACGTGCCTACTCCCGTAAAGAGATCTACCTGGCCAGAGTGGTATGGAGGATTGGAACTTCCCGTTTGTATGAACGGAGAATTTTGACTTGCCTGAGCCAGTTCTAACCCTCTCACTCTTTCCATTAACATTGAAATGACTTCATTCGGTGAAGTCACAGTACTTTTCCTAAGTGGCGTTGGTTGTATACCTTGGTGTTGTAAAGGTATGTGATATCCTGTCATAAACTGATCGCTATCTTTCCAAGTTTCTCCAAGAATATTTCCTTGTATGTAGTGGCATAGAGGTATTTTCTAGAAAAGAGATCTCGGGTTGTATTTGTAAACTTCCTATAGGTGGGTACATATCCCCGGGAGCGTTGTTCACTCCCTAGGATAACGTATTGATTGTCCATCGCCTAAGACCAGGTATGGATCTTATTGCCTACTAACACGTGGTCTGAGTAGCATTTGAGGAGACGAACCAGATTCTCCAGTAAACGTCATATTGTTTGAACCTGAAGGCTCTATTTGTTGGGTTCGAGGGGGTTGATCTAACTCCTCAACTTGAAAAGACGAACTATATCTGATTCTTGGGGTTTGTGTTGACAACTGATTAGTTGAATAGTTATCACCCCATACTGAGAGCGAGGGTGATGATTGCATATTCTGTTGGGCATAGCATGCCTCGAGACCTAGGAGGGGTCTGCCATATGCATCGAATCCTGAAATATTCAGGGGGTATATGAATACCCGCAGAATAATGGGAAGGAACAAAGGTGATTTGTGAAAGGAAATGTGATATTTATGACTCCGAACAAGAAGGTAGGAAGTTTTACGTTAGCTTCACTAATTTCGTTTGATTCACGTTGGGTTCACCAATTTTGTACGCCGGAAAAGTGACAGGCGAGCGTGAGAATCTACAAGTGACTCTTCCGCGTACCCGACCTCTTGAGGTCGTGGCCGAGACAGCCGGTGGGGATGGAATATAGGTAGTATACGGATAGACTAGTTAGGCAATCTAATGTCTTCAACACGCACTAATGGAATTTGTGAATCTAAGGCAAAGAAGGCCCTTCTAACCTGGACCGATGTGATAGATCAATCAGCAAGGATGACTACTCGAAGGCTCCAATCAATATCGAGCTCCGGTGTGATTCGATCTATGGGTTGCGGAATACGTGGAGAATGACCTGGGATTGTTTCGTGTATATCTCCTGATAAGGTCATATGGTGGATGATAAATATAATTGACTCTATGGACAATTTTCTGGCCTAGTCCAGAATTCCCTAGCTTCGTTAGCCACTATATCTAGTAAGGATAGTTGTTCGACGATGATAGGTGGAAGTGGAGTGGACCTGAATACCAAGTGTGTGTAGGTTAGCGTCTATATCTGGATTGACCTATGGACTCGTTAGGCTGTGGGATCTTTGGGTCACAACCGTAGACTCGTGGTTGTTGTGGACCAGCTATGGTCATGCGTGGAATCAAGTCCTGATCCCTAGTACCCAATAATCATACACTTTTTCAGCCTCTATGTTGAGAATCACTAGCTGTGCGATCTTCTCGGAATATCTCACAGGTGTTCTTGCAACTTGGATTCTTAGACTGGTATCTATGTCTATATGGGTGTCTCCTGCATCTGGTTATGGAACTAAAGGATCACACCCGAATGTTTGTTCTCTTTCAAATCCTTCTACAGTCATGTGTATATTCTTCCTAGTGCAACCTGTAGTTTGGCTGACTTGACAAAAATGTATGTGCTTGGTTGTCTTCTATGTTTAATCCTCTTAACTGTGAACTGATCAGTTGTAAATCTGTGGTTGTTTAGAATAATGGTATCCTGAGATTTTGGTCAATATCAGTTATTTCCGCTATGAGGTTGGGCTGAGGCACAATTGGCTCGAAAATGTATTCCCTGTGTTCCCTAGGTCCCGTAATTGTCATGCAAAAGCAGTAATAAAACAAACTATAATAAAGTGAAATCTAAGTATACTTCTAGCATATATGACTTCTTTTTGTATTTTCTGATGATTTAAATGAATTTAAGAAAGCAGCTATTTAAAATATTTAGAATTGACAACTAAACTAATAATTTAAAACAAACAAGATAACCGAGTGTGGTTATTTGTCTGTGCAATTTTGTATATCTATTCTAAACAATGAAATAACTAATCTATAAGCAAGATTCTCGACCCTACCTCAGAAGTGAGGAGTGAATCATAGTTTCTCAGAAACTATCAATCCCCACAGCTTCCCCGGCAATATCGAGAATAAAATTAACTGAAATAAAGTGATTAACTACTCTATTTGATATGATTCTGACTAGAACTTTGAAATTTAAAACCTGGATTCCGCAGAACAGTGGTGAATCCGATGGTGTATGTATGATCTCGTCCCCTCAGTATGATCTTCTCGTTCTTTCGTGTTCACTTGGATCCAGAAAAGCGTGTAATGCTAGCACCGATAGGAGTAGATTTTGGGATAAGGACAGCTCAGAATGCAGACCGAGAATGCGAGTAGGAGAGGGATAGCGCAAGAGTACAGAGCTTGGCTTATGCGATTCCTAGCGGGATTTTACTGCGAGTCATGCAACGTGAAGCGACCAGAACCTGTGACTATCCTATACGAAGAGAAAAACCTGCAACTTTAATGGCTTCCTAAGCTATTCTGTTCCAAAATAAAGACACTGCTTGCACAAGTTGGATATGTGGCTTACCAACAGCTGAATAAAGCTAACCAGGTATATAATGAATTGAACTAAGAACTCTAAGTCACAGTAAAAACAAATCTACAGCAAAGAGGAATTCAGAGGCAAGCTTCTAACCGGATTGGATGGAACAACAGCACTGCCTGCACAAGATGGGTCTGTGGCTTACCAACAGCTGAGCAATACTAACTAAGTATGAAACAAACTATGCTATCAATCCTAAGCAAGCTAACCAAAACACTAAAAATCAGAAGACTCTAACAAGGAAAAAATGGTGACCAAAAGCTCCATCTCAAAATCTTCACCCATTTGCATGTGTACAAACCATGCATTTATAGGAATTCCAACACTCAAAAACCAAAACCAAATTGAACTCCTAAATAATAAACAAAGAAAAAACACTATTCCAAAGGACCAAAAAACATAAATGCATTGCTCAAATCAGCAAGGAAAAGCTGGTGAGTCGTGATATTTCACGTGGGTCGCATGAAAAGAGCGTTCTAGAAAATGCGCACAGGACCGCCGCTCTGAGCAGGGTGGCGGTTACGAGGACCGCCGCCCTGTTCAGGGCAGCGGTCACGAGACCACCGCCCCTGTAGGGCGGCGGTTTCATCACTGAAGGTCAACAGGCCAAGGAAAGAGGGAAAAAGGAGAAAATAAAGGGTGCGGGGGCTAAGCGGGGCATGCGGGATGTTAACGCATGCTCGGAGGGCTTTTCTGGATCCTAAACACCTTGCGAGGAGACCTGTATCATCATCGGGGCACTTGTTACACTGTTCTGGCAGTACAGTACCTTACAATTTTGGGTACGTACACAAACCTTATCCACCTCATTCACCAACATCACCACCTTCACCTACGGAGTCCATAGAACCCGAATATATTCCTCCTGACTTTTTTTTCATAAACATGATTTTCCTGGGACCTTTGACTTATCAATGTGATGACGAGGCTCCCTCTTCTCTTCCCTTCCTGTATCCTGACATGATCGATGACGATACACATTTTATTAGCGTCATTCAATGTTAGGACGATGAGTCTATACTCACCTACCTTGGTGCAGAAGATTCTTATATTCACCAATCCTTACCTTCTGAGATGCAAACCATGTTGAACAAATCAAATATCAAAATCAACATTAACACTCAAGACAACCCACACATCCTAAAGATAGGCCAGTCTTTAGATGTTGCTGAACAGGAAGTTTCTACCTCTATCCTCCGGGACCATAACAACACTTTTACTTAGTCCTATGCTGATATGCTCGGTATTGACCCAAACATTGTGGTCCATAATATCGTAACCATTCTTAATGACAAACCCATAAAACAAAAGCTACAGAAAATGCATCCTCACATTGTTCCTCTGGTCAAAGAAGAACTTCAGCACCTTCTCTTGGTTTCCTTCATCCTACCCATTGACTATCCCCAATGGATTTCTAACATTGTTCCTCTCACAAAAGTGACAGGGGGACTCCAAATTTGCACGGACTTCCATGACCTTAACTTAGTTTTCCCCAAAGAAGACTTTCCTCTACCAGGCATTGACCAACTGGTTGATCTCACTGTCGACCATGAGATGCTATCACTCATGGATGGTTTCTCAGGTTATAATCAAATATTAATCGCTCTAGATGATCAACACAAAACTACCTTCATCACTCCTTGGGGGACCTTCTGTTATCAAGTCATGCATTTTGGCCTTAAAAATGCTGGTGCTACATATCAGCGAGCCATGACTTATATCTTCCATGACATCATGCATCACATATTGGAAGATTATGTGGATGACCTTCTTGCCAAATCCATATATTGGGTAAACACCTAACAGTCCTTAAGGTCATCTTTGATCGCCTCATTAAGTATTGTCTTTGTTTTTAATGTATTTGTGGTAATTTCAAGAAAACTCCTTGGTTTCATCATTTCTTTGTGTGGCATAGAAGTCAATCCTGCTAAAGTGAAGGCTATTCTTGAAATGCCTCCATCTACTAATCTCCGTCAACTTCGAAGTTTGCAAGGTAAGTTGCAATCTATTCACCGGTTCATTTCATAACTTTTTGACCATTGTTAACCATTTCATTATCTCCTGAAGAAGGTCATCTCATTCAAATGGGATGATGAATGTCACAAAGCCTTTGACGCCTTAAAACAATACCTTCTTTAACCATCGGTCCTCATTCCTCCTAAGGATGACCAACCCTTTTACCTATACATTTATGTTACTAACCATTCCTTAGATGTCATGCTCACTCATCACGAGGAGAATCACAGGGAACAAAGAGTATATTATATAATCCGTACACTTCTGGACTACAAAACTAGGTACACCCATGCTGAAAAACTTTGCTTAGCTTTAGTTTTTATCACCACTAAACTGCGTCATTACCTACTCAACCACAAAACCTTTTTCGTCACTAACATTGACCCTCTACATTATATGTACACCAAACCCTACCAACATCAATGTATTGCATGTTGGCTCATGCTTCTTGCAGACCTTAACCTCGAATTCATCCATCAAAATTTTGTCAAAGGCCAAGCCATCATTGACCAATTGGTAGACGCATCTCTTTCTAGAAATCAACCCTCTAACTTTGATTTCCCTGAAAAATCCATTGCTACCCTCTCTTTGGATGGTACCACTTACCAGATGACCTTATTCTTTGATGGTTCCAAGTGTCAGCGTGGAGGCGGTGCAGGTGTTATCCTCATTCCTCTTGATGGTGAACCTATGTCGTTATCTTTCAAACTAGATTTTGAGTGCACTAACAACATTGTCGAATATGAAGCACTCGTATTAGGCCTTCAAACTACCATCTCTTTAGATGTTAAATCAATTAATATATTTGGTGATTCCTAACTATTTGTAAACCAAGTCAATGGTATATACTAGTGTCGTAATGAAATACTACAAAAGCACAAATGTCATGTCAACACACTTTTGACTACCTTTGATACGTTCTACTCATAAAATTACGGATACCATGGCCTGTCTAGCTTCTCAAATACCTACTTCTCCTACTGACTCATAAATCTTTGTCATAATATAAAGGTTGTAATAACCCTCTTGTTTACCTCGTGAGGTCCATTCCATCAGAACTATTACACTTGACCCACGTGACCTTTAGTATAAGCAGTTTGCAAACTACCTTCCCCTTTCCATTCTACCTCGCGATCTCATTCGTAATGAAAAACGTGCCTTCCTTAAAATTTTCTCTCGATATTTCATCATGTGGTCTCCTTTATAAGTGGTTCTTTGACGGTATTCTCTTATGATGCCTTACAAGTTCTGAAATTCCTTACACCATCAAGGAAGTTCACGATGGAATTTGTGTAGGTCACTTTAGTGGTTTAGCTATTACTAAACACATTCTTCACCTTGGCTATTATTGGCCAACCATAAACCACGACTGTTGTGACTATGTCAAATGTTGTGTGAAATGCCAACAACATACCAATCTTCATCACACACGTACTCATTCCTTACAGGTTGCACGAGACCTTTGGCCTTTCTCTCAATGGGGTTTGGATCTTGTTGGAGAGATCAATCATCATTCTTCACAATGTAATCAATGGATTATAACAACTACTGAATACTACACTAAATGGATAGAATGCATTCTCCTGATTTCTACAAAAGCCGAGAAAATATGTGAATTTATCAATCATCACATCATTTGTCGCTTTGGTGTCCCTCACCGCCTCATCACTGATAATAGAAAGCAATTCAAAAACAAAACCCTACGAAATATTTGCGAAGATTTTGGCATTGATCTCAGTTTCTCGTCACCTTACTACCCACAAACAAATAGCCAAGAAGAATCAACCAATAAAACCTTGAACAAAATTCTTATGAAAGTAGTTGGCAATACTAGGAAGGATTAGCATATGCACATTCCTTTCACCTTGTGGGATTATCACACTAGTATTTGAACTTCGATCGCTGCCACACCTTTTTCTCTAGTCTATGGTACCAAGGATGTCTTGCCTCTTGAAGTCCATATTCCATCTCTTTGTATCTCACTACAAGACATGCTCAACGACGATGACTTTCACCAAGACCGTTTAGCACAACTTGAGTTGTTAGATGAAAGTCGTCTCAATGCTCTTGACCATCTCCAAATCTACCAAAAATGTATCAAACATTCCTATGATAAACGTGTCCACGCGTGAACCTTCCAGGTCGCCGGCCTTGTCCTGAAAGAAAAAAAACATGTAATCAAAGAAGAGAAAAGTAAACAGGGTAATTGGCTTGGACCCTATATCATTACTCATGCCTATGGATTAGGTGCTTATTATTTGTCTTCACTTGAAGATAAACCTGAACCTGAGCCCCTCAATGCCTTACATCTTAGACAATTTTATTGTTGAAATCAAGTCTTATATCACCTTCTGTCTATTGACTGCTCATCCCTTGAGCACTGTTTACCTTCCATATTACCCATTTGGAGGATCAACGACTAAACAAGAATCATGTGATTACCCGTCACCTTTTAGTCTTATCTTCAATATGAGTACCATGGCTCTACTCAAAGCATGATTCTCATGGATACTTTTCATCTTTTTCAAATATGGAATCACGTGGTCCTTCGTCACTTGAAACCATCTCTTTCATAGTTAACCTCTATGTGCTATGGTTTTGTCTTCTAAACAAGAACCTCATCTTCCTCTATAGTCTTGTCCATGACTTAAAACGTCCAAAAACAAAATGGGATTCAACTACTTGAGTCAAAATTCCAGCAAAAATATGACTCCCTCAAAAGAGAGATCTCTTCTCTGTATCTCGCTGCTATAAATAGACTCCTCCCTCGAATGACAGCTATATAAAGTCATTGCAAAAATATAATAAAATGTTCAGAAGCTTCCCGCATCAATCAACTTCATGAAGACCTCAAGGAGATAATATAATCATCCCATATAGACTTCCTGCATCGATCAGTCTATCAAAAACAAAAACAAATGAAGAAAATGATAACTTTTTGTCATGGACTTGCCTATTTTGATCATGGGTTTCTTGCCAGGCAAACATGTTGTTGTACATTAAGTTACGTTAAACCACCTATTTTCACCTCATTTCCTTTTCATCCTACTATTTTATCTGCTCAAGAGACTGGCCATAGTGATCATGTGAATTTCTTCACCCTTAGAATAGTCCATTATACAACGCCTTTTAGGGTCTCATGTTCATAAGCCAATCTTTGGTATGATAGACTCATTAAGGTTCTTATCAATTAGGTGGCTCTTTTACTACCTCTAACCCTTTAACTTCCTCATTACTTATTGATTATCCTATACAGGACTAGACCATCGACACCTACATTTTAAAATATTTTCACTATCACCTAAGACTCAACCATGCCTATCACCTAAGACTCAACCATGTCTATGACTTATACTCAATCATACCTAAAACCTACCAACCCTTTCCTCGAATTCATCATATTCTTCCCTAACTTATGGGATAACTACCTTGGCCTGAGGCCCCTTTTTTTCGGGGATATGTAGGCAACACTAAGAAGGGAATGGGGCCCTTGAAGGTTAGCTCAGCCACTCTTTACCCTAACCTATTTTCCCCCATTTTCCTATTCATATTCTATCTTAGATTCCATTTTCTACAACAATTGGAAAGTAATACAAATATTCATATCTACCATGTTACTGTTGGTGCAAAATCACTGCACCACTGAATGGCCCAGGTGTGGAGTGGGGTATTTGGTGTGATTGCAAAACATGGGACCATCTCTCAAGCTGTGGGACTTGCAAAACTTGACATGGACCTCCAGAGAAATCTGGTTCTTGCTTCCTAATCTACCTGCCACAAGCTACTCTAGTGCAGACATAACCTAATCTATCCTAATTTAACCCTTCCAAGGGGACAGAGAGAGAGAGAAAGGGTGAAAGAGCCTACACTAAGTGGTGATACACTAGAAAAGGAAGTGGTTAAATCATAGACCCAACCGCTTGATGTGGAGAGAGGTGAGCAGAGGAGAGGGTCGAAAAGATGCACCATAGACCAAAGATAGATTTCACATAGAATACCACTTTGAAAACCATTAAAAACATCTCCCATGACCTACAATAGACATAAAAATTATGCACACTATACTCTGCGACAATGAGAGGTAAGGAGAGACAACAAAATAAGCCAAGGATGGAAAAATGCATCACAAAACAAAATTTATTGCTCTAAAATGTTACACATTGCACCATCAGTGGGCAAGAGGCAAGAAATTGCCATTACAAAACCATGGGAGGAGGCTTAGACTCCATATTCGACCTAAGGAAGAAAGGGAGAGGGGGCAGAAAAGAAACAACGACTAACCATTTGAATGTGCCCCTCTATTACAATACATAGGAAAAATGGGAGAGAGAAGAGGGAAGAATTTAAATCCTACTCCAACCACCCTGAGATACGCATTAAATCTTGTTTTGAAAGATCAACCACTAAATATCAATGCCTCCTATAAATCCACCCATAATATGTCTCTTTTGGTTCCCTCGCAGATCAAATCGAATCAGATCTGGTAGTTGAAGAGATCAGATTCTGTTGTAATGGCCTGGAATACTTTTTCCCAGTTTTAACCTACCAGATCCTTCCCAAAATGATATTTTATGTTCCCAAGGCATAAAGGGTGTTGAGACATTTCCATAAAGTCTTCTCCCACCAAAATCTGATTCTCCAGTTGAAAGATATGGGCATTTGAATATTAGGGTTGCGGGGCACAATATTTAAAGAGTTTGCCCTTGTAGGCTCCACATGGCGGCCTTGCACACCTTGGAGATTTGGCCCTTGCCCTTCACTCTTGAAATAGCACCATACTAACATATGGTGGCCTTTGCAAGCTCCTTGGGCTCCCTTGTATTTTTTCTGAGTCTTTTACTTGGCAAGCTAAAAAATCTAACCCTGGACACGTGGAGGCTTGGTGATTATTTGAGAACCTGCCCCCAATTTTACCTTTGAAATGGCATCGTGCTAACACTTGGCACCTTCTGTCAGCTTGCCTCTGTTTTGACTATTTAAACCCTGAAACTATCCCTTTTAAAAAGTTGGGACACGTAGCGCGCCCACGCTCATTTGAAAACTACCTCGAGACTTTCCTTTTGACAACGCGCTAGTGAGACATGTGGAGGCATCCGCGGGGTCAAATACTTAACCAATTTTGGGCCCACTCTCCTTTTGGCCTTTGTTGACCATTAGCTACATGGATGGATGGTGCAAGTTTGAGTCTACACTCAGGATTTTATCTTTGGAGGTGCATCGCTTTGACACTTGGCAACATTCGCTGTCTCCTCCATACTTAGTCATTTCGAGGCTAATTCCCAGTCATTTGAGAACCTGACGGCTTTGAACATTTTCTATTTATTTTCTTCGAGCCTCTATCTCCTTTGGCATTACTCTCCCTCGCACTCTGACTCTACTATTTCATTTTAGAGCCTGCCTGAGTCTGTTTACTAGATCTGAAGCACGGATTTGCTCGACAAAGTTGTTTCTCAAAATTTTACTGCACACGGTTGTTTGATCTTTTGTAGGCCCTGCCATTCCATTGTAGAGTCCCTCTGCAACTTATTTACAGGATTCAAATGTGATTTCTCAAGTTCTTTCTATGCAGGGTCGTGGCTGATCCAATATTTTATCGGGGGGCAAAATATGGATAACAGTTTTGGTGACTCGCGGGGGTATCTGCCTACTAGATGAGAGGACCAGTTGCCTTGTTATATCCATTGGGCATAGAGTCGAGAATGATGGCCTGGTAATGATATTACCTCTAAAATGGAACCCGACTACCCGCCTTTGCTGCCTCTTCCCAACCCTGAACCTGCCCGTGCGTCTACACTCTCAATTTTTATAAGAAATTTTGAAATAAGGATTCTGAGAGTAGAAAAAAAATTGACCCTGGGGCTTTCATCTGTCCCTGAAATGGAATGTTTCAAAGACAAATTTTAGTTGCTCTACATTTGATTCTTTTAGAACTAGCAATTTTTACAGACAGTTATGAGTCTTCTTTCCATGAATACTAAAGAGCCTGGCCTTATGTACCTTCGGAGCAATACAAAACTTATGTTCAAAGACCAGATCATACATGCCTCAAATGAGACATACAAAGTGTGCATAAGCACTTCTTATGCTGGAAACAAAGTCTACTCCTACTCGTAAACTAACCAGAGAGAAAAAATACTAAACAAAGCCTGCTACGGACAGGGAGAAGTAGCTTCCCTTTGTCAAAAGGGGCAGCCATGCAAATGATTTGACATTAAATATAGCTGCCTATATCAGTAAAAAACTGACAATAAGCTGGTCCTCCACCCAAATCATCAAGGTATCAGCATTAATGGAAAATACCTTCTCAAGCCGACTTGCATTAGACTCTTGGAGGTATTGATGATGACCCTTGGTACTTTCGTACTCATTCTCATGCCATGAAGTAGGCATGACTGGTTTTGGCTTCTCCCTTGGCTCCAATGAAGCCAAGTACTTGATTAGGAATGGTCTGATC
The DNA here is from genome assembly GCA_019776745.2 of Taxus chinensis. Classification (NCBI taxonomy): domain Eukaryota; kingdom Viridiplantae; phylum Streptophyta; class Pinopsida; order Cupressales; family Taxaceae; genus Taxus; species Taxus chinensis. The sequence continues at coordinate 591,430,111 of CM034153.1, forward strand.
CTTTGAATGTGCCCCTCATTTTGAATTTCAACTCCAAGAATGTATTTTTCTTGTAGACCCTCTTGGATGAATGGTGTGGAAGAGATGATGACATCCTCTTGCTCTTTCCCTTCCTTTTCCTGAGAAAAACATAGAAGACCATGGTCTTCCAACCTTGGTTTTAGAGAGCTATTATGAAGTGCAGCTATTACACTTGGATGCTATCTTTCATGGTAGGAGGTTCATGTGCTTGAAGGTGGAAGATGGAGGGAAAAATGATGTTATCTCTTCAAGATCCTCCTCATTAAAGCAATCTTCCAAGTCTGACAAGCATTCTTCCTCCTTGTTGTTCTGTTGCATGTGCTCTACCTCGTCCATGGTGTCCTCCTGATCTGTAACTTTATCACTATGGATCCCTTCACTCTCAAATATGAAGTTTGAAAGATTAAACTCTTCTTCAACATCATAGTTTGAAGGGGATGAAGTGGGAGGAAGAAATGAAGGTTCTTCTATAGCGTGCTCCACACTTGGAGCCTCTGAAACTGTATGGTCCTCCTCCATCATGGGTTCATCAATCAAATTAGGCCCTTGAAATGAAAGAAAAAAATATTCAATGATGCTTTCTTCATTGAGTGCCCTCAAAATTGATTTGATCTCTCCCAACTTCTCCTCTTTAATGGGGCTTGGAGCTGATTGTTCCTCCTCTTTAACTAGTTGTGCAACTTGGATTATGTTATCCCATAAAATTGGCAAGGGCAATTTTACAGATAACCCTACCAAAATTTTGTTCCGGTCCCTCGTCAAGGACTCCTTGCATTCGGAACGTTACAAAATCCCTTCCTGGGAAATCTGGTTTTCAGAAATTAGCCATTTTTGGTCTTTTTTGGTAGGGCGCACTTAATCTCTATGCAACATAAAGTTTTCATGCGCCCCCTTTTAATCCTTTAGCGCATGGTTCGAAGTGTCAACACACCTTTTGGTGCGCCTCACTATGTTGCGCCTTTGACGCATGCGCCTTCATGTCAACAATACTTTTGTTACGCCCCATTTTGGTGTGCCAAGGGCACATATATTCTTGTGTCGACAGCAATTTCGGTGCACCAAATTCACACATAACTTCGTGTTGGCATGTGTTTTGATGCGCCAAAGGGCGCATGCTTTCCATTGTCGACATCACTTTTGGCGCGCCACTTAAAAAAGTGGTTAGCGCATTTATTACCACCTCGCCTATATATAGGTGCATCTGCACTGTCATTTTCATCAGTTAGAATCACGTGATTTTCTCATCCCTCTGTACCTGTCAGCGCACCTACCCTGTCGTTTTCGAATGACTTCGTGGACCCGGTTTCACACTTCTCCATTATATAATCTGGGTAAGAGGTCCCTATTGCTCTTGTGCTTTGTGTTTTGGTTTTTGGCTGCTTGTTGGTGTGGATTGGGTTAAATAAGGCTGTGAAACCATGAACTTCCCCCCCTTGCTGTTTCTTCTATTCTTCCACATGCATTTCCCCCTCTTTCCAGATCTGCAACACAATATCTGAGAGGGCAGAGATCATAAGCAACATAATATCTGAGAAACTCCAACAACTTACCACAACGGGGAAGTTCTATATGAACTCCTACGTAGTCTATGCTGCGGCTTCAGAAAGAGACTATCCAGCTCTAATGCGGTGCGGGGTTTGGCCCCAAGTTAAAATATATGAATACTATCTGGAACTGAAGCTAGAAAATAGCATCCCCCAGTTCACAAAGATCAACGATGCCTTCTTCTACGGCATCATATGTCTTCTAAGGCCAAATATGACTCACAGTTGTACGACCAAGAGCATCGTCGCAGCCACAGAGAAATGGGGGGCCTTGTTCACTCAATTCCCCACCTTCACTTATCTGAGGGAAGTCAACTTCTTGGGGGAACCAACCAAACTGCCGAGATATGCCGGCCCCAAGTTGATCCTGTTGGAGCTGTCAAGATAGCTTATCACCTACCATGAAAAGTGTCTCAAGAGAAAGAAGGGAGGAACTCCTTTCCCCCTCACAGTGGGCAGGTATACTTGTCTCTCTCACCACAAGGCGAAGGGCATGTTTACAGAAATAGAGCTGCTAAATCTAAAGCATAACTTTCTAGCAAGGCCCACTTTCGACCCAAGAAATTGTCGCCCCAGGGCCAAGCTCGATCCGATCCACATCCCTCAGATCGAAGACATTTATATTGACATATATCATGAGTTTGAGCTCAGGAGGAAGGATCATTCCCACTTAGCCTTGGCTGAAATCATCCAGTACGGTGTGGCCATCGTGCCAAAAGGCTATCAAACTGCTGATCAAGAAGTTGATCAAGTATATCTTGACACAAATGGGGATGATTGGCCTTTCGTGGTGATCGATAGAAACAAAGCTCCTCAAACAATAGAGGAAAGGGTCAAGGAAACTCTGTGAAGAATAGAGCATTGGTGCCGAGTGAATGGTCTCATCTACCTCGGAGTTGATTTCATCACATCTCCGTTGGGCAACGCACCTCCTCGGTCAAAACAGCTACCAAAGGGCAAGGGGAAAGGCAAAGAGGGTGAATCCAGCTCCACCTGAGAGGAAGCTCCTGAAAGTCCTCCTTCCGCTTCACAAGAACTGGTTGTAATCCCGGAAAGCTTAGAAGAAGAAGCAACGGAAGATGTTCCGATAGGCACATCCACTCAGGATGTCGTCACGACTATAACTATTGAGGTCCCTTCTATCCCTTCTCCTTCTCCTCCTTCCCCTCCTCAAGTGACCCAAGCAACCGTTCCTTTGGTCGTGTCCTCTCCCCCATCTTCTACTGTTCCCCCTTCTTCATCATCCATCTTCTCTTCTCTCGCGGAGCTGTCCCCCACCATTTCTTCCCTCATCTCTGAGCTCACTTCCATTCCTATGTCTTCCTCCCCTACAGTATCTCTTCCTCCTGCGAGAACTTCCTCGTCTTCCCTCTCAATTCCACCTCCAAGTGTCTCCACGTATTTCCCTTCTACTACTGCAGCTACCCCCTTCTCTATTTCTGGTCCTTCTCCCATAAGTCTAGCCTGGATCTCCCAGCACCTAAGTCAACAGAAGAGGAAAGTTCCCATCGCACTGATGGAATTCTTTGTAATCCCATCAAAAGGGGCCAAGAAGCAAAATCCCATAACCTGCTTATCTCAGAGTGCATCAGGGGGAGAGAGTGATGGAGATTGCATACCCCAATCCTTTAAAGGATAAAAAGGATTTGTCTTCGACAGATTACATAGTGACTCAAGTCACAATGGGGACATCTTCAGAAAGCCTGCAAGGAGAGGCCCTATCTGCAGTTGACACCCTTTTCAATAATCTCCAGGAAGCAAAAGAAGAGAAAAGGCTGCTAAAGGAGCAAAATGAATATCTTCTCCACGCCTTGCAGAAAATGGGCAGTGCGCCTCTTACAACTGCCGCCGAAACTCCTGAGCCTCTGAGCCAGGATAAGATTAATGAGTATGCTAAAATCGGCAAGCAGGGCATGCAATTTCCACCTAGAGGAGCCAAATCCTCAAGGAAAGCGAGGGAGTGATCGCTAAGTTCACCAGTTTTGTACTAGAATATCAATCAGATGAATAGAGAACTCTAGGCGATAGCAGGACCCATCTCCAAAGAGCTGGATCATGCCAGGATGCAACATGAGACCTTTCAAAAAATGCTTGATTGTTCAGTCGAAGATCTGGTCAAGTTCGGCATCTTTGGACACCCCAGAGCCCTCAAAAAAATCCTTTCTACTCTGGATTATTAGGTGGATCAACTGGAGTTCGTCCTGGAGAAGATCGACAAAGTAAAGGAGGAAGCCCTGGATGTAATGCATCAAATGGAACAGATCGTCCTAAGAATGTCTCCAGGCTTGCTCACTTCTTCTTTCACCTTAAGAAAGGTTGAAGAAACTATTCAGATCTTTAAGGAGATCATTTCACAGGGGCTGGGGCCAGAGGTCACGTTCGACGCCGAATCCATCAATAACCTGTTGGCTTGTCGCAACTTCATTGGGTACCTGATAGAGGCAGAGAATGATTATTCAAAACTCCCAGAAAAGCTCATAGACGAGTGGGAGACCTGCGAAGCTATCAACGATCGACACAAAGATCCTTCCCAGGATCAACTTCAACCCATGATTAGCAAGTTCATGGAGTACCGTGCCCAGTTCCACATCTCGTCGCCCGAGCAGCAAAAGCAAGATACCCCCTTTCAGCCGCGGGACGACAATGAATAGTTTCCTTCTTCCCATCTTTCTCCTTGTAAATATCCAAAGTGTGTTGACACAAATGATGACATCATCCATGTTGCACCATGGGATGATGTCATCCACTAAAGTTGTCAAAAGTCAACAAATGACTTTGTAATCTATTGTAAGATATTTTTGTAATTAAGTGGTTGGTTTGCTTTTGTCTTCTTTTCTTCTCTCCTTCTATATATACTTGAATACTTGTTGTATTCAGGGAGTGGATATCTTTTAAATGAAAAATAGAAGTGAGGTAAGAAAAGGCTTTGTACTTTTTGTAACAGAAGAAGATATTAATGCAAATATTAAGACTTTGTGCTGAATATGTGTGTTATGGGCATCTGATCTTTCTTATGTCAGATCTATGCATTTATTCTGTTGAATCTATCTCTACTTTTTTTGTCATTTATTCATCAGTATTGCTTTATTCGTTTATGCAAGTAGGTTTGGCTCTGTTTACTACCAATCCCAAAACATAAACCCTCTGACCTTTCTGCTTTGGAATTCATTTCTTTTCTCCCTTCGGACCTGATCTTTCTTCATCCTCTCTTTCATTCCTTTCTTTTCACAGTTAGAAACACCCCTACCGGGATGAGATCCCAAACCCCCAAAGGTAGAATATTGTGAGACTTGCACAGATTCCTGCTGGTAGAATAGCAATAAACCAGTTTCGCTTTGCTGACTCAAAGAGGGGCTATGCCCTGCACACTGTTGGCTCGTCTATCCATAAATCTGCCCAAGCGACAGATTTTCAAACCAACAGTTTTTGGTGACTCCGCTGGGGAACGAACAGATCTATCGGATCTATGATGGTGGTATGATAGAAAATCAGTAAAAATCAGAAAAATCACTACCTGTTTGCAAATTTTAACTTTTGTTCAAAATCCAAATTTTTTGCAAAAGTGACCCAAATTGAAAATTTTCTTCTGAGATCCATAGATCTGGCCTAGTTGAAGATCTTTAGTTCGCTGACTTTTTATAAAAATCTGTATTTTTCTGTAGATCTGAGTTTTTGACAGTTTACCAAAATTTTCAAACTCTTTGAAAAGTCAACTCTAGATCTGAAAATCAGCTTACTAAGCTTCACCATCATTTTATCCTCATTGTTCTTTGTCATTAAACCGCAATCGGTTTTCAGAAAAGGATAAAATTAAATATTCAGAAAAGTACATGCTGCTGATTTTTGTCAGAAAAATCAGAAAATCAGCAAGTACAACCAAAAAGAGTTTTTAAATCTGCTCCCCAATATTACAGATCGGGAAGGTACGCTGGCAGGTGAACCATTTACTCGTAGCAGGAGAGCTCGTGGAGAAGTCGATCCTACTTTCGATCTGCTTCAAAGGCACAACTTTAGTATAACACCAGCGCACTTTTCATCACTAAGTTCAGCTGATCGGTCAGCCAGAAGTGCCTCACCTCCACGAAAGAACCGGTTTTCACAAGGAGCCTCCACATCCCTTTGTAGTGCCTTGCTGCTCAGCGGAACTGTACTTCTAGCCCACGTTCTTTTTCCACCCGTCCAGATGGCGGTACCATGGGGAAATGCTATGGGTCCCCTGGCTTTGCCGCATCCTGTTCACGCGCTCCCACATGGAAACCGAAAGAATTTTCCCAAATTTGACGGGAGCGGAAACCAAAGCACGGATTCACACATATCTACATTCATCATGTCATGCAGTATCCTGGATGTGACCCATGAAGATGTGTCGGTTCACCTTTTTCTGGAAACTTTACAAGGGCCCGCAGAAAAATGGTTTCAGCATTTGCCGGCCAGATCTATTACTAGTTGGGCCACCTTGCGGGATGCTTTCGAGGACAGGTATAAGCCTTCGGAAGATGCATTTGCATTGTTATCACAGATCACTCACCTAAAAAAGGAGGCCAATGAGACCATGCACGATTTTATCGCCAGGTTCAATGCATTAATCAACCGTGTCCCTGTTGCCATGCTTCCAACACCGGAAAATCAGAAGTGTTTCTTCGTGAACACTATGAGCTCAAAAGTAAGTTTCTTACTCCTGCAAGAACAAGTAGCTACCTTGATTCTCACCCAGGTCGCTGCCATCCGAATTGAAGATAATTTGCTAATATCTGGTGAATTAAAAAGGGAATCATCCAAGCCTAAATCTTTGGGCCCTTCTCCCGCTACTTCGTCTGATCCGGCATTTCAAAAGATGGCGAATGACTTACTTGCATTAAAGAAGTAGTTAGCTCAAGCTTCCCCCAGTTCCTCATACTAGGATATCCCACAGAGGAATTTCATTTCCAACAATGTCCCACAAAGGCCGCGCTTTTCCTGGAACTACTCCGCGGTTGGTGCTTGAGGCTCCTCCGGTCAACGCTTTAGTCGAAATCGAAGAAGAGGAACAAAATTACGAAGAACCTTCGTCTCAAGGCAAAGATGATCAAGACGTCGGTGAACCGACTGGCGACTCTACTATCAGGTATATGGAATTTGATGAGGAAGAGTCTGATGAAGAAGAGGGTACACAGGGGTATGCAAGTGGACAATCATATGTTGTTTTTACCCGCTCGCAAGGAAAAGAAGCAGAGGTCGCTGCCCATGTGCAAAAAGAGAAGGCCGTGTCAAACACGCCTCCAACCATTGCTAAAAGAGGTAATCCTCTTCCTACTCAACCCCCTGTTAAGTCTTTTACAAAGAAATATTTTCCCCCCATCTCTCCTCCAAATCAGCCTTCTTCTATTTCCATAAAGACCAGTAATCCTACTCTACCATCACGAAGTGAGGGACTCATTCCTTCACCAATGCAACCCTTGGCCGCGTTTGACATCATAGATCATGCTAAAAAGACTAAGATCCAAATGTCTGAAGCCGAGGATCTTCAGTCAAACCCCGAACAACTTGTAAGGTTGACCAAGTATATTCAAAGTCAAGCTGTCATATCTCCCCAGATCTCCCTAAAAGGAATCCTCTCCACTCCTCCTGCATCCCACGTAAATGTTGCTTCGACTTCTGCATCAGGCAAGATAGAACCTTTCTACCTCTCACTCCTAATCAATGGCCACAAGTTAAGTAACTGCATAATTGATTCTGGAGCTTCTGATAACGTCATGCCGGCAAAAGTTGCCCATGCTTTGGGCCTCACCCTTACCAAGCCTTTTGGCAGATGTTATTCCTTGGAAACCAAGCAGGTTCCGTTGATTGGTCAAATCAAAGACACATAGTTCGCATTTGCGGCGTTCCCAGAGAAAAGAGTAAAAATGACCATCCTTGTTGCCGATATTCCAGCAGCCTATGGAATTTTGCTGGGAAGAAGTTTTTGCAGTGAAGTTGGTGGGGAGATTCATATGGACTGGTCTAAGGCTAGAATCCCCGTCAAAGGTGTAATGCGAATATTGGAGCCTAGAATCACAAAAGAAGTACTTGGTTACTAACTCTGAGGACCCCAAAGCCCAAATTATTTTCGAATCATCAGGAATGGGGAACTATTTCTTGTCTACCAAGTCTGACAAAATGGTTGTTCTCGTCCAAGAAGAAGATCTTAACAAGATCTGGACTTTGCAGTTTGATGGCAGTTGCGCGACTAGTGGATGTGGTGCCGAAACCGTGCTAATATCTCCCAAAGGGGAGATTATTCCTCTCTCTTTCAAGTTGTAGTTTTTCAACACAAATAATACTGCTGAGTATGAATCTCTGCTACTTGGCATGCAAGCCGCAAAGGAAAGAGGGATAAAAAATCTGAAAGTACAAGGTGATGTAGAGCTAGTCGTGAATCAAGTTAAAAGGATATATCAAGTAAAGAATGAGAGGCTCAGGCATTACCGTAATGCGGTATGGGACAGCATCAAATAATTTGACACTTTTTCAATAGAATCCATTCCAAGAGCTCAGAATGACATGGCCGATTCCTTGGTCGTTTCAGCATCCCTCATGCTCCCTCACCCAAGTTTGAAAACAGACAAATACACCATTGAGGTGGTTTTCCGCCCAAGCGTGCCGGACAATTCTCAGCATTGGCAAGTATTCAACGATGACAATCAACTCATTTCCTATCTAGAAAAGGCAGAAATTTTTTAAGGAACTTCACTTTGAAGGATCCACTTCTACGTGTCGTGAATCAGTCACCGGTCAAGACGATGAATCCGAAGGGAACGACGGCATATGTCAGCTTAAAGGAAATAAAATTCTGAAGGGCCTGGTTTCTTTGGAGCGGTTGTTCGATAGGCATGACCGTTTTATAAAAAAGAAAAGGCGAGATGATACTGGCTCCTCCCCAGAAACCGAACCGGTTAATTTAGGATCGGTAGAACATCCGCAGTTTGTGAACATCGGAAAATGTTGCACACATGAAGAGAAGCGGAAGTTTGTCAAACTGCTGAAGAAATACATGGATGTATTGGCATGGTCCTACGCTGATCTAAAGTCTTTTAAGCCAAAGGACGTCCAACATGACATTCCGTTGAAAGAGGACGTCAAACCCTTTCGCCAGAAGCAGAGGCATTATAACCCTAAGATCTCAGGTACTATCTAGGATGAAATTCACAAAATGTTAGATGCGAGAATCATTTTTCCTATCCATCACAGTACTTGGGTGGCAAACATTGTGCCAGTGCATAAGAAAAATGGTGAAATACGCATATGCGCAGATTTTTGAAACCTGAATCGGGCTTCCTTAAAAGACAACTACCCACTTCCTATAATGGATCAAGTTCTACAAGCAGTAACTGGATCAGAAATTTTGTCCATGCTTGATGGTTTTTCAGGCTACAATCAGATTGAAGTTTCACCTGAAGACCAATTTAAAACAACATTCACTACTCCCTGGGGCACGTTTGCTTACAGCAGGATGCCTTTTGGCCTGACCAATGCTGGTGCCACTTTTCAGCGGGCCATGGACCTTGCGTTCAAAGGTATGATGGGGAAGGTCATTGTGGTTTATCTGGATGACTTAACTGTGTTCTCTAAACAATGAAATGATCATTATGATCATCTGGAGCAAGTATTGGCTAGATGCCGAGAGCATGGGATTTCCCTGAACCCAAAAAAGTCTGTTTTTGGAGTCACAGAAGGAAAGTTGCTAGAACATGTTGTTAGTAAAGAAGGAACGAAGATAGATACCAAAAGAGTTAAGGCTATTCAGAGCCTTACTTTGCCTACAAGCAAGACCGGCGTCCATTCTTTCTTCGGAAAGGTGAACTTTCTCAGGCGCTTTGTTACCGACTTTGCTAAAAAGACTCGTCATATATTACACATGATGAAAGGGTCACCAACTTTCCGATGGAGTGAAGAAGAGAAGAGATCGTTCAATGAAATAAAAGCTTTTGTCGCTCACACGCCAGTCCTGGTGTGTCCCAATTTCTCCAAGGATTTTATCATGTATAGCTATGCATCTGAACATACTGTATCTGCCATCTTGATGCAAAATAATTCTGAGAATGTTGAATCCCTGATTACGTTCATGAGCTCTCCCCTCAAGCCTCATGAATTAAAAATGTCTCAGTTGGAAAAGCATGCCTTCACCGTTGTCAAAGCAGTAAAAAACTTTAGGTATTACATTTTAAATTCTCATACAGTGGTGTTGGTCCCTGACACGACAGTCAAGTCAATTTTAACTCAACAGGAGTTGCAAAGGTCCAGGAGTACGATCTAGATATAAAACCAACCAAGTTGGTAAGAGGCAAAGGCCTATGTCAACTTATGGCCGAAAACCAAGGGTCAGAAGTTTCTAGGGAAAAAGATGATTGTACCAATGAAGCACAAAGTCAGCTGTAGAAACCCTATTCACTGCCTATGGTCCTATTTGTCACAACCAACAATGAGTGGTATTCCGATATTACTTTCTTCCTCACCTACGGTGAATGCCCAGCTCACCTAACTACAAAGGAGAAGCGCGTTATAAAGCTTAGAGCAGCCAAATATGTCATCTGGGATGACGGTTTATACAAACACAGGATAGATGGTGTCTTCTTGCGATGTGTCGACAAGCCACAACAAGTGAAGTTACTTAAAAGTTTTCATAATTCAGCCTGTAGAGGCCATATCTCCTCTTCTGTGACAGCACACAAGATCATCCAGGCCAGGTACTATTGGCCGACGCTTTTCCAAGATACAACTACCTGGGTAGCAAAGTGTGAACCTTGCTAGCAGTTCGTCGGCAAGCCCGAGTTAGCTATTTTTCCCCTCAGACCGGTCATCATCGACGAACCATTCAAGCATGGGGAATTGATTTTATCAGCGCACTCAATCCCCAATCAAGTGTCGGACACAGTTATGTCCTAACAGCAACAGATTACTTCACCAAGTGGGTGGAAGCCATACCTGTCAAACATGCCACTTCTGAGGTTGTTTGTAGTTTTATCAAAGAAAATATCATTGTCAGGTTTGGCGTTCCAAACAAGATTGTTGTTGATAATGCTTCTAACTTTTCTTCACGGGAAGTTATTAGTTTTTGCTATGAATACGGAATAACTTTAGCTCACGCCTCAGATTATTACCCTCAAGGAAATGGTCAGGCAGAATCCAGTAACAAAAACTTGGTGACCATCATACGAAAGCTAGTGGATGAGAACTAACGAATGTGGCACAAGTCCTTATACGATGCTTTGTGGGCAGAACGCATTACTCCCAAGAGATCTCTCGGTATGTCACCTTTTCAAGTGTTATATGGCACCGATGTCGAGCTTCCCATTTCCGCTAAACTCCCTGCTCTGCACTTGGCACAGGCAACCGAAGATGAAACTTTTCAAAATTCCCTTGAAAAGAGGATCATGTATCTAGCAGAGCTCGAAGAAAAGAGAGTAAGGGTGGTCGACAAGATCACCCAACATCAGAATCAGGTCAAAAGATTGTTTGATAAAAAAGCTAAGCAAAGAAATTTCCAGGTGGGAGACCTCGTCCTTTTGTGGGACAAACGAAGAGAGCCAAAGGGCATGCACGGAAAGTTTGATTCCCTGTGGAGAGGGCCTTTCAAGATCAAGCAGCTCAACAGAGGGAATAGTTTCTATCTCTCGTATCTGGATGGAACTGATCTCCTGCTTCCCTATAGCGGGCAGCATCTGAAAATCTTCAGGAAGTAGAGCTTGCTCTCTTCTTTGTACAGTTTGCTTCAGTTGTGTGTTTGTTTTTGTCGTGTGTTTTTTTTTGTTGGTTGTGTGTTTCCCTTTCCGGTCTCCCTTGTTTTTGACTCTATTACCCAATGGATAGGCACGTGAGATCTGGGATTCTCTACCCCTGAGGTTCGCTCAGAGATAGTCCCTAGAAAGAGCCAGCTGTTATCCCGTAAAATTGGCAAGGGCAATTTTACAGATAACCCTACCAAAATTTTGTTCCGGTCCCTTGTCAGGGACTCCTTGCGTTCGGAACGTTGCAAAATCCCTTCCCGGGAAATCTAGTTTTCCGAACTTAGCCATTTTTGCTCTTTTTTGGTCGGCTGCACTTAATCTCTATGCAACATCAAGTTTTCATGCACCCCCTTTTAAATCATTTGGCGCACGGTTTGAAGTGTCAACACACCTTTTGGTGCGCCTCACTATGTTGCACCTTTCTTGCATGCGCCAAGGCGCATGCGCCTTCATGTCAACAATACTTTTGTTGCGCCAAGGGCACAATATATTCTTGTGTCGACAACACTTTTGGTGCACCAAAGGTGCACATAACTTCGTGTTGGCGTGTGTTTTGATGCGCCAAAGGGCGCATGCTTTCCATTGTTGACAGCACTTTTGGTGCGCCACTTGAAAAAGTGGTTGGCGCATTTATTACCACCTCGCCTATATATAGGCACATCTGCACTGTCATTTTCATCAGTCAGAATCACATGATTTTCTCTTCCCTCTGTACCTGTCAGCGCACCTGCCCTGTCATTTTCGAATCACTTCGTGGACCCGGTTTCACACTTCTCCATTATATAATCCGGGTAAGAGGTCCCTATTTCTCTTGTGCTTTGTGTTTTGGTTTTTGGCTGCTTGTTGGTGTGGATTGGGTTAAATAAGGCTGTGAAACCATGAACTTCCCCCCCCCCTTGTTGTTTCTTCTATTCTTCCACATGCATTTCCCCCTCTTTCCAGATCTGCTGGTAAAGGGGACTCTGTCTTGAAAAGATTGCTTGAAACTCTTTGATTAAGCTTCTTCATCACCCAAAGACATCCTGCAAAAGAAGTTTTAATTCATGTAACCCCTCAGGAGAAAGAATCAAGGCTTGAAAATAAGACACTGTCATTTCCTCTTTTGGTGCATCTGCCACCCCTGCAACATGATATACAGTCGCGCCAATGGCGCATATACCATGCCTATTACATAAAGAACAGCTGCGCCCTCAAGGCACACTTCCCTTGCTTGTTGCAACCGCTTTTCCTACGCCCTCTTGGTGCACCAAACTCATGTGTTGCATTATTAAAACTCGCGCCATTGGCGCACCCTACATCCATGTAACACCAACTTTATATGCGCTAAGTACAAAACTGTTAAAAAGGCGCAGGCGCATCCATTGTTACAACAACATTATGTTATGCAGACCTTCCATGCACCGTGCCAAGTTCCCTGTGGCACATGAAAAAACATGTTACACGCATTAAACCTGCGCCCTTTGGCGCATCCTGTACCCGTGTAACATGAAAAATATCAGCGCCCTTTATAAAATGCATACATATGGCGCAGGCGCACTTCTGCTTACAACAACAAAAAATGCAACCTGCAATATCTATGCGCCATGCGCCCTTTGGCGCTGATTTATCCCTTGCAGCAGCCCTTTTCTGTGTGCCATATTGTTTAACCCTGTAGCCTGCAGTATTCATGCGCCATGCGCCCTGAAGCCTTAAAATCACTAACTCTTCCTTCTGTCAACACTTTAATGGAAGATCAAACAGCTGATATGACTTTCTTGCGTTGGGTTTCACTTCTTCTTCTTGCAGATCAGCAACTGAGTTCAGAGTTACATATGTCAACATCAAGCAAGAGACCTACCAAATCTAAGGGCAAGGCCAAGCTCACAGAAGAAGAAATGAAGTACAAATATCAGAGGGTCAGGATGCCTGAATCCCAAGTAGAGTGTGACCTAGACATCAGAGACTCAGAACTTGGTCACATTGATATGGAGGATTTCTGGGCCAGAACCCAGAGGGTCACAAGAAGTCCATGGATGGAAAAACTGATGGGCAGTGGGTTGCATTTCGCTGGAGGGATCCCAGTTAGTGCCGTAAACAATGAGTTCATGATGGTAGTAGCCCGCTGCTACAACAAAGACACAAGATGTGTCCATAATGAGAAGGGCGAGGTCATAATAAACCTCACTGCCCGACACTTTGAAATAATGCTCGGCATTCCTCACCACCGGCACTTTGTGGCCGTAAGCTAGGAAGATTGCATCAAGGCTTGGGATGACAATGAGGATCAACGTATGCAGCTGATGAACGAAGTATACCTGAAGAACAAAAAGGTGGTGACCCGATGGCCACAAGTCATTCATCACAGTGACTTTTCAGAGGAACTCAGTGATACAATCACGTTCCTGAACAGAGTATTTGGGCTTCTTGATGCCCATTACTTTCACAAGTGGATGCTGCGATACTTAGAAACGATGAACAAAAATGTGCCCAATCAACACTTTGAGTGGGCGGAGATCATAAGCAGCACAATATCTGAGCAGCTCCAACAACTTACCACAACGGGGAAGTTCTATATGAACTCCTACGTAGTCTATGCTGTGGCTTCAGAAAGAGACTATCCAGCTCTAATGCGGTGCGGGGTTTGGCCCCAAGTTAAAATATATGAATACTATCCAGAACTGAAGCTGGAAAATAGCATCCCCTAGTTCACAAAGATCAACAATGCCTTCTTCTACGGCATCATCTGTGCCTTCTAAGGCCAAATATGACTCACGGTCGTACGACCAAGAGCATCGTCGCAGCCACAGAGAAATGGGGGGCCTTATTCACTCAATTCCCCACCTTCACTTATCTGAGGGTAGTCAACTTCTTGGGGGAACCAACCAAACTGCTGAGATATGCAGGCCCCAAGTTGATATTGTTGGAGCTATCAAGATAGCTTATCACCTACCATGAAAAGTGTCTCAAGAGAAAGAAGGGAGGAACTCCTTTCCCCCTCACAGTGGGCAGGTATACTTGTCTCTCTCACCACAAGGCGAAGGGCATGTTTGCAGAACTAGAGCTGCTAAATCTAAAGCATAACTTCCCAGCAAGGCCCACTTTCGACCCAAGAAATTGTCGCCCCAGGGCCAAGCTCGATCCGATCCACATCCCTCAGATCGAAGCCATTTATATCGACATATATCATGAGGTTGAGCTCAGGAGGAAGGATCATTCCTGCCTATCAGTGGCCGAAATCATCCAGTACGGTGTGGCCATCGTCCCAAAAGGCTATCAAACTGCTGATCAAGAAGTTGATCAAGTATATCTTGACACAAATGGGGATGATTGGCCTTTCGCGGTGATCGACAGAAACAAAGCTCCTCAAAAAATAGAGGAAAGGGTCAAGGAAACTCTGCGAAGAACAGAGCATTGGTGCCGAATGAATGGTCTCATCTACCTCAGAGTTGATTTCATCACATCTCCGTTGGGCAACGCACCTCCTCGGTCAAAACAGCTACCAAAGGGTAAGGGGAAAGGCAAAGAGGGTGAATCCAGCTCCACCCAAGAGGAAGCTCCTGAAAGTCCTCCTTCCGCTTCATAAGAATGGGTTGTAATCTCGGAAAGCTTAGAAGAAGAAGCAGCAGAAGATGTTCTGATAGGCACATCCACTTAGGATGTCATCACGACTATAACTATTGAGGTCCCTTCTATCCCTTCTCCTTCTCCTCCTTCCCCTCCTCGAGTGACCCAAGCAACCATTCCTTTGGTCATGTCCTCTCCCCCATCTTCTACTGTTCCCCCTTCTTCACCATCCATCTTCTCTTCTCTCGCGGAGCTATCCCCCACCATTTCTTCCCTAATCTCTGAGCTCCCTTCCATTCCTATGTCTTCCTCCCCTACAGTATCTCTTCCTCCCGTGAGCACTTCCTCGGCTTCCCTCTCAATGCCGCCTCCAAGTGTCTCCACATATTTCCCTTCTACTACTACAGCTGCCCCCTTCTCTATTTCTGGTCCTTCTCCCATAAGTCCAGCCTGGATCTCCCAGCACTTGAGTTAACAGAAGAGGAAAGTTCCCATCGCACTGATGGACTTCTCCGTAATCCCATCAAAAGGGGCCAAGAAGCAAAATCCCATAACCCACTTCTCTCAGAGTGCATCAGGGGAGAGAGTGATGGAGATTACATACCCCAATCCTTTGAAGGATAAGAAGGATCTGTCTTCGACATATTACACAGTGACTCAAGTCACAATAGGGACATCTTCAGAAAGCCTGCAAGGAGAGGCCCTATCTGCAGTTGACGCCCTTTGCAAAAAGCTCCAGGAAGCAACTGAAGAGAAAAGGCTGCTAAAGGAGTAAAATAAATATCTTCTCCACGCCTTGCAGAAAATGGGCAGTGCGCCTCCCACAACTGCCGCTGAAACTCCTGAGCCTCTGAGCCAGGATAAGATTAATGAGTATGCTAAAATCGACGAGCAGGGCATGGCAGTTTCCGCCTGGAGGAGCCAAATCCTCAAGGAAAGTGAGGGAGTGATTATCGGGTGGATCAGCTGGAGTTCGTCCTGGAGAAGATCGACAAAGTAAAGGAGGAAGCCTTGGATGCAATGCATCAAATGGAACAAATTGTCCTAAGAATGTCTCCAGGCTTGCTCACTTCTTCTTTCACCTTAAGAAAGGTTGAGGAACCTATTCAGATCTTCAAGGAGATCGTTTCACAGGGGCTGGGGCCAGAGGTCACGTTCGACGCCAAATCCATCAATAACATGTTGGCTTGTCGTGACTTCATTGGGTACCTGATAGAGGCAGAGAATGATTATTCAAAACTCCTAGAAAAGCTCACAGACGAGCGGGAGACCTGGGAAGCTATCAGCGATCAACACAAGGATCCTTCCCAGGATCAACTTCAACCCATGATTAGCAAATTCATGGAGTATCGTGCCTAGTTCCACATCTCGTCGCCCGAGTAGCAAAAGCAAGATACCCCCTTTCAGCCGCGGGACAACGACGAATAGTTTCCTTCTTCCCATCTTTCTCCTTGTAAATATTCAAAGTGTGTTGACACAAATGATGACATCATCCATGTTGCACCATGGGATGATGTCATCCACTAAAGTTGTCAAAAGTCAACAAATGACTTTGTAATCTATTGTAAGATATTTTTGTAATTAAGTGGTTGGTTTGCTTTTGTCTTCTTTTCTTCTCTCCTTCTATATATACTTGAATACTTGTTGTATTCAGGGGGTGGATATCTTTTAGATGAAAAATAGAAGTGAGAAGAAAAGGCTTTGTACTTTTTGTAACAGAAGAAGATATTAATGCAAATATTAAGACTTTGTGCTAAATATGTGTGTTATGGGCATCTGATATTTCTTATGTCAGATCTACTCGTTTATTCTATTGAATCTATCTCTACTTTTTTGTCATTTATTCATCAGTATTGCTTTATTCGTTTGTGCAAGTAGGTTTGGCTCTGTTTACTACCAATCCCAAAACATAAACCCTCTGACCTTTCTACTTTGGAATTCATTTCTTTTCTCCCTTCGGACCTGATCTTTCTTCATCCTCTCTTTTATTCCTTTCTTTTCGCAGTTAGAAACACCCCTACCAGGATGAGATCCCAAACCCCCGAAGGCAGAATATTGTGAAACTTGCATAGATTCCTGCTGGTAGAATAACAATAAACCAGTTTCGCTTTACTGACTCAAAGAGGGGCTATGCCCTGCACACTGTTGGCTCGTCTATCCATAAATCTGCCCAAGCGACAGATTTTCAAACCAACAAATTAGATCAGCATTCTCCTCAGACAAAGTGTCATTAGGTACACTGCATTTGGAGTAAATAGACTTTTGATCTTCTTCCTCTTGTTCTTGCTCTTCTTCTGCTGTAAACTCAGCCTTAGCCACCACTAGCTTTTCAACCTTTACCTCCTCTATTGGCTTGACCATCAAGGGGATCTTTGTAAACCCAAATTTGGTAGCCCAACTCTTCAGATTTTATGTCATTTCTTTTTTGTTAGGCTGGTCTTCTTACTATTCTCCTTGACTAGATTCTTGAGTCTCTTCCCAACATAGACTTGGGAAAGCAAGAGGAGTGGCAGGTTGGGGTTCAACCAGCTTTGCAATTATTTGTGGTGGGAAGGGAGGTGGAACTTCTTATTTGTTTGGAGGGGATGACTGTTTGGAAGGGAAAAGGACAAAAGAACTGAGATGAGGTGGAAGATCAAGGGATGGAGAAGAGAAACCAACACTTGGGGTAGCAACTGAGGGGCTTGACTCTTAACCATGGTGAAATGATAAAGTTTGAGAAAAAGGATATGAAGGACAAGGAGCTAGTGATTGACTTACCCATTGATGAGGTTGTCTCACACTTTGCTCATAAGCTTCAATGCCCTCAATCCACTGTGTAAGCTGAGGCATCATTTCAACCATGAATTCAAGCTTCTCCTGAGGGTTGTAATGTCTTAGAAAAGGGCCTTCCCATGGACAAGGTGCCTTGTAACCAATCTTGAATGCCTTTATTTGTGTTATGGCCCTTGACTGAACTGTGTCAACCTCCATTTTTTGAATCTTCTCCAGCAAACCAGCATTCTCCATTTGATTGTTGTCATTGTATACATACCCTTGTTCTTAATAAGCTCCATGGCCAAATTGAATTTGACCATGCTCATATGGGTAAGCATAGTTACTTTGGATCTGATCATAGTGTTGATCTGGAGGAGTTGAAAAATGCATTGGAGGTGAGCTGCATTGCTACTGTAAGTGTGAGTTCCATGAAGGAAATGAAGTCATGATTGCACAACTTCATGGAATGGGGGGGAAAATGGAAGAGATGGAAGAAGAAAATGAATGGAAATGGATGGAAAAGGTCTGTAACTCAGAGGATGGGTTATTGACTAGATGGAGTCGCCAGATGTGCTTGAAAGTGCCTCAAAATGCTGACCCTTAATAAGAACACATCAACCTACTAAGATGAAGTGGTAAGGTACTTCAAATCTGTCCCACCAGGCATGCCAAAACTGTTAGTGTGGTCGCACGGTGGCTTATGATTTGTTGTTGTAATGAGAGACCTTGGAAAGATGGAAGATCTAACCTCAGTGTCCCACCGGGTGTGCCTAATAAATTGTTAGTGTAAAATCACAGCACCTCCGAATGGCCCGGGTGTGGAGTGGGATAATCAGTTTGATTGCACAACTTGGGACCATATCTCAAGCTGTGGGACTTGTAAAACTTGAAATGGACCTCCGGAGAAAGCCAATTCTTACTTCCTAATCTACTTGCCACAAGCTACTCCAATACAGGTAGAACCTAATCTATCCTTATCTAACCATTCCAAGGGGACAAAGAGAGAGAGAGAGAGGGTGAAAGAGCCTACACTAAGCGGTGATAGACTAGAAAAGGAAGTGGTTGAATCACAGACCCGACCGCCTGATGTGGAGAGAGGTGAGCAAAGGAGAGGGTGGAAAAGATGCACCACATACCAAAGATATATTTCAAATAGAACACCACTTCGAAACCCATTAAACACATCTCCCAGGACCTACAATAGACATCAAAAGTATGCATAGTATACCCTGCGACAATGAGAGGTAAGGAGATACAACAAAATAAGCCAAGGATGGACAGATGCATCACAAAACAAATTTTATTGCTCCAAAATGTTACACAGTGCACCATCAGTGGGCAAGAGGCAAGAAAATGTTATTACAAAACCATGAGAGGAGGCTTAGACTTTGTATTCAACCTTAAGGAAGAAAGGGAGAGGGGGGTAGAAAAGAAATAGCAACCAACCATTTGAATGGGCCCCCTCTATTACAATACATAGGAAGAATGGGAGAGAGAAGACGGAAGAATCCTGCTCCAACCACCCTGAGATACGCATTGAATCCTATTTTGAAAGCTCAACCACTAAATATCAATGCCTCCTATAAATCTGCACACAATATGTCACTTCTGATTCCCTGGTGGATCAAATTGAATCAGATCTAGTAGTTGAAGAGATCAAATTCTACATTAATGGCCTGGAAGACTTTTTACTAGTTTTCACCTACCAAAACCTTCCCAAATGATATTTTATGTTCCCAAGGCATAGAGGGTGTCGAGATGTTTCCATAAAGTCTTCTCCCACTAAAATCTGATTCTCCAATCGAAAGATAAGGTCATTTGAATATTAGGGTTGCAGGGTGCAATATTTAAAGAGTTTGCCCCTGTAGGGTCCACATGACAGCCTCGCGCACCTTAGAGATTTGGCCCCTGCCCTTCACTCTTGAAATTGCACCAGACTGACATGTGGCGACCTCCACGAGCTCCTTGGGGTCTCTTGTATTTTGTTTGATTCTTTTTCTTGGCGGGCCAAAAATTTTGACCCTGGACACGTGGAGGCTTGGCGCTTGTTTGAGAACCTGCCCCCAATTTTACCTTTGATATGGCACCATGCTGTCACTTGGCACCTTCCGCTGGCCTACCTCTGCTTTGACTATTCAAACCCTGAAATTGTCCCTTTTAAAAATTTGGGACACGCGGCGATCCCACGCTAATTTGAAAATTGCCTTCAAACTTTCCTTTTGACAACGCACCGGTGAGACATTTGGAGGCCTCTACGGGGTCGGAGACTTAACCAATTTTGGGCCCACTATCCTTTTGACCTTTGTTGACCATTAACTACATGGAGGGCTGGCACAATTTTGAGTCTCTGCTCAGGATTTTACCTTTGGAGGTGCGTTGCTTTGACACTTGGCAGTGTCCGCTGTCTCCTCCATACTTAGTCGTTTCGAGGCTCGTTCTAAGTTGTTTGAGAGCCTGACGGCTTTGAACCTTTGTCGTTTCTTTTCTTCTTGCCTCTAGCTCCTTTGCAACTACTCACCCTTGCACTCCAACTTTGTTATTTAATTTTCGAGCCTTCTCAAGTCTGTTTGTTAGATTTGAAACACATATTCACTTGACATAGCCATTTCTCAATTTTTTTACTGCACAGGGTCGTTTGATCTTTCATAGCCCCCGCTAATCCATCGTAGATTCGATCTATAACTTGTTTACAGGATTCAAACGTGATTTCTCAGGTTCTTTTTGTGTGGGTCGTGGCTAATCCAATATTTTTTCGGGGGACAAAATATGGATAACAGTTACCACATCATAACAACATCCAATCCATCATTTTACATTTCTATAATATCAAATATTTTAGAAATCTACACCATAACATACATATAACTTGTCATTTATTTCCCATGTTAACTTGGACACTAAATCAAAATTACAAACAAGACTCAACCATGCTAAAACCAACATGACTCCACCATGCCTCAACGGACCTAACTCCACCATGCTTAAACCGACCTGACTCAACCATGCCTAAACCAACCTAACTCCATCATGCCTAAATCAACCTGACTCAATAATGCCTAATTTGACCTGAATCCATCATGCCCAAGTTGACCTGACTCCATCATGCCTAAGTTGACCTGACTCCATCATGGCTAATCCACCTAGTTTCCACCCATATACATATAACAATGGAAATTAAAGCAACTACATCATCCATACCATAAATCTTGTCATCTATACCAATGAAATTCTACACATCAATACAAATGTACACCAATACAAATACATAAAAGTATCTCAAAACTCTCACATATAGCCTCACCATATTCGGCACGCAAGCCGGTATATGATAAAAAGTCTCAAAAACTCTCATGTACAGCCTCACTATCATCGGCATGCATTTTGGTATATATCAAAAATAATAAACAAAATAATGACATCAATCATCGACCCATCTGATATCCAAGACGATCTCATATGTCTCCTCCCTCTCCTCTAACCCAACACCTTACCATCATCTCTCTGCCTCTATGGGTCTAGCTCTCACCTCTTCCTAGCTTGTAGTTAGGTCTGACCTCCGTGAACTAGTGGCCTCCCCGTGACCCTATCTCTAGGCTCGTCGGCCCCCTGTACTCTCTGCACTATGTGTGTGAGATCTAGTCCTCTCACTCGAGGCCTAGTTATACCATGTACTACATAGGAAGGGATGTCCATCCCGGGTAGCAGTTAAATGATCCTGGTAGTACCTGGCCTCATTCAGGGCATCCCTAAATTTGGCCATCAACACTATCTGTAGTGGTGTCATGGGTCTCACAGCAACCTGTGAACCCCACCCTGCTACTGGTGGCCTCAGACCCTATACCTATGAACCCTGCCCTCCTCTCTGTACCATGGGACCCTGTTCCACTGATGCCTGTACCATGGGACCCTATCCCAGATCCTGAGGTGTTGCCTTAGTGTTGTCCTAGGCCTGTAAGGTCACAATATGTGCCTGTGCAATGGCCAACTGGCCCTGCAAACCTTCTACCTGCACCTGTAGGGTGGCCACCTGTCCCTATCTCCATCTACTACCCTATGTGGGTGCCTGTCCCTATGTAATCTGGGCCTATAAATCCACCACCTGTGCCTGTAATGTGGCAACCTGTGCCCCAGACCCTGTCAGCTGCCCCTATAATACTGTGATCTGGGCCTGTAAAGTGGCAACTTGCCCCTGCAAAGTATCCCTCTGAACTATAAGGGTAACCAAGTTTGGTTGCCCTGGCCTAGGTGGTGTTTCCCATAGCTGTGACTTGACCACCATTACCTATATCTGTCTGTCACTCCAACGTCATCAATCCTGCTGGTCCACTACCTACTCCTCCTACTCTGTTGGACACTGTCAGCTGTGGTAGAGGCATAGGCCTCTCCATGTCATCTCTCCTGTACTAAGGGAATGGTGGAGGCACATCCTGGGGCAGCCCAAACTTGTTGTCTGACCCTATCCACGAGTATCATCTTGTGCTCACTGACATGACACCCCTCTATCCACCTCAATAGCTATAACTCATCTAGCTCCACTACCATCTTCCTCTATGAAGGGAAGCCAACATATGGCCTCCAAATGATGTCCACTCCAGATAACCCCTCAAGCACCCACCTGTAATATGCTACATCGTGTGTAGCCCTGGCATCCATGCTCTCTCCAACTCACCCAATGCCTGTATCCAGCTTGAACCAAGCCCACATCAAATGCATCCGGTCAAGGCATACCAACTGGATGCACACATATGATGTGCTCATATGCCCAGTAGTGGAGAAGAAAGGTGCAGCACAAACTAAACCTCTGCAACCTCTCGTAGGCCCACAACTCCCTATACAGTTGCACCAAGAATGTTGGACGCCCAAGAAAAATGGGTCCTATCCTCCATCATGTCATGGAGAACCCCCATCAGTACCTGTGGGAATCTCCCACCCTCCTCATCTGGTAACACAAAACAACACACTGCCTCCATGATCGGGAACAACTAACCTCATCTCCTCAGGATGGGCCACGTACATATCTCCATAGCTCAGGCTCGCACTATAGAACCTCATCTCTGCCATCCCCTCTCCAAACACCGTCAACACATCATCTCCTCTTGATGCCTCTGAAGAAATAGAATAAACCTATGTCCCCACTATCGGTAACCATAAGATCCTGTACACATCCTCTAGGGTGACTGTGATCTCACCCATCAGCAGATGAAATGTGTTGGTCGTTGAATCCCATCTGTCGATGAGTGTAACCGTCAAGCTCGGCTACCAAACTATGTGTCTGTAGCGTCTGACCCTAATCAGGCCGACATCTGTAATGTGACTGCCACTCCTCTACCTATCATGCTCCCTCATACCACTAATAACATAGGTGGTACTTTGTCTCTCATCTTCAACTGTCCCTATCCTGCACCCAACAAACCACACCATTATTAAATCTTGACCATACCTAACATATCACTTACCTGACTAACCTATTCCTCGAAATTCTTATTATTTATTTCCCCTGTAACCCTAATGACCTACCCCTTTCCCCCATCCCACTTTCACACCCCTCAACTCGTATCATATATACCTTTTACCCTACCTATTCTCAACACACTTACATTTATACCTCACTGCCTCTCTTTCTCTTTCCCTCCCACCATAACCCTTTCTCGATCTATTTTTCCTCAAAAGCCAACTGACATCGATCACTAGTGACCGACATCGGTCCATCATGACCGGCATCAGTCACCTACTATTTGACTGATGTTGGCTATGGCTGGCCTGCATCGGCCACCCTTGACCGACGTCGGTCACTGTCACACCGACCAAACCCATAAAACCCTCCCCCCATTTCTCAAAATTTGACCATACTAACCTAAATACCTACCCTATCCTACCCAAATCTCCCCTACCTTTCTCCCTACCCTATTTAACCCACATTGGACTTCCTACCCTTCCCATTTCATCAATTTTACTTCTAAATTAAAAATTAATTCCTACCCAAAACCATTTCTACCCAAACCAATTTCTACAAACTATTTCAACTAACAAGCATAGAATTGGATCGAATCTTACCTCATCTCAGTTATGTCGGCATGGTGGTACGTCTGGCTGCTACATCGGTGGCCCACCCGAACCCTCTCTCGCCTCTGCCATGCCAAAATCCACTCCTCACCTCCAACCAATCAAATCAATCACACCGCTCTCGTGGACCCGTCTACTAGCTCATGTCACCAACTCGTAATCTCCACCTCAGCTTGGTACAATGCCTTGTCCTTCTCTCTTGGAAAGGTGCAAAAAGGTCAAATGGCTCTGTCATTTTCTCAAAAGTCACAACACAACAATGATTCTTGTAAAATACGAGAATTTTTATTTTATAAACCCAAATCGACCTGACAAATGTTGGTCATATTTGTGCCCTAGCCAACTGATGTCGGTCACCATATAACCGACATCAGTCATATAACCCATCGTATAGCTATTTTCCCTTGCTAAGCTTCCTTTTACATGCAACCATCAGAGCTCACACACCTTTTATCATTACGGACACCTATTGAACCATACCTACAGGCCCAAACTACCCCTACATTTCCTTAGTTGCATCTTGGGATTTGTTATTTTACCTATACCTTGGCCTTACCTATGCCATGACCTATTTGCCTGAACCTGACCTACTTGGTGTGACCATTGACCTTATGTACTTACTATACCTTGTGATGTTGTTACCTATGTTGTTTTAGCCTAACAACCATACCTTGCCTATTTCATGTCATTTATCCTAACCCAAACCTTTGGTGTACCTAGAACATACCTAAACGTTCCTGCACCTAACCTACGTTGTGTTTCTAGACCATATCCTATACCTTGGATACCTGAATCACTTCACCCTTGTTTGGATAAACCTATCAACCTTGGATGATGTAGAGTTTGCAAGCTCTTCAACCTGGTACCGTGTTGCAATCTATACATGTGTGTGTGTTTGATTGTCATTACCCATTACCTGATTTTGGACCCTGGCCTATTACCTATTACCCAAGTTGACCACTACCCTTCCCCACCTACCTTCACTTCCACCAACTACACATTTATCAAACCACTCACTGATTCTGTATTACACCTCATCAGTGCCTGGTTTGAGGGGGATCACCTTCACCCACACATGGGGCAATCACTTCCTATTTTTGTCAGCATCGCTTACCAATACAAGCTACGTGACAAAAAGGGGAAAAATGTAGACACCAAATTTGGGTAACACTTCCCCTTCACCCCACATGTATATTAATTTAATTACCCACAATTAAATTAATGCCCATGCTCACAATATTCATTATTTAATTACCTTAATTAAACTAATTTCCACCTCACCTTCACCCCACCACCTCACCTAGACACCTCATCATAAACCTATTCTTAGCATGTTTCCCTTTTACTAGGACTCAATATCCACTCACCATAACTAACTAAGACTTAGTCCTACCTACCTTAATTAACTAAGACTTAGTTCAACCCTAAAATCACATGCCTATTCTTCCTCTAACCACATTCCCACTTATCTAAGTGCAACATTCCGTTTTGATCCGTGAGAATAGACAGAGCTGGCCAAAAAGATTGCCAAGATCTGTCATTTTTAGTAAACCTAGGATTTCTCACCTTAACCGACATCGGTCAACCCTAAACCGACGCCAGTCACCCTAAACCATCATCGGTTACCATATATTCATTTTGGTAACCTTGTTTGAGAGGTTGGAAGAATTATTCAAGTTTGGAGAAGAGAGATCTGCATGCAAGCACGCACCAGAGCACTCTTGCACATCCAAACACCCTAAACCAACAACCAAGAATTGATCTGAAAGGAAAGCATTCATGGTAACATTCTAGGAAGCACAAACCGTGGCACTGACCACTGGTTACACATGGATCAACCATCACCTCCATCCAACAACCAGGTCTGCAAACACCAGTAAGTACCTTTAGATATGCACCTTCCCATATTTATTTAGATTAGTTTCTTCATGTTTGTTTAAGGGTTCTAATCTCCCTTACATCCCATCATCTCTCACCCTCCTCTCAAATCCCTCCACCCAATCACCTACAACCTTTTAATCCCCCCCATAATTCTGACTCCAGACACCTAAAAAAATGACTATCCCTAGCATTGCCATCTACCTCCCCATTACATGTTCATTCTCTGGGAAATCCTCAGAGAATCACCAAAACCCACCTTCACTAAGTTTCTATCAGCCTAACCCTACTAATACACCAGTTAACCTGAACCGTCATCAGTTTCCCCTCAACCGGCATCGGTCATACCATACTGACATCGGTCTCTGTATCTACCGACACCGGACCAAACCTTCCTATAACAACAACCTCATACCTTTCACCCAAACAAACCCAAATCACCTAAAGCTTGACCCTGACCTGTCCCCACCACTTTATTTACCTATCTGACTTCTAGATCTGATCATAACCTAGCCTGTTAGATTAGATTTGTTTATTGTACTTGAATGAGATACCTAAATCATATCAACTACAGTAGGACATTATTGGTTTCATATTATTTCTTGCATTAAGTTGTTTTAAACAGTGGATTGACAACCATCTAGGAAGTACTCACACTTCCCAGATCTAGCATACGCTAGGTAGTCCACTGACATATATTATTTAATATTCCTTTTGTGGTCTTGTTTGTATTCACAGGTAGTTCCTCCTAGCAAAAAGGAAGTTCTCACAATCAACATTGGATCGTGAAATCAGAACGAACGCACTCTACCTTCCACCTTCACTCACAGGTATTCCTCCTTACCCTTACCTAAATTTAGCCCGTTGATCTAGAAAAGTAATTTATCTTTTGATGTGGCTTGATTCCTGCTTTAAAAGAAAGATTACAATATGATACATGTGAATCGTTTACGCTTTTATGATATAAGGTCATTGATCTAGAACAATATTTAATTACCACACATGTTATAGATCCCCCTCCTACTCCTCCTTCTATTGCTTCATCATCTTCTAATTCTTCACCTCTCTTCTATCTATTAATCTCCATCTCCTCCACCTTGTAAACATGTTCCATCTCCTCCACTGTATAAGCATCCTCCATCTCCACCATCGTGTATCGCTCTCCACCTAAGTCCTCACCAATCCCCTACTCGGGATCCAATTACATTTCTTTCATAATGTTAAGCCTCATGATGTCTTGCATGCTCTACTTGATAAGCAATTAATTCACTTTGAATCTAATCAACCATCATCCTCCTCCTTATCATTTTCATTACTAGCGTGATCACCCTTACTACAATTTTCACCGCATCAATGGCCATTGTGACAATGATTGTTTTTCCCTTCATGAAAAATTACAATAATTAGAAGACAAGGGTGTCATTTACCTTTGGATCTCACTCTCATGAGAGGTATCTTTCTCATAATTCCACATATGCGTGCTTCCACTTCGGTTCACTTGTTATCCTCCACCCACTTCTAAGGTCAGTCATTCGTCCATCTCCTAAGATCATCATTCATCTATGTCCTCCACCTCACTCATCCATCACAACATCATCTCATACACCTCACAGTGATAATACTTCACATTGGCTTCCTAAGCCATTGACATCTGTTCTTCCTACCACTACATCTCCCATCATTGGCACCATCTCATCCAACATTTAGTTTGGTTCTTAAACTCATGTTGCTACCACTTCACATGCTTCCACAGCTCCTTGCAGGCCTCTTCATTTTTGGTAGGTGATTTTTCTCACCTCACTACCCGATGATGCACTCATTGTTCTTATGGTTCTTACACGTACTGTTGAGGATTTGTTACAATAAGAACCCCACTCCATATTTGCATGTAAACACTTCAATGTTCTATCTTTCTAGCGTACATTATCAAACGATTTCTTGATGACACGCTCTTGTTCTATGGTTCATTCTTGATTTTTGAGGGGTCTTATATAAATTAACCTCATCTTCCTACACATACACTAGGGGGAATTCTATTCTTTCCCCCCTCTTCATCATACTTACAGGTGATTACATACATTTTTACTCTATTTCGATCATTGTTATCTCACATTATTCATTTCATACATACATCCAGTTACCATCTATCACATACTATCCATCTTTATTCATACAGTATAATAAAATTTTCATGCATTACCTATCTATGTCCTATCAACACCATCATCCATTTATCAATATAATCATTTACACAATGCAAATAAAACATCTACATATGAACAAAAATCATCACATCACATATCAAATAACATCAACACAAAACAATAATGTGCCAATCATCCATATATATATATATCGTCAAAAATCATAGTTACAAAAATACAATTGACTGGGGGGGGCAAGCCCCCATCCATCACTACATCCATATATTTCATACATCATCATCTCCATCACTATATACAATTGGGAGCTCTAGAACTAGATGCTTCACCGCTCAATCTATGTCACTAGTCGTGGCCCCTATATCTCTCCACACTATCTGCGTAATATAGCTACCTCGACTGAATGCTCTAAATCGGCCCTACAACTCTACATACTTTCATGAACACATCCTACTCTAGCCAAGGTATCCTCCTCCTATAGACTCCCTAGCTCACTGAGTCTTCCACATGCCTCGTCAAACTCACTCAATAATACCAGTACATGTAGTCGCATTCTGATTATTGCCACTGGCTCAAAAAAAATGGGAATGCTAGCCCGCAATAACATCTACTCACTCCAACATCCCACCTCCCATGAGCACATCTAGAGGTACATTTCATGTCAACATGTGGATTGATGAATCAATGATCAAGGACCAATAAGCATCACCTATGCAATCATCCAATACCACATTAGTTATATACACACATTTACCAATATAAACAACTAAGTAACAATCAACAAATACCAACAAACAATACTTACACTCTGCTAATGCCACTGTACTATGCCATCACCATTAGGGTAGGTGCCTACCCCTCTACTCCAACCAGTGGTGCACCCACCACATCTACGACAACTGGAAATAATAACACCCATTGATGTGATGCCCACCACATGTACTATAGGCATGGGTACATCCTGCATCATCCACCTATGTATCAGACTCTATGGCCATATCCACCTCATCTAAGACCAGGTGCAATAACTTGTGCTCCTATGGGGCTTGGTCTCACTCCTATCCTCCTCAGCCACTCTAGTAGCTTGCACCCATACATACAACTCTGGGGGCACATCCTGAGCCATACCAAACTACCTCAATACACGCTCTGCCTGAAATAACTTGGCTACCCCTGGCATGAATCTGAACCAATCCTCCAACCACATAGTCTACGTCGAATGCATTGCAAGCTCTACTCCATCCTCTAACCATCCACCATAGTCTCAATATGGCCTCCATATGATGGCCCCTAGGCCCATGCAATCAAGCATAGATCTATAAGTAGTGGTATCCAACCTCCTACTCCAGGTACCTACCCATCTCGTAGATAAATATATCAGGCCTCACTCACTCCATGCAGCATGGCCCACTAAGTGGCCTCAATATAACAATATGCTCATAGGCCCATACATGTAACAATGTGGTGGCTCCAAGTCCACCACCATGGTCCTCCTGTGTAAACCTGTATAGATTCCTATACAAATGCGCCAATACACATCACACCCATGCAAACCTCATACCATGCTCCTCTATACGCTGACAAATGTCATGCATCTTATACAAGATGCCCACTCCACCACCCTCTACTGCCACTGATGAAGCAATAATCACTACAATGAAATTCTGCAATCATGGAACACCTGATCTCAGTATGGCATCTAGACTAATATGGGTCTCTGTCTGTACCCATGTGCCTATAAAGTATACCATCTAGCTTACCCTCATCTTCCTCTGAGCATCCACTATGGCCATCACATGTACTCTCTCACCCACAACTGGTAGTTGCAATATATGATATACATCCTCTAGGGTCACAATCATCTCCCTAGTAGGTAACCAAAAATTACAAGTATTTGCACACCACCTCTCACATAATGTAGTAATCATAGGACATATTATGGGGCACCTCCCCTCAATCTGCTATGTGTCACATATCGACATGGTCTAGTATATCCCACTCAGCATCAGATAAGCCAAAGTCAAAAATGTACTCAAATGTCAACCTCTGTGAAACTCCCTTGAATGAATATCCCTCTACACAACACAAACACCAACAAAATTGTGACATTAGCACCTCATATATATGCAAAAATAACCAATCATACTACAAAAATTCATCAAATTCCATATATTTCACATTCTTCCTATCAAAGAAGCCTCTGGGTCGCCAACACCTAGGAGCAGGATGTGGGCACCTAGGAACAGGTCACTAGCACCTGGAACTAGGTGTCTGGACATCCCTGAAGGACATCAATGCCTTGGTCACTCCCACCCAGGTCAGAAATGCCCAAAAATTCAAAAATTCAAATTTTGTAAAAAATGACAAAATCAGAACCAATTTCAATCAAAATTTTCAAAAATACTCATACTTACCAACTCATTTATTCATCTGCGATGTCATGACTGTCACCACCATCTCGAACCTAGTCAACCTCACTACCCTAATCTGTGGCATCCTCACAAGCTCAGAGCTCAAATTCTAACTCAAATCAAGGTTCAAATGAAGTCACTATTCACTTTTTACCATTACTATATATAACACTTTTCTCAATTTCCATTTACTATAGTTACCATTTGCGTTCATTCTTCTAACTAATACACCACACATGGTTTTTCTCATATCTTGAGCTTCACTACTTTTTTTTCCTTCCCCGTTTGTACCATTCGATTAAGAATTTCTCCTACCATCATACTATACACATTCCACAATGTTATATTCCAATCTGGACACATTTTCAACTTGACATACACACAATTTGTGACATCTACTATACTACATTTTTCTCACTATTACATCATTTCACATCTACTTTCAGCTCAGTGTTCGTTCTTACTACCACTCCCCCTTTTGCTGAAAGGGGGCATACAATGGGGATCACCCTATGATCCCCCTCAGGATACTATGCGATCACTAGACACTCCTAATACATCGTTATCAAAAAATTTTCTCATACAACATTCAACATTTTCTACTACTTTCTATCTATTCCCCCTAATGACCTAATATGGGGGCAAAAAGTGGAAAAATATCACCATGAGTATCTATCACATACATTCAATTTCAAAACAAGTGTTTCAATATTCAAATCAAGTCAATCGATTGGTACATCATCACTTCATTATCTCTCCCAGATGACCTAACTTGGGAGTTACGCATCACCACATTTCCCAGATGACCTAACATGGGAATCATTTTTACATCACTTCCAGATGACCTAACATGGAATACATCTAGCACTATATAAATCATGACACCCATGGGAGTGGGGGAAATGAGACATCATTGCCTTTCCTATACTACTCCTATATGGGTTATTCAACACAAACTAAGCATGGATCGAAATGGAATAAATTTGGTCTTTATCCATCTACAACGGTTAGACCTTTTGAGGATGTAGTCATAAATGGAGGGTAAAACTAGACCTCTCTCCCTAACACTCTTCCTCTGGCAATAAGATGCCAAAATCCTTCAGTTTTTCAAACATACAAAATGGGTGGGAATTGATCACTCCCTACCCCTTCAAATCTCCATTAACAACAAATTCAAAATCTCCAAATCACTCAAATCAAATTATCAATTTCTCCAAGTGCTCCTTACAATGGTTCACCATCTCTATTTACACCACATGGATTGACACATTTAATCCATGGTTCGTCCACGCTATATGTTCTCATATTTTTGTGCATACTTCTGCAATAGGGATTCTCCAAATTCTCACAGGTATGTTCCTTACTTCCTTTACACTACTTGAATTTCATTCAAATAGCATAAGGGGCGGGGGGGGGGGGGGGGGAAATGTAGACACAAAATCACACACATATTACTATTTTACTATACCTCCAAGTATGTTGTTATATGTATGGATCTTGAGTAAGAAAATTATTCACTGGTGACACACTTCCTAGTCCATCTACTTCTTTGATTATTTCTATTGTCTTTCTCTCACTTATGTCACTTTTGTACCTAGTTTTGGTCAGGTCACAGGGATCCTTATCTGTCAGTATCTTCACATTTGTCATCAGTTATCTAGACACTAGTGCCTAGTCTAGACACTAGTGCCCAGGCGCTCCTATCCACCCTGGGTGCTCTTGTCCTCTTTGTTCTTGTTCACATTTTGACATTTGTGGTCAACCTTTTCAATTTTCTTACTCCTATCCCAAGGTCCTAGTTAGCATGTCGTGTCACTAGTGTCGAAATTCAAGCAAGAGATCCCTATATATACACAACATACATACCATTATATGGGGCAAACAATTATCAAGGGCTATCATATCTACATACTATCAAAGGGACTACATTTTTGGGCTTATTACTCTGCATACACTACATAGGAAGGGAAGTTCTGAATTCCATCCACACATTTGCATTCTATCTAGATATAACCCACTATATTGGCATCATCATTGTGAGGGAAACCTAAGGAAATGATTTCACACATAAGCACATAGAACTACATGGAGTCTGAGATGTAGTGCAACTCTCAGTTGTAAGTTCACTATATCGAGTGACTGTTGGGGTCAGCCTGACTCCCCATTTGCATCTTTATTTTTTAGGATTTGATGTAGTTTGGGGGTTTTATAGGATATCATCTATGTTTTACAGGTTAGTGAATTCAAATTATGGTGATCATCCAATGACATACAGGTGACCAACAATGAAGGATAGTGAAACCCTAACGACACATAGGAAAATCAAGATTCCAACCTCTACGCATAGTCACATGTGCCTATAAAAGGTATTTGGTGCCCAGATGCCCTCACCCTAACCCAGGTGCCCTATGTTCGGCCAGTCATGCAAGTTCCAAAATTTGTATCGAGCATTTTCCAACACTCTTCCCAGCCTTGTTCATCAGTTTCTCCAAGTTCAGATATACTTCGGGATAAGTGAAAATCAGATAAGTACCCTATCTCTCTCATTTACTTACATGGTTGCATCTTTAGAGTGCTTAGAATTTGTATTCCATTGTATATCACTATAGTGACTCTGAAATTAGATTTAATATTCATATTTTATTAAATCATACCCATTACTCAATTGGTTTATTATTTTAAGTGATTGTATACAAATGGTACCCACAACTTGCAAGAAATTATTTATGGTGGACTACTAACAAACACCACTCTCTTACTAGAGGTGATATTTCTACTAGTACCATAACCATATTCTTATAAAATCCTCCATTACAATTGTTTTTATCCTTGCAATTCTTAGTTACTTCTATATGTTCTCTATACACTTTGTTGTTGATGTTTGACCACGTATTGAGAGATTCTATAGAAGATTGCTTTATCCCCATTATCTTCCTATTAGGAGATCTATAGTCTTAAGCTAGAAACACACTAGCCCATTCTTGCTACAATGATCTCCTCTTATTGTATACTCACATGGCTAATTGTCTGATGGTCCAAATTTGTTCAGAAAGGGTTAAGATATGGCCCAAAAGGCTATGTTTTAACACGTATTTGACATTACAATGATGTTACATTGTATCTTGTTCTCAACAAAAACACAACGAATAATATACCCATTGATATTGTTATTTCTACTTGCATTTCTTCTAGCAACAACATTAATAGGTACAAGTTGAAACTATAATCCACTTTTTCCCCAATAGTCTTTGAGGCTAATACTTGTACACAAAACTCCCTCAATTGTTCATGAGCATTTAGTCAGATTCCATAACTTATAAAGAGTCCTTGAGAAATGACATCGTAGAGGTAGGGTGTTCAAGCCTTCTTATTATAGCATGTAACAACCTTTATTTATAAGTTATGACTCTAACATTGACAAGTCCGCGATAAGATCATAATGTTGAATATAATTGATGCATATGTAGAACATATCTATGCATGTGTATGGTCTATATGCATAGGTCTATCATTGTTTTTAATTGGTATTATGGGTATTTTCAATATGTAGATAACGATGATGTCCATATTGATGGAAATGGAGAGCATCGTCCCCATAAAGAGAATGAGAAAAGTGGGCAATGATTGGTAGTAAAGAATGATACAAGGAAGGAATGAGTTCAAATGTTACTATAGAGAATAATGAAAAATTCCATCTACTTCTCAATGTCTTCTTTTGAGGCCCTTGGTTGTCTAATTCCAATCCCTTGCTCACATTCTATGCTCCCAATGCTAGTTTTTTGATCTCCCAAACCAACTTTACTTCTGAAAATGACAATGCAAAACTTTGGAAGCAAGTAAATATGAACACTAGAGAGCTTCAAATATTGGATAGATAAAAGATTGGGAGGAAACTAGAGAATAAGACATGCATTTAGGGGTCTATAAAATGTGCAAAAAGGTCCCAAAGAAAGCAAGGGAATAATGTATTTCAAGGTATTACAAAAAAGTCTCTGTAAGGAAAACATGTATATAGAGATATTTGAAAAATGTTTCAGTTCAATGTGTATTTAGTAGTATTTGAAATAAATATTAATAAAACATGTATTTAGAGGTATTTCTACAAAGTCTCGGTAAGTACAAAGGAACACATGTATTTATAAGTATTTGAACAAATTATTGGTAAGTAAAATCGACATCTATAGGTTTAAAGAAAAAAATTAGATCATCATAACTAGTTTAAAGTGACTTTGTGCATCATAGATAATCATTAATAATTCAACCAGTTTAGATATTAGTTGGATTGTTGATTTTACCAATAATATCAAGGGAAACCTCACTAAGATTGGAGAGGTAATAACAAAAAACTTACACCACAGTACCTTAATAGAAAAAAAAACTACAATGACTGTCTAGTAACCATTCTCAGTCTTGATCATGGGATCCATGTGTCTCTTTTGGAGCAAATGAAAGCAACAATGAAGGATTTTAGAAGAAAAGATAAAGTATTTGATTCAAGAATGTGAAGGTTATAGTCAAGTCTTTGGAGTTTCAGAGGAACAAAACTAAACTAGTTAGACATGTTTTATTTGATTACTCTTCCTGAAGATATTAGAAAACATAGATATGTAGGGGAGTGTACAAAAAAAGCATAGATATGTAGGGGACTACATAAAAAACATAAATATGAATGGGACTGCCTCAAATTTGAAAGGGGGTTGTGAACAAGTTTAACATGGAAACTAAAAAACTAGCTCATAAACTGTTGACTTTGATAGTAAAGACCTTAGGTGTCAAGGCTGACAATTTTATTAATCTAAGAGGAAAGTGGATGCAGGGGACCGACATGAACATCAGTCTAAGGTGCCTAAGGCTAGACCTTATGCAAGGGAAAATAATTGTTTGGAATCTCAAGTGGGAAATATCAATGCACAAATGTAGACTTGCAAAACATGTGAACAAAAGAAAGTTGATATACAAGTGGTTGAATTGAAAATCTACAAAATTCCCTACCTGTTGTGTTTTAGGCTCGAGTGAAAAATCATCCTTGCTCTAGAGGAAGAGGAAGATCGGTCATTTTTGGGGACCCTCTCTAGGTGTTATGGAGAAAAAGTGAGGCGCAAAGCTCGAGATTGTGAAAAACATGACCATCTCCCAAGAAATTCATATTATTTGGCACAAGGCATGTTTTCAATTTTTATTTGGCATAGGGCATAATGGATGCCATTTGAAAACATGATGACGGGGATATGATGAGGTAGGTAGGCCCTTGCCATGTAGGTTTGTCCATGTAGTCCGAGCATTGTTTGGCATCCACGTGGTTTGTGCATTTTAATGGAGCTGAGATTTGCTAGGATTTGGTTGCTTCGTTTTGTCAGAAGGCATGATAGTGGGATTGGAAGAGCCACATATGTTGTGCTTGCTCTTTACGATCAATATTTAGGTGCAAGTTTCGAGAGGGTTCAGAAAATGTTTGTAAAATCCATCCCTTAGAGCACATCATCACAACAATCTATAAATTTGAATGTATTCACATTGCCACACTAGATCAAGTGTTGAGCTAAATCTAAAGTAGAAGTGCATATTGCCAAATGTGAGGGCCGAATCAGTGGCTTATATCATATTTTATATATTTTGATTCCATCCCATCATAGGTTTGAGGAACTATAAGTGGTTTGATCCCTTTTCAAAGCAGTTGTATGTAGCACAATGCTCATCAAATAAAAAAGGTTGTGGTGAGGTAGTCCACCCCAATCATTACCAACCTTTTTTTAGTTAAGGGTGTAAGATCATGGTTTGAAGCAAAGAAAAGCAATATCTTTTTCAAAAATAGTCACTGTAAAGTTAAAGATCCATAAAACAACCACATAAACATATGTGAGAAAACCCAGAAAGAGTAAAAAATTACATATACATAGAGGTTAGGTTTGTAGCCCTTCAAACAAGTTCGACGATGGTACTGTCTAAGTAACTACAAACTCGTCCAAATCACCTTTTTAGATCTTGTAATTTACTGAACAACTTGACCATATTATGTTCCGCTTCTATACACAATATATATTTACTCTTAACACTATGGCATGCCTCATGTGCATATATTTTGGTCTCTCTAATTATAATTTATCATATTTTAATAAACGTTATATTCCATAT
Organism: Taxus chinensis; assembly: GCA_019776745.2. Classification (NCBI taxonomy): domain Eukaryota; kingdom Viridiplantae; phylum Streptophyta; class Pinopsida; order Cupressales; family Taxaceae; genus Taxus; species Taxus chinensis. Next base: position 591,466,365 of record CM034153.1, read on the forward strand.
TCACATTACAATAATTTAAGATTCTTTAAGATCACCCTTTATTAATTTTGGATTATTATATTCCCTAATATAATAGATTGGGTCTCAAACCCTAATTCTCACATTAGAATCTAGTGCTACTCGTGCCAACCTTTTTGCAAAACTTGAACTTCATTACAAAAAAACCTAGCTTATGCAAGGATGATGATTTGCCTTCGTCAAATATTTGGCTCAATGGTACATAGAGTGGGAGAGATGGTGTGCCAATAGAGGGGTGCAATTGGCTTCTTATCTATTCAAGAGGTGAGTGGCATACAACACTCTCCACTCGAGTTGCAAAATTATTAAAAAATGAGAGAAGAAAAAGACCACACCATACTGATTGCATCAATCTCCAAACAACACAAATTTAGACCATAACAATGATGCCGTTCCTTATTCACATGCTTGAAATGATGGGGTTCATTTTCTCACCCACTTTTGCACAAAGCAACAGATACCTTTTTGGAAAGGTATATTCCTCAAGAGACACGTGTTTTATTACAAAAATTTAAAAAATAAAAAAACCTTAAAACAAAGGTTGTCACGGGTCATTTATCTCGAAAACGAATTTAGCAACGGTCAACCATTGGAGGAATCAAAAACTTAAATTAAAGGTAATTAAAACAGCCTGTCCGCTTCCCACATTTATTAAATTTCTGGATTTTTACACTCTTTACGACAACTGTCATCCAGAAGCTGGTATTCGGTGAGCATTAAATACCGCTCTCCTTCTCGGCGTTAAATATATCATTAAACTCCACCCGCACAGCCCACCCACTCGGCCTCCAAAACCAGCCTTCCTGCATTATCAAAAACCATTTTCTCTGCTTCCCAAACTGAGTAGCCTAACTACTTAGGTTGTTATCATGGCGGGGAAGAGGTGCAGATTCGCGTCAACTAACGTAGTGTCCATTTTGACCGTGGTGGTGTTGCTAGCGGACATTGTCGCCGCGCAGGGGCCGGTTCCGGCTCCGTCTTCAGGAGGATGCGACGATACTCTGACGAACTTAACGCCGTGCCTGGACTATGTTATGGCAAATGACACGAAACCGCCTTCCAAGGATTGCTGCAGCGGGCTGAAAAAGGTCGTGAAAGGGAATATTGTTTGTCTGTGCAGTCTGCTGGGGAGTAGCAATTCGTATGGCATTACTATTAACCAGACCCGTGCCGCTGCCATGCCTGCCGCGTGCAAGGTCAAGACTCCCCCTCTCAGTGCATGCAACGGTAAGCTTAAATGGTTTTGTAGCATATTTCTAGGATTTAAGGTGTTATTTTCTGGATTTAAAGCTGGAATGTACAGTGTAATCCCATATGTTTTTAATATTATGGAATTTTATTGTGCGATAGAGTTGCAAAAGTAGATCTTAAGCTATATTTGTCACTGGTAGGTCTCAGGTTCGAGTCCCAATGGCACCGCATAAGTGTGGTTGGGGAAGGAACCAACCTTTACATATTCTTATTAAAGCACAAAAAGTTTCAGGCTGCCCGAACAAAAGCTACTTCTTTTCCCGAACCAAAGCTACTTTTCTTTCTTAACAAAAAGCTACTTTTTCTTTAGTCTAGTCATGTCGCTGTTATTTTTTTCCCCAGTGCCGTTGGTTTTTTCTTTTCTTATAGGTTATAAGTTACAGCAAGGTCTGCAAGTAAGCTGTGGGTCAGTTTGCAAGGGTAGGTTCCTCTCACGGGTGTAGCAAAATATTTTAAGCGTCTGCATTCATAAATTTCGGGCAGTCTGGTCGATTGCAAGCTCATGCGATATTTACATTCAGCCCTATGAAACAAGTCCTTCTCCAGAAGGGAAGGACAAGTACCCGATTGATTTATAATTATTTCGTTGGTATTTTGGGGGCATGGACAATCTGTTCTTTTTCTGCTAAGCGTTAAAAGGATTGGGGGTTTCCATTCCCCAACACCCTTTTGCATTAGAGGTTTTTGGTCCAGTGTCAAGGATTGAAGAGTATTTATTGAGACATTTTCATTCTTTATGAGAAGAGTGAATAGACTTTATTTAGGTGTCTCAGCGGTGAAAAAAAAAATCATGGGACCTTATTAATACTAAAATATCCAGTTTTTCTCTAGCACAGCTCTAATTTTTTAGCTTGCCCTTTGCATGGGACCGCAGCCTTAAGGTGCCCTAAAGAGGGGGCTACAGCTCCTAGTTTTATGTGCAGTGGGCGCATGGCTTGTTTTGGAATCTGCTATATGAATAAAAAGAATCTTCATCGTGAAAAGTGAAGTCCATTGATTTTAAGGAAAAGACCTCTACTAAAATAGGGAGGCTAGTGCTTTCTAGCACTTGCTCAGAAAATTTAAATTTTCTTTTCCCAAGTGGAAGGATGTCTATAATAAAATTTAATGAAAACAAACTCATTCTAAATTTCTTTATAAATCCCTAAAAAAATTGACAACAATTTATTATTTTTTTTTTGTGTTTCATGGGAGACTATATTTGTGTATAGAGCTCCATATTTTTACGTGCAGAGGACTTTGTAGCATTTAAAATTTAGGTAGATTTTTCTCTAACTGGAAGGATGTCTACGGCCTTCCATTTATCAAAACAAATTGATTATTAAATGTATTTATAAATTTTTAAAAATAAAATTTTACTTAAATTTTTTGACATTGTGTCCTGGGACCGTTTTTTCTGTGCAGAGCTTCATATTTTCCTCATTAGGACATGCAGGGGAAATTATTGTAGCCCCTGCCTTAAGGGGTTATTTGGTTTGGTGTTAAGGACTAAGGGGTTTTTAAGCTTAGCATTAAGGACTTACTTGGTTCTTAATTGTAGGATTTTGAGGGGTATTCATTAGATTCGACCAATTAATGAAGTTGCTTGTCTTTGTAAGAAGCCCACCAAAATCAATTCTTAATGTTTTTAATGTAAAAGCTCATAATTGTGATAACGTATCTCCATATTTTTAAAGTTAATTTTTTGGGGATGGAATTTCAGTTTTGTTATTGTTGTTGTTATTCCTAGGTTCAATCCACCGGTATTCCTATGTTTAACAGGAAATACCTCCATCATATCTTCCTTTAAGTTGTACAACCTTGTGTGGGAATCTTCTCCAGTGCAGATGTGATGTTTTATCACATGAGAAGTGTTCCCATGCCGCATACTTTGCCGACCCTTCACACCACAGATCTCCACCTAGTCAATGTACTGTCTACCACATTTGCATCGAATCATGTTCACACCTCTATTTAACTTTATATTCAACTAACAATTTCAACCTTTATGCTTGCATCTCCTCTCTTGTGGACCTAAATGTACGATGCTTTCTCCCTGGGTTCTATGCCTTAAAAGGGAGAGGTTCTTTAAGCACTCCACCAACTTCAGCTCCTTTATTCACTATAATGGAGAAAAGTGAAAACAAGGAGAGGCCTTTAAACACTCAAGACACTTTCAGTTGATCCAGGTGCTAAATCTTCGGTCATCTAGGTGCTAAATCTTCAGGTCTAGTGCTAAATATTCAGTAAACCTTTAAGCACTAGAACCAATTCATGCTATTTAGGTACTGAATGTACCTTGGAGTTGAAGCTCTTGTTCAGTAAGGCATAGTGAATTTATTTATTGGGATAACCATTGCTTGGTAGGTTGTGAGATTTTCTGTCATCAGCGAATTGTAGCAACTGGCAAGAGTTGAAGCTCTTGTTCAGCAAGGCATTGTGAATTTATTTGTTGGGTTAACCATTACTTGGTAGGTTGTGAGATTTTCTGTCATGTCAGCAAATTGTAGCAATTGGCAAAGTGTTTTCCGCACACAGATATCGACCCAAATCAGCCTGTAAATAAAGATGTTTTTTTAGTATGTTTAATTCTAATACATTTCCTAATATACTCTACTAAGAAAGTGACCTTCCCTAGTGGTGGACACAGGGTTTGAATCTAAGTGGGGAGCTTTGAATTCTTCTTTTTAAATTTTTTTTTTCTGGATAAGTATGTAATACAAAACAAACAAGCCATCTTCTTTTTAACAAAGACGACCATCCTCTTTTTCACAAAGACGACCATCCTCTTCAGATTCTAGCTTAAAATTTATATGGTGTGAAAGATTATCTAGCTCCGTCAAGTCTCTTAAATATGTATCTGGCAGATTTTTCTTGAATTGCTCCGATCCCAGAAAATTTCTTTGAATTACTTAGCTTTCTTGATACTCATGTTACATCTTTATTATTACATGTTTTAATGCTGCAAAAAGATGTTTAACCTTTTGGGTTTATTGCAAGCAGCCCTGGTTCCTGTGTCGTCGCCCTTGGCTTCTGCAATAACGGGTTCATCAAGTCCTGGGAGCTCTCCCACAGAGGGGGCAAACCAGGCCAGCCCGGGTTCGAGCCCCTCTTCAACTACAGGTGCCGCGGGCTGTTTCAGGCCATCTATAAATCATCTTTTTGCTGGACTGGTTTTAGCTGGAATTGCACAGATGGTCCTTTGAGCTTTTGCATCATCTATATCTTTGCCACATTTTATACCGAGATGATGGTTATATCTACTTAAATTGCATCTTTTTTAGCTTTAGATTTTACAGTCAAAATCTAGTTCAGCTGATTTTTAGCAGGTGGATTTTGCTGAAACTATATTTTAGTATATAAATATTATTCTTGAATATTTGTAATACGTCCAAATTTTTTTGGTGTTTAAAAGAATTCTATATTATTTATGGTGGAGGTTGCGACAACGGATAAATGTGATTTATTTGTGGTCCCACAAACACAAATCTCGCATTATTGTTAATTTAGAACGACTTTAGCGGCTTCCATTATTTCATTGCACAAGGAATGTAAGGCTGTCGCCATCTTTGAAAAAGACCTTTTTATCATTAAGTGGGGGACCTGACATTTACTTGATGGGTATCACATATCAAAAACTATAATTCAAGTGAAAAAACAAAACAAAACAAGGAGAGGGCTCAATAGTTGAGATAGCTGTAAATGGAAATGGGTCTGTTAATCGAGCAAACCAATATTTTACAAATTATTGGGCTCATTCATTAAAAGCTTGACTTCAAATTTGGATACAAAAAAAATATCCAACATTGTATAGGCGAGGGGTTAAATTTGACGGCCACCTATTCATGTCAAACAATTTTAGGCGACGGTTATTTTTAAATATTACCCTTCAAGTATATAAAAGTGTTATTTTTATACTATTAATAAATATATAAAAAAGATTATTGTATATATATTTAATTATTTTTAATATATAGTAGTAGTCTTTATATATAAATTTATATAAAAATGATGGTCATACTTAAAAAATGCAAGTCATGTGTGACAATTTAAATATTTACATGCATATTATGGCTAAAATCATGAAAATATCTATATGACTGTCAAATTGAACTCCTGGTTGCATGCATTCAATAATATGCAGAAAATATGTCAAGCAATCAATTCCAAGTGCGCAATTAAAATTCATATTTCAACATGTACACAATTGTTTCCAAATTGAAAGCCTTCATTTTCCATTAAACATGGAACACAACTTCTACATTACAAAATTTCTACATTGGAAACACAGGTACACAACTTCTACATTGGAATATATGTTTATTAGTCTGCATAATTTTCTCTAACTAATGTGCCAAATATCTTAAATAAGTATTACCAACATTAATTTCTTCCTTTGCATTTTGACAAGTTGGGAGGTCTTTGTTGAGGAAAAATTTGATTATGAATTATGTCCACATAAAATAGAATTACACTAAGCTCCAATTTGAAATGATTGGGACTGCGAATGAGGTCAAATTTCATATTTGTTATTAGAGAGGCTGACTCGGAAATGATTGGAACCTTCAATGAAGTCAAAATATAATTTATACTGATAACATGTATGCTTGTTAAAAGTGTGTATGTGCTTGAGCTAAAATTGAGGGGATAAAGTTGTGGTACCATGTTGGGGGGCTTGCTATTTTTATTAAGCGGGTGTTGTTGAGCAAAATTAGGCGTTTAAAACCAATTTGGGGTCCCACGCAAGTTTGTTTTCAGCAGTAGTTGGAGAGCAATTATAGGAGTTAAATCTTATTTATGGTCTCATGCATAAGTGTTTTGAGCTTGTTGCAAATACTTAAAAATACAAAGAACACATGTTATTGTAAATATCATGTTACAAGAGGGTTTCCTCAAGATGCAAATAACATGTTACAACAAGACACCAGCAGCAGCTCAAATGAGACAACAAAATAAAAAATTGTTTGTTATGTTTTGGCGGATGCCTAACCTATCCAAAACTCCATTTCGACACAACAAGGATGCTAGCGTAGTAAAATAAATAGAACAACAAATGCAAGTATATCAAGATCTAGTAATCTTTGCATAGCTGGCTTAAAGCTGAAATTCATATTTTTTTGATGGGGTTAAATCTTATTACCACAATGTTCCTTTATCTAGATTTCAATATGCTTCTAAAAGATAGATACAAAGTATTTGGGTGATTTGTTGTTGGACATGGCACCAAAACTAGGCACCATAATGCCCTTGCTGCACCATTTAGACCTCATCCCAAGTCCACCCAAACTTGTGCTAAGTCAAGCCTCCAACACATTAGAGTAGCGTAACACATTAGAGTCGTGACGATTACAATCTCACAATGTTATGTAGAGAGGATGAGCAGTTTGTCTCTTGCCCCCAATTATAATCATACAATGCCAATGCCATCCGTTGCCAATCTCAATCACAATCTCACAACTTCATGTAGAGCTTGTGCCATGCTAGGCCTCTAACACACATTAAAAGTACAATAATGTCAATCACAATCTCACAACATTATGTAGAGAGGGTGAGTAGTCTATCCTTGTGCCCCCAATTATCGTTAACTGAACCAGGCCACCACATTGATTGAACCATCCCATCATTGACTGAACCAAGCCACCCTAGTATCAATGAAGAAGAATTCGACAAGAGTCTAGTATCATTCACTGAACCAGGCCACCCTGTGAAAACATCCATGAAACGCATATTACTATTGACAATTGCTTGCAACGACATATTATAACTATGATCTTCGTCATGCCAATCACATGAACACTCATTAGATGGAAGTTTAAATTGGATGTGAGTTATATCTATAACACCACAACAATTTGTAAAACCTTGTTTTTTTTTTTTTCCGAAAACCTTCTTTCACGCGCTCAATCATTAAAATTGTTATTTGGTCATTGTATACGACTTCTCAAACGACTGTGCATAAACGTAATGAAGTTATTTGGTCATTGTATACGACAATCATTGTCATTCCAGACAATAATCGCAAAACTGCAATGACCACTTTTCTCTCAACTGACAACACCATACCCTTTATAGATCTTGTCAATAATAACAATATATGACATTGACAAAGGTCTTCATTCAACAATTCAAAAAGGGATGTAAATAATAAATAGGGAAGCCTAAAAATGCTACAAAATTGTTCGTTATCACATGTAACTTTAAAAATATAGTGGTTTTAACAATGCAATGAACGATGCTTAATATACCATTCATTGTACATCCTCCCTTCAAATTGAGAATTTGATAAATTTGTTTCAAGGATTGTATTTTCTTGCTTAGAAGTGATTGTGCAGATTTCTCCATCCATTTCAACATTTGAAGACTATGTACTTACAGATGAACATATCTTACGTTTCTTTGATACATGTTGCATATTATTTTAACCTTGAATATTATAGCAAATTTGCAATGCCAATTGGACAATAATAGATGCACTTGCCATGAGGATTGTTATTATTTATGTTGAACTAGAATTCATTTGAGGAGAACAAATGTTGTTGAAGATGACAATGCAAAATCCTCCCTACAAAAATAACAAATCCATAATCAAATCCCGATCAATGTCATTAAGAAGCTTGCACTTTGACTACAAAATATAACAAATTGTAATATCAACATACAATATGGTTTTATCAAATTCAACAAAGATGACAAGAAATAACATTAAAATTTCATCTTATACAATAAATCGCATGATGAACTTTATGATTACATTTAGAGTAACAACTACTATTTGGAAATAACAATGAGCTAGAACTTCAGTAGGTAATTCAATTTTTATTGAAGGTCATGTCACACATATAGCTTGACAAAAGTTACCTATAAGATGAAAAAATGCTACATAAGGAGAATAATCATTTATTGTTGGAAAATGATTCATTAATTTTAAGCATGGCTTGCCCAATAGAATTTAGAGCGGAAACCAAATTGACTTGCACATTGATCTTTTGTTCTTAAATTTTGATGAGCCTTTCCTCATTCACATCTTCTCTTTACATCCGTTGTTCAAGCAAAGCAAAGTCCTTTTCATGGCATTTCATTCGCCCCTACTCAACCATCTGTAGAGTAGTAATCATCGATTTATTGTTCTCAACAATAGTATCTTCTAGCCCTGTAGCTTTGGATATCGCTTTTCATTTTTTTCCCGTGGGTTTAGTTTTGATTGCTGCTTTGTGTTTGGCTCTCATAATAATTTTCATTCTTGTGTGGTGTAGAGAACTCCTCATCAGCGATATGGTTCATGTAAGAGCTATAAATGGTTATATTGTTGGGATTTATGGCTCTATATTGATCTCCATTACGTGAAATAGCTCTTTAAGATACTTTGGAGGGAGTTTCTTATCACTTATTTCTTGCACTATCATACTCCAATAATTGTCATGCCTGATGGAATTCAATCCCTGATTTTTTAAAAATCTAGTTGAATATGTTCCCATCAATCTCTACATTGGTTTGGTGTGCGATTCACACTATGAGCAACACTATTTTTGCACAATTTTCCACTTTTCAGAGTATGATATAGTCTTTTTCATGGCTCCACCAATGCACTGTGTTTCCCTCTCAATGTGTTTTGCAACAATCAAAACAAGAGTATCAGTAATACTCCAACGAGCTTTACCATTTTGGGGAGGAAAGACAGATGATTGATATTTTATTACCTCTGAGTGTGTGGGAGAAATATTTCCTTGAGGGAAAAAGTCATCAATGTGTTGGGGAGATTGTTCTTCATGGTTCATTTCTTCAACAAAAAAAATTCTCTGTTACATCGATGTCAACATTTTTCTCAATGTTTACTTACATGCTTGGAAGTTGGGTACTTGAAACATATTCATGAAATTTATCATTATTCAAGGACAATAGATCTGCATATTGCAAGTCATCCTCCAAAAGCAATGAAGTATATTTATAAAAACTAGATTTGTTAGGGATAGGATGATGCACATATTTATCCATGATAATATCTTTTTATACCTGCAATATAAAAAGAGAAAACATATTAAAAACACAAACATATCTGCCCTAGAAAACTTCTTTTGTCTAGACATATCTGTACACTATTGAAAAGAGTAATATAACAAACAATAATGAGAAGAGTTCTGATTAAGCAATTTTTTAAAATTAAATGATATTGCTACGGGCCAATGACAGACTCATGGTTGTAGTAGATCAAGGCTTTTAGCACCAAATTTTATTTAAAAATCACGGTAATATACCAAACAATATTAATATCGAATGATCTTAAGGCTGTGATTGAGTAATCTGTATTGTCATTGACATGAAAATATGGGTTGTGGGTGTCATAGAGGTCAAAATATTTTTATATATTTTTATTGTATGATCATATTATACAAGTAAAACAATAAAAAAAATTACAATAAAAAAACAAAGTTTAAATTTGGTACCTGAAATAGTTTTCTTTTTTGATTTTTTCAGCTTCATTGCTCTGATTTATTAGCTCCCCACTTAGATCTATCAATGCCTGCTCAAACTACATGTAAATATGGTGTACAATATTTCTTATGTGCATCTCAAACATATTTTTGGAGGGAAAAACAAGGAGGGAAACTAGATTAAGAAACCAAATCGCAACAAATCTGGAGAAAATTTCAAAGCGGGTGAATGATTTCTTCTGCCCCACTACTTGCTAGGGCTGGAAATTGTCCTCTTATCCTTAAGGTGCTGAGATGTTTTAACATGTTTGTCGGGTATTAGCAGTAGCAATTGAAAATGATTCGCACGGGACCTGGTTTGCAACAAAACATGAGTAGTGGCCCACAACATGGGACCACGCTCTAATTCTCTCTTTTTGAAAAGAAAACTTGCTAAATATAAGTGGTAGATTGGTTTGCATGTCAAACAAACATTGATAAAATAATGGATCTTTATTATTAAAAAGAATCATAAAAAAGAGTTAAATATTTAGAGGTGACATTTTAATTTATGAAGGGGAGTCCATAAAATGTGGCATATATTTTTAGGGTCTTTCATTGGGGAACCACGTTTCATTGGAGCATGCTGAGTGGTATTTTAAGGAAAAGCCACAATTTATATTAAAAGGAGCTTAAGTTTTAAATTGAGATAAATGTTTAGAGGGAGTAAACTTATTTGTTCGTTTAGGAAGGAAAATATAAGAAATATTTGCTAGAATTTAAACCATAAACAAACCTTGAATTACAAATTAATATTTTTATAGAAGAATGATTTTATTTAAAAGGGATATGAGTGTTGGTGTGGTGGTATTTAAGAGGCAACATTACTTTAAAGAGAGATTTTGTTGTATGGAGTAGGGTTCAATAGAGAGGGAGGTAGTGTTTTGATCCAAAATATAATGAGATGTTTTTATTTTACATATATAAAAACAAATCCTTGCATTCAAGGAAGTAGAATTTGTATGGACGAGAGAAAATATATAGAGAATAAAGGAGATTTCAAAATAAATGGGAGAAAAGAGTTTTATCAGAAGTTTGTGAACTTGCCTAAATTGTGCGTTCAACCATTGATTGAAGCAATTATTTCATTTCTATTTTTTTTCATATCGTGCCCTAGAGAAATGATCGGGAGTGTCAATGAGCTCAAATAGCACTTGTAGGCTTGAGGCTCTCTCTTCATAAGACTCCACTTATAGTATTCACTTACTAGTCATTGGATCTGAGTAAAAATACAAATAAAAGAAAGAATGTGGAACTATACATTCACTATACTACAGAGATGCAAAGAAATGCAACAAGAATTATATTGGCTAGCAAATCCATTAAAAAATCACAAACATTATGTCCAAGAAAGGAATGTTAATAATGAAAATATGGTTGAATAATGATTCCTTTTAACAAGTATTGCATCTACAACAAACAATCTAATTTATTTCAGACCAAGAATTACTAACAATTATTTCTTCTAAATCATGCAAACCTATAAAACCATTAAACTTGTTGGGCCCTAAATTGACTAAGTCCCAAAGCAAAAGGAGTGTGCACACAAGGCAAGTAAGTAAGAAGGTGCTCAAGGAAAGGCGCGTAAGAGAAGATGTTGGCACGCAAAATTAGAAGAGGGTTTGGGGACTTAACCACATTTGGGAGTGGTTTGGTATCACAAACTGTTGGTGTGCAGTTTAATGCGACAATGGGAACGCAAAGCGCAACTACGTCAGGCCCCTTACCTGCGGCATAAGGAGGATCTAGAGGATCCAGAGGGATAGGTCCTAGTGGATCTAGTGGTGGTGGTGGTGGAGGAAATTTAGGAGGAGGTCATGGTTCTACATTTGGTGGGCAAGGCCCACAACATCATCAACAAGTGTTTTATGAGATGTCGTTCCACTTACCTGATTATAAGGGTGTGGAAGATGCTTCAGAGCATGTGCACAAATGTGAGTTACTATGGCATGCAAAGGGAATCACTACGCTAGAGAGGAAGGCAAGTCAGTTTGAAACTATGTTGTAGGGGTGCACGCATAACTGGTATCGGAAGTATGACCCCCATCAGACGATGGTGGATTATACTGCGTTGCACGGTGAATTCTTGGAAGAGTTTCACATTCCTTAGTTTGAACAGAAGAGCATCAACGCGCTGAAGGAAATCCAACAAGGTATAACAGAGAGCATGCAAGAGTATGACGCACGTTTTAAGACTCTCCTATCGAAGTTATCATATGATATCCATCCATCACAACATGCTCAGTGTAATGCCCCGTTCGGCGGTTACCCTAGTTATTGTCGCAATGACCCTCTTGTGGAGCATCGAACAGCTGTGTGTAATTCTGATGTCTTGGCTCCATGGTCGGTCTTTGCTTCGTGTTCGCCTTCGAACGTTAACATCTAGTTTATCCCCTTGGTTACTTAGGTCTGTTCGCATGTTGTTTTAATCATTGTAAGTAATATTATCCTTTTACTTTTCTCTATTCATTCTACACGTCTAAATTTGTAGAACATGAGAAATCGTTTCTCTTTTCCCTTTTTGGTTGTTACCTATGACAGCTATTCCTTGTGATATGCTTATTTAATAGAGAATGAATAGCCAAATGTTATGGAAGACTTCTACAAACTTAGGTTTTGCTAAAGGATTTTTCTCTGAGCTAGGGTGCATTTTTTCTAAGCCAACATTTTATTAGTATAATGGTCAAAGCGTTTAACAAAAGAAGCAGTGACAAGGATTCTGGGAAAAAGCTATTTATTATTTGTCCCTTACTTGAGAACGTATATTCATAAGTTTCAAATAGAATATACAAAAGTATCATTATCAGTGGGCTTGGAGTAAATATATTGAGGCCCATTTGTTTTATATCTCATTCTTATAACCTTTTATCCACTGTAATAATGTCACATACTTTAACCTCTCCAAGTTATATAACACAAGGTTAATTTATTATTCTTATTATTTCCTTCATTGATATCAATGATTGTCCAAGACTATTGAAAGATGAAATCATGGTTCTGAATCTTTTTTTTGTTGAGCTCTCAGAGGTTCATTCCTATGTGTGTACTGAAAAATCCTCAAATGATTTCCTTGTAAAGATCGAAGTGGTTATTGACCTTTGGTCAAATATTTTAATTACAAACTACAGAAGGACTATTTGGCAGTTTATTGTGGTTAGAGTGGGTATCGATGGAAAAGCAAGGATGGAACAAGTAGCTGGCAACTGAGTATAGGAGAAGCTTCATCCAATGCAAATTTTCTGGGATCTTAAAAGCAAATTCAACCAACATTGAAGCTGTCACCGGGATGCTCTCAAATGAATTGCATTGTGTTAGAGCACAATAAAGAGTGGTGGCAACAGCCTATCTTTAAATATAAATTTAGGGCTACTCATGGGTGTGGAACGAGTAAATCTAGGGGGTGTTTGTAGATAGGAACTTAGTCTCTCTCATATTTCGTTGGAAGGATAGACTTTGAATAAGTGAATGCTGATTGTGTTTGTGAATAGGATTTAGTCTCCTCCCAACCACCTACCCTGCAGACTGTAATGGCCATTATGTTTTTACCTTGCGTGAGGGAGATGGGAGTCGGTGGAGTCTTGACTTCCTTCACCATGATCTCATTTTGATTCTTTTATTCAATGCGTATAGGTGGAGTGTTGGGCACGTTTTTCTTGGGAATGAAGGCGTTGGAAGGAGGGATGCATTCCTGTTTTCATTGCCTCTTTGACATGCTCTTTGTTTTGTTGCTGGCCGCTTGTTGAGTTGTGTGGTGAAGGGAACCTGTTTTTTTCTTGGCTACTCTGTTTCCCCTTCCGTGTGTGTGTTGCTATCTTCTGCCCTCTCCAGTTGGGTTTGATGCGGTGGTTATAGATGAAGCTTCAAGCTAATGAAGCAGGCGTGTTACCTCCACTTTCATTGGGTGCTGCGAGGTGTGTTCTGGTCGAGAGAGCCTCAGCAACAGCCTGCAACAGTGATTAGCTAGGCGGCGGGCATGTTGCAGTATGGTCAGAAGCCTTTTTGAGCGCTTCCAACAAGCAGGTTGTCCAACTATGTTGTTATCTGTTCAGTGTCGAATGCATCCTCAAATTCGAGATTCTCCTTCAAGATATTTTATCAAAATCGACTATGTGACAGTGAGAGTGTTACCAGGAGACCTGACAAATTTTATTGCAAAGATTCTCTATTGAGACCTTACTTGTTTTACGATGTAACTCATGGAAGAGAATCTCATAGGCGTGGATCTGTTTCATATCAGAATATTCATGAAGCACAATTTGAGATTCACTTTGCAATTATGAACTTATTAGGAGATCGATGAAGGATAGAGGAATTAAAAAGAAACTTGGATGTAGTTGGATTAAAGGCAATAAAATGGTGCATGCTTTTTGTGTAGGTGACAGATCACACCCACAGGCACAGGAGATCTATGCAATGTTGGAGAAAATGTCTTGGGAGATGAAGGTAGCAGGATATTTTTCAGATTCAGAACATGTACTGAGTGAACGGGAAAGTAAAAGTATTCCTCTGCCACCATAGTGAGAAGATGGCAATTGCATTTGGATTGTTAAGCCTTCCCCGTGGGACAACTCTCAGAGTTGTCAAGAACCTTAATGTATGTGTTGACTACCACACTGCACCAAGTTTTGTCCAAGATTGTTGCAAAGCAAATTGTTGTGAGAGATGCAAAGCGGTTCCATCACTTTAAAAAAGGAAAATGTTCTTGTAGAGATTATTGGTAATGCCATGTGAAGCAATCTGCAGACATAGTCTGGCACTATAACAAGGCGCACTGTGCCAGGTCTGCAGTGATAAATAAGGGACCAGATTTTATTTCCAGTTTCTTAAAAAAAAAAATTTATTCTAAGCACTTGTAAGATCTAGACATGGTGGCCGCCCTCTCCCTGACTGTACCAGGCGCTGCCATGAAGCTTGCATGAGAGATCTACGTGCTGAGGAAAATGAATGTTTTTGGAATGTGTTGTAGCTGCTGGAGCCTTGGTTCGACGTGGCTGCATTGAGGAAGCCCCAAACAGGCATGATAAGACTAACCCTCTCTCTTAATGATTTATTTCCTTTAGCATTTGGATAAATCGACCTTTGCAATTTTGTTTGACTGCTGTAGATGTGGGTTTCTTTTGGAATGTTGATGTGTTTTTGTTTTACTAAGTAAATAGCGTTTGGACTCTGGATATTATATAACATGCATTTACATATATTGACTCTTTCTTGAAAGAGATGCCCAGAAAGAGATGGGTTCCAAATGACTTTTAATCATAATTGCATGAACTGATCTCTCTCCCCCTTTACAGTTTATCTTATTTACTATTTGAGTAGAAGAAATATCTACATCGATTCTTGCCTACTGATCTTATAATGTTGGTTTATCTTTTTGCCTTGATTATTCCTTTGAATGATGGTTTCTGTAGAAAATATTATGGAGCGTGAATGAGGTTTATAATTTTTCTTGTATTGTTTATATTATGTAGAACATGGCTTGAAAAAAGGAAATTTCCGATATGACTGTATTTGGATTTTACTGTGGTTTTATAATAATATAAAACTCCCATTAGGATTGGGGGCTTCTATTTGGGAAGAGTCATACTAGTTTTATTGGTCTTTCTAGATAGCTCCATCTGAGTCATTCGATTATCATTTACCTTGGGGATTATTGAAAACCCCTCACCAGGCCCTCTGCTATTATTATTACTATGAGCTTATTATTAGATTGGAACCCTCCTGAAGCATGCGTTAATGGGTTTTCTATGACCTTTACGAATATGTTATGCACACAAGTCATTATCCTGTGTGGATAATTCTTTGGCTTAATTTTGAGGCACTACTTGGATCTTTGAATCGGTTAAAGTAATATTGGATACATCGAACTCTCATGAATGTCGAAATTCTTCAAGTTTGATTGATATGTGATGTCCTCATGCATATGAATTCAGGCAATGCTTGAAATATGAAATTATAAATTTATCTTATACTTTGACCTTGAAGCTTGTCGAAAGATTTTTGGTAGGAAAACAGATGAATAGGGAAGTTAAGATAACTACCCTAAAATGGAGTCATGCATAGCCTTAAGTAAAGGTGACAGCTACCATAATGGGACTGTGCATACCATGTATGACAGTAAGGATATAAGTCCACCTGAAATTATTTAAATTCATTTTATAGAACAATAATTAATACCCGTAAATTGGGGTATGCAAGTGGAGGTTAAATTATATAACATGGTATATTATGTTATCAGGTAACCAGTAAGGATAAATATGTTATTTCAATACTTGGTTAACGAGTGGAATATTTTCTGGCATTTACGATGATTATTATGTTAGCTAAAAAAAATTGATACTTGCATCTCAATTGGGAGTTGAGATAATGTTGATACTTGTATTTATAGTGGCTTGGACCGCGCTTACATATCTTAGTTAGTCAAATGTATCTTTGACATATTAGCAAAACATGACAATTTTGTTGATCGTAACTCATTCCAATGAGTTGGACCCTTGTACTAATAGAAACATATAAAGACATGGAATAAGCAACCAAAAGGATACCTAAATAATATATGAACTTGTGGATTGGTGGAATCTTTGTTAACATAAGTATATCCTTAAAATTGTGAGATAAATATCCAAATTATACTTACATATCACTGGTTTTCTATGAAGGTTTGATACTTGGGTAATATCGATGAATAATATAAGATTGATACTTGTATTTATTATATAAACTTAATGTCGTTGGTGCTTTTATTTAATTGAAAGATAATATTGTTGGATACTTATATATGTGAAGTAGGTCGAGGGTATTAGGTGAGCGTTATTATTATTACTGTAATTTAAGTATGATTTATTGCATGGTTAAGGTTGTATATCTAGTCACTTGGAATTGTGTCCTTATGTAAGCAGATCTTAAAGAAGTGAACATTAATGAGTAGGAAATGTATTATCATGAGATGTGCAGTTAAGTTTTAAATGTATGTTAGAAATTTATTTGATAAGGAGTATTGCAAACTTTCATTTATTTAAATGCTAGATGGCATAAATTATTAGGTGAGGTTTATATCTTATCATGCTCAGTTCTAGCGAACTGACTCTAATAAATATTTGTGCAGATGGATTATGCGAGTAGATTAAAGGAAAAGAGTGTAAAAGTTTCATCAGTTCAAATTATGAAGTTCTTTGTAGAAAGTTCAATGCGTTGTAAATTTTGTAACTTTGCTTGCAAGGAGTTTAGAAGATCTCTTGTCTTGGTATGTTTGGAAAACTACGTGGTGAAGTGTTCTTTCCCTTTTGTTGTTAGACTAGTAACTTACCTTGGTGAGAAATGATATTCAATCATTACATTGGCATAAGTATTGTAAAACCTTGATTTTGAGAATAAAGTGTTAAGTCAAAACTCTCTGACACCTTGTAATGATGTGATATAAGTAAAATTAAATGGAGTGGTTAACCCTTATAGAAGTTAACTAAAATATATATATTTAGATAAATTAATGTAGAGATGACTTACTTGAGAACAATAGATTCCTGAAATAATCAAAGGAGAAACTATCCTTGTAAAGTAAAATTTTATAATTTTGATATCCCTAGCTAAACTAGTGAACACTACCCCTTTTGGGTGAACTCTTAAACAAGCTTAAGGGAAAAACAATGGTTAGTTTCTGGAAGATAATAAGATTTAGCAAGTAGGAGAAGACTTTAAGTGAACTACTCTACAGTGTATAAGAAAATAACTCAGTTGGTAAGATGAATTTGTGCGAATCATATATTGAATCTTTCTGAAAACATAAGTCATGAGTTAAAGGGTGTTTTATCAAAATAAATAACCTTCAATCATTTCTTACTGTGGCTTGCCCTAGCTGTGAGAGTGTCATGTGGTTGGACTTCTATGTTGTTCTGTCAAAAAAAGAAAAGTGTATTATCCTTTTGGGTGTGAACGTTTCCGTGCTGACCTTGTGGTCATCCCCGTAACAAGTGGTTCCTAGAGTTGGTTGTAAATCCTTGTGACGACATGTTGTGTCGTGTTATGTGTCGAAGCAAGTCAAAAAAAAATATCTTGTCTTTTACTGTGTTGTTCGTGTGTGAATTTTTGGGTCGTTACACTCAGTGAGGTAGTGGGAAGTGTTGATATCTGGACTTAGCCCATTTCCTAGAAGCCCAGATTAATGCCATGATAAAGGAACTGTAAATATTTTCTATGAACTCAGCTCATGAGACTCATAGTGGTTTACGATACATGGGTTGTGAAGTAGAGGGACACACAAAGGATAGTTTCCCATGAAAGTTGGTGCATCATGTGTCAGTAGATTGTGAAATATATCACGAGGATCATGATGCAAGTAGATGCCCATTATTACAACTGTGAAATCATAAGAATGTGTCATGCTATTGTAATATTTACACATCCACTACTCATGATATGAAGGACTGTCGATTGATAGACCAAATCCATGACGTCATTGATCTCGGTGTGCGCCAGACCAGCATTGGGAGCAGTTCTAAGGCTGAGGATCGTCAGTATGAAGGGTGAGCGGATGGAGGAGGTCGAGGAAGAGGTTTTCGTGGAGGTTTCAGAGGTTGTAACGGTCGCGGAGGAAGAAGTGACTTTCCCCGTGGGACCTGTTACAATTGTGGATCGACTGAACACTACAAGCGCGAGTGCCCTGACTTGTTGCAATGCTCATGGTGTGGGAAGAAGCACAAGTATGAAGAGTGCCCGGAGTTGTATGACCACATGAGCAAGAATCAGAAGAAGGACAAAGGTGTGGGGATGGTGAGTGTAAAGAGGACCGACCCACAATGGATGTCTGAGGGTAGTGCTTAACTCGAGCTAGAGCATGTTTTGGTCACTACACATGCTGAGGCTGCACGTGCCTGAGAGGAACCAAAGCAGAGGCCCCTTATCACAAGAGAAGAAGTGTTACATGGGAAATATCTTGATCCTACCCACTAGAAGGAAGTGTACCAAGAAACCATGGAGGTGATTAGGAGTTTGCAAGGAGAAATCTAATGTCTGAAGGAGCAATCATGCCAATTAGAGCAGAAGAAGAGTGTTGAGGTTCCTCAGCAGGATATGGATGAGGTTAGGGAAGTGTGTCGAATGTTGAGGTAGGAGAACATTATTCCCATGTTGGGAGAATGGCTGAGGGAGAAGGTACCATGCGCTAGAGGAGGGCATGAGAGACAAGTCTTACATGCTAACCTACCTCCTCACAACATTGATTATGACAAGGAGATCACACTGAATGCAGTTGTTGATGGGTGGCTCCTGAGTAATATATTGATTGACATAGGCACGGAGGTCAATGTCCTTACTCTAGATGCATGGAATCAAATGGGGAGGCCCCCATTGCAGCCATCTTTGAATGTGTTGTACATGGCTAACAGGACAAAGGCCATGCCTCTAGGGGTGTTAAAAGGTGCATCCATTACTATTCAAGGGGAAAAGTTTATTGGAGACTTTGAGGTCCTAGAGCTTGCTGAGGCTGATAGTTTCCCAACATTACTTGGGCACCCTTGGTGCTATGCAAACAATGTTGACTTGTGTTTCAATAAGGGCTACATCAGTTTTGAGAACAAGGAAGAGTGTGTGATCATTCCACTAACTGATGGATGGTCTACGCCGTATGTGGAGCCATTGGGTGAAGAAGACTTAAACAAGATATATGTGCGCACCATCAGGGACCCAGAGTTCATTCAACCATCGAAGGAAGGGGTCATTCAATGGGATGATGCACAGTCCATAAGTGATACAACCAACGTTGCTTGTGACAACTAGGTGCATGGGACATACGAGTTGGTTGGAAGGCATCTGAAGGATACTGAG
The DNA here is from genome assembly GCA_019776745.2 of Taxus chinensis. Lineage (NCBI taxonomy): Eukaryota > Viridiplantae > Streptophyta > Pinopsida > Cupressales > Taxaceae > Taxus > Taxus chinensis. The sequence goes on from CM034153.1 coordinate 591,485,897, forward strand.
ACTCAAGTTGTCAGAATGCGCTTCAGTTAGGTGCTTGGGAGGAAGGAAGTTGCCACAGTACACTGGGGAAGCCAACCCTGATGTCTTTCTGTGTGAAATGGAGACCCAGTGGAAGTGTCAAGTGGAGAGAAGGAATATGCTTACCTATACTTTGTGCGGACATAACAACACGTTGGTGGGTGACACATCGAGATAATCTTCTAGAGTGGCATGCGAAGTGAGAATCACGCTCTCTGTTAGGTTTCTCCGAAGTAATGCACCATCTCAAATTTGTGACTATGATGGGAAGGGATCCACCTCATGCCATGTTCAGGAGTGTGAGAAGACTTGGATGGGAGGCGTAGGAAGCTTTACCTCCTTCCCTATGGGTGCATAAGTTCTATTCCACCTTACAGGGTTACGTGCGTGCATGGTATATTCATTCAGAGTTGCAACGTCAGACAGGGAACTGGCAGGAGTTGATGGATCTTGTTCAAACATTTGAATATCGGAGTACTAAGCCATCGGTGAATGAGGTGTTGCAGGTAGTCAAGCGCCTTACCTTGGGAGACAGTGCCATGGCGGAGGACAGGATTCTAGAGCTGTTAGGTGAACCAGAGTTGGGGGCGCGCTTTGTGGAGGAAGAATAAGAGGAAATACAACTTGAGCGCACCTTCCTGGAGAAGGAGAAAGGAAAGTTGGTCTACTTGATAGATGATGAAGAGGTGGAGAACTTGGATGTTAGCCATACAGAAGGTACGTGTGAAGTGTTAGATAACACTGATGAGAAAGCGTGTGTTTACACAAAGCCATTGAAGACAAAGAAGGTTAACATTGGTATGGAGGCAGAACCAAAGGAAGCTATTATTGGGGACTACTGGATAGGACCAGGAGGTCTCAAAGATTATTGAGCTTCTATGTGATTTTCAGGATTTGTTTCCACGTGGGTACCATGAACTTAAAGGAGTTCACCCCTCACTAGGAGAAATGAGAATCAAGTTAAAGGATGGTGTGTGCCTGATTCAGAAGAGACCTTACAGGATGAATCCTGAATCTACGCGTCAAAGTTAAGGAGGAGATTGATAAGATGATAGCATCTGGGATCATAGAAGTCATTGAAGAATCTGAATGGGTAAGCCTCGATGGTCATCAGTATCAAAAAGGATGGGAGAATAAGGATTTGCATTGACTATAGGGATTTGAATGTAGTATGTGTAATTGATCCTTTCCCAACCCCGTTCACTGAGGAGATCCTGGAAGGAGTAGCTGGGTGTGAGATCTATTCATTTACAGATGGGTTTTTGGGATATCACCAAGTTTGAATTGCAAAGGAAGACCAAGAGAAGACAACTTTCACCACTGAATGGGGAAGTTTTTCCTATACGGTAATGCCTTTTGGACTGAAGAACGCACCTACTGTGTTTTCACGCATTGTGGTTCAGGCATTTCAGGACTTCATTCACAAGTTTCTTCAAGTCTACCTAGATGACTGGATGGTTTATGGATTAGTAAAAGACCATTGTGACAATCTACGGTTGATGTTTGAGAGATGCAGGTAGTTGAGCATCTCCCTGAATATTAAGAAGTGTGTTTTTGCCACTCCTTTTGGCACGTTGTTGGGACACATTATTTGCAAAGAAGGCTTACTGGTAGACCCCGCAAAATTTGTTGTTATAGTGGGATTAGAGGAGCCTACCAGTCAAAGTGCGGTGCATGGGTTCCTAGGGCATACAGGGTACTATAGGAAATTCATCAAGGGATATGCCCAGATTTCCGTGCCCCTGGAAGAGCTATTGAAACATAAAAGTAAGTTCTATTGGGGAGAGGTGCAACAGGTGGCATTTGACATGTTGAAGGAAAATCTTACCACCGCACCCATTTTGCATTTTCCCTCTTGGGATAAACCTTTTCATGTGCATGTTGATGCATCTGGGATGGCGATTGGAGTAGTCTTAGCACAACCTAGAGAGGGATTGTTGATCATCCCTTGTGTTTTGCTAGTAGGAAGCTTACTCCAGCAGAACAAAATTATACCACCACAGAGCGCGAGGCATTATCAATGATCTACGTGTTGCACAAATTTAGGTAGTATTTACTAGCAACTCCTTTTATTTTCTACACAGACCACATGACATTAAAATACTTGGTGAACAAGCCCATTTTGCAAGGGCGCATATGTCGGTTGGATACTATTGTTTCAGGAGTTTGAGTTTACAGTTGTGGTGAAACCAGGGAAAAGTAATTTGGGACCTGATCATTTGTCATTTTGGGACCTGATCATTTGTCAAGAATTACTTCAGGTGAGGATGCACAGAGCATTGAGGATACGATGCCAGATGCACAGTTATTCAGGCTACAACGCATGCCCTCTGACTTGGAAGATATTGCTTTGTTCCTACGAATGGGTGTGGTGCCAGAAGGGATGAAGGCATTAGAAAGGAAGCAGTTAGCCATACATGTCATGCCCTATATGTTAATTGGTGGAGACTTATACAAGCTAGGTCGTGATGAGGTTTTGCGCCGGTGCGTGCTAGAGCATGAGCACTACAATCATGGAAGAGGCTCATGGTGGAATTGTAGGAGGACACTATGTGGGGAATGTGACCATGTGTGTAAGATCCTTTTAGCTGGCCTTTGGTGGGAAATGGTTTACAAGGATTGTATCGAGTATTGCAAGGCCTGTGACCATTTCCAGTGCCTTGGTAAACCAGGGAAAAGAGATGAAATGCCATTAAGGCCTATCGCCAGTGCAGAGCCATTTGAAAAGTGGGAAATTGACTTTGTAGGCCCTATTACCCCAGCCGCGAAGGATAGGTTCACGCTATATCATTACATGCACAGACTATCTTACACGGTGGGTAGAAGTGGCACCTACGAAGGATTACATGATGATGACAACAACTAGATTCTTGTGGGAGAATATAATCAACAGGTATGGATGCCCGCTGAGTTTAATGAGTGATAGGGGTACTCATTTTCTAAATGAGATGGTTAGAATCTTGTTGGATGAGTTCATGGTGGCCCATCACAAGACTACCCCTTATCACCCACAAGCTAATGGGACAGTGGAAGCTTTTAACAAAATTTTGAGTCACACGTTGACCAAGATTTGTGATGTTGGGAGAAAGGATTGGGATGATAAAGTTTCTGTCATGTTATGGTCATATCAGACTACTTATAAAAGACTAAACAAGGCCACACCTTTTCAATTGGTGTTTGGCATGGAGGTTGTGTTACCATGTTGAATTCATGTTACCATCCCTGTGTATTGCATGCAAGAGGATTAGCTGATGAACAAGCATTAGAGGAAACATTGATAAGTTAATGGAGTTGGATGAAAGGCGAGCCATAGCACGATGGAGTCAGAAAATGGAAAAATCTAGGCAGAAGGCATGGCATGATAGCACATCAAGAATAAAAAGTTTGAGGTTGGGCAGATGGTCCTTCTATATGATTCTAAGTTTCTGCGCCATCCTGGGAAACTCAAAGTGCATTGGTTGGGGCCATACATTATCACTTGCATACTTAATTCAGGTGCTTTCCAATTAGAGGCACTTGATGGAACAAGGTTTCCTGGTTACTTTAACGGGAGTAGGTTGAAGCCCTACTATAAATAAGTCTTCAGTGTGTTTGTAAATAAGGCAGTATTGCCATTTAGCTTAGGATTTCCCTTAATGCATTTTCCTTTCTTTGTGTTTCCCTTTTTCATCGCTTTGCTTTGTCTTTTGTTTGGTTTGTTGTGGGTGCTTGTGCACTGGTAGCCAATTACTTTTTAAAGGGTTTTTATGCACAGAGGACCGCACATCTATTTAGTGTGGGGTGGAAGTGAAAAAGAGAACTTTGGAAAAGAAATAATGCAGTAAGTGTTGAGAGCAATGTTGGATAGGTGGCCCAAGTTAAGAAATAAAAAAGGCATGGGTTCAGAAAGGTGTAACAGAAGTGTTCATGAGAGAAGATTGGTGTCAAAAGGCTTTGAGGAAACCACGTACAAGGGTAAAAAGTGTAGAGCAACATGAGGTAGGCGAAGGAAAGAACTTGGTAAAGGATGCAGAGGTTGACATACTTTGGCACAGGGGGTGCGTGCAAGTTAGTCTGTTGTCAAAGAAGTCTTGTGCCAGAAGGTTGGAAATTTTCATGTGAGTTTGCGCACAGAGGGAAAGCTGGACAAAATGTGTGGAGGGATGTCATTGGAAAAATCTGACTTTATTGCATTCGTACATTGGTAGGTGGCATCAGAGTTTGTGTGGAAAAACAAAAAGCTATAAATAGAAGGTTGGGGGTGAGTTATTCTTTTACCTTGCATTTGTGTTGAAGAGCTCTTGCGAACTAGGGCATCCTTGCGAAGAAAAATTTGTGGAGATTTGTGTGTGTAGAAGAAGATTCAACGGATTTGTGAACAAGAGTGGAAAGGGAGTACATGGGCGTGGGTGGAGAAGTGTGTTTGGAGGATTCCCATGGGTGTTACGCCATCTTGTGGAAGGAACACTTTCCAGGTTAGGGTTTGCAGAGCTAGGGCATGGGATTTGGAGTTTTCGCAGAGGAGTAAAGCCGCAGGGTTTGAGAGTTAGGGAAAGAAGGAAGGAAGAGTTTACAAGGACTGAGGAGAAGAAGAAATGGACACCAAGGAAGGGATCTAATGTTTCACCAAAGAAGGGAAAAGGCAAGGGCAAAGCAAAACCAACTAGTTTTCGACCAGTTTTAATGAAGAGTGGTACGTAGAGATGCAGTACCCAGATGGCATGTTGTTAGGGAAGGAATGGGTATCTCACATATGCAAGATGGCCATGAGTGACTACAACCATCAGAAAAGCACCACTGAAAAATAAATGACACTGGAGTTGGTTCACCCCATGGGAAGGAGGACATAGGATGGAAAACTGTGTATGATGACGAGGTGCAAACCAAGTTGGAGAAGGTTGGACTCTTGCAGCTCTACGAGCTGCCCTATTTCGGAAAGCCCGAAAGGTTATACCAATGGCTGATGTCACGTGTGCATGAGGATCACTTTTATTTTGTAGGATGGAGAATGTGCATAACTCCTCAGCTGATTTCCAAGTACACTGGCATTATCTGTGAAGGAGAGCCACTAGATGATGACTTGTGTGACAAGGAGGCCATCAAGAAGATAGTTGTGACATATGAGTACAAGAAGGGTTCATGCTATTTTGATATCTCTGTGATCACTGACCCTGTCATGAGGATGGCCATGCACTTGGTCACAAAGTTGAATGGGAAAGAGAGGTGGACACAGGTAAACAAGAGTTGGTTGAATGTTTTCCACAAGATCTCAGAGGGAACAATCTACAACCTTTCAGCCTTTATCACAGAGGAGATCATAGACACCGTGCGTGATGGAGAAAAGATTATGTATGGTAACGTCCTTCTCACCATTGTGTTTTCAGAAATTGGAGTGCCCGATGGGCCGGATAAATATGTTTGGGAGTACCCGGATGAGGACCCCTCCCCTGCTAAAATATTTGAAGCCTACACTTGTGACACGATGATGGTTTCTCATAAGGCACGCTTGGAGAAGTGGTACAAATGAATGTGTGATGCATTCGGGGTAGAGTGGAGAATTCCTGAACAATTTTTGACATTGGTGGATGGAGAGGCTGAGTTTGTTGTGTATCAACACTTTTGTATGGCAGGTTTACTTTGACTGATGGCACCAAGAGCCCTTGGTGTAAGTTTCCCTTCTCTTTCACAGTGCAATACTTTCAGAGCATGGTCAATCAGTTTAAGGAGGCGAAGAAACTTAGATTTGATCTAAGTGTAGTAGATCAGGATTACGTGAGTTGCACTGAATTGGTGTATCCCAAGAAGTGTGCTTATGTTGAGAAGTATGTCTCTTATGACGTACATATGTTGAAACTGGTGACATTTCCTATTGCAGGGAGAATGACAACAAGGGTGTATGTACGTCTAAGGCCCAAATTTGAAAAGGGTGCTTATGTTGAGGATGATGTATCTATCCCAGAAGACCCCACCGGGAGGAAGAAAGTGGTAATAAAAAGAGGGAATGAGAGGAGACTCTGACAGAAAAGGTGTCGAGCGTGCATACAGTTCAGACTATGGGGGCACAAGAATCTGTGTGGGCACGAGCACTTACACTCGCAGGAAGAAGTCCACTGTGAAGGAGTCACCCTGAGAGGGAAGAGTTACCAGAAAAAGAAGAGTCCCCTGTGTTAGAGGAGTCACCAAAGAAGAAGAAGCAGAAAGTGGTGCAAGGCTCAGACTCTGAGGAGACAAAGAGCATGAAGGGTGATGACTCTGAGGAAGAGGATGAAGAGCATGAAGAAGGTAAGAGTCCCCATGTTCACAATATACATGAGTCTGATGAAGAAGATATGAAGAGAAGAATGGGGATGAGGAGGTGCCCATAATAAAGGAGGAAGTGAGGAAGTAGACATGCATGCTCAGAAGACCTCGACCCCGACCAGAGAACAAATAGATGACACAGTAGAGAAGGAGGTGGTGGGTATTATACAATAGTTAGTGGAGCATGAGGTGGAGCAACACCGATGAAGTGCTAAAGGAAACAGAGGAGAGCGTGAGCATAGGAAAAGAATATGGAAGCATGGGTGGAGATCCCAGCCTAGCAGTAAGCTTCCCCAAGGTAGTGCGCACAGGTGGAAAGGGGTAGTAGTAGTGGCACAGGAACATGCCATGACTTACATTAATGATCCAAAAAGGTACTGTGTGCGCGTTTCCAAAGCACAGTGCCCACAGACCAACTCCTCGCTTGGTCTTCTTTTGATGAAGAGGGTGCATACCCACGCACAAGGAAAATGCTATCCTGGGCTTTTGAGTCCCACGTTGATGAGCCTGAGTTTGAGGTTAATAGTGATGCATTGATGAAGACACCAGATGCCAAGGGAATAAACCCTCTTGTGAATGCCCAGCAGCTGTTGGATGAGAAAGTTTGCAATGCACTCAACAAAGTGTCGGTGGAGGTGGAAGCAAGACTTTTTGGTAGAAATGATAGAATAAGAGTCTTGGAGGATGAGCTTGGGAAAAAGAATGAGGAGATCATTGAGAGGGATAGGGAGATAAAACAGAAGGAATTGATCAATGCGCAGTTAAGGCATGAGCTGAGGGATGAAAAGGTGAAGGTGCATGAAGTCTACAAAAAGATAGAGGTTATTTCAAATGCCATTATCTTAAAGCACCCAGACCTGGCCCCTCCTGAGCAGAAGTACGAGTCGACCATGCACTGCTTGGAAGACTTGATGCACATACTCACCATGGAGAGGCAACCACTTGCATTGGAGTTGGCAGAAGAGGTGATGGCATGCCAGAAGGAAGAAGAAAAGTTGAAGATTGGGGAGACAATAACTCAGTACTCTGAGCTCCTTGCCTCAGTGATGACCGCAATGCAAATGGCTGGAGTTGTGTATGACAACTGTGGCGACAGAGATAGAGTAGCAAGCATATTGGTTGCTACCCATGAGGTGGATCTGAAGGAGTTTCAAGAGAAAAACAAGGGCAATAGGGTGGAGTGAGATAAAATCTTGGCAGAGGTTGAGAAGAAGTCAGAGGTGATCGAAACCTTGAGGGTTTCGATTAAAAATAAACTGAAGGAATTGTACCCCCAAGTCACTCGCAGGATGGACGCGTTGGGTGACCTTAGCAAGCAGATGGAAAACATCACAGATACGCTGAAGGCTAAGGGAGATGAACTAAGTTTTGATGAGGTTAGCATGTTGGTGGGTGATTTACTTCAACATGCGCAGGGTGAGGTAGATGCTTGGGATAAAATTGAAGCATCCATGAAGAAAGACTTCCCACTCCTCATGCAGCAGTAGCAGGATCCCTCTATTCTTCCATTTCTTTATTCAATTGTAGATTATTTCATTTCTCCTATTCTTTATTCTTTGGTGAAAGAGCAAGAGTGTTTCTGGGGATGGATAACATGCGTAGTGTGGGGTAATGTTGGGCCCTAAATTGACTAAGTCCCAAGGCAGAAGGAGCGCGTGCACGTGCAAGGCAAGCAAGTAAGAAGGCACTCAAGGAAAGGTGTGGGAGAAGAGGTTGGCGTGTGGAAGCAGAAGAGGGTTTGGGGACTTAGCCACATTTTGAAGGCGGTGTCACAGGAGAAACACGTGAGGGCCCGAGTAGGCGTGATGAATGGATAAGGTGCCATCCTGGAGCCTTGGAGGTCAAGAAAAGAATATTCCATGTAGGGAATATTCCCAGGAGGATCATTACAGTTAGTGGAGGCCTTTGCAAGCTGGCATAAGCACTTGATCGATCATGGAGGACCACACTTCCACTTGGCATGTGATCTTCTCATGGGTGAAACTATGGCGGTGAATCCAAATTCTATTTAAAGGAGTGCTTGGGTCTGAAATAAAAAGAGAGTTGAGAGAGGCAAAAAGTGCAATGAAGTGCAAGAATGTTGTTACTAGGCATATATGTATGTGCTCGGGTTTGAACAAGGGTTGTAATGGGAAAGCATAGCTAGGATCTCTGTTCAGAGTAGTTTTGTAGGGTTGGAATGTTATTTCATGATGTATATGGTCTGAGATGACCCTGTTTGATGTAATATGGCTACTGTAAATGGATTTAATCAATATATGGAGCTTTGTTTTGTGTATTTGTGTTTATGGACTAAACCCTAGTGTATTTTCATGTTATTCATGGTTTAGATCTATTTCCATTATGTTGTTGTGATGTTTATGCTTATCTCATGGAGCATTTATGCTTAGAACTAGATCTACTACCTCTGTATTAGATTAAATGCATGTGTTCTTGTTCTGCAAACCTTTCCTCCATTAATGGTGGAACATTCTCACAAGGCTCACATAAAGGAGGGGCTCGGTGCCCATGTGCACCTTGGGTGAGCACCCAACACTTGGGTGATAGGCCTTGTGCGCTTGGGGTTAAGAGAAAGATTAGAGGATAGCAAAAAAATGGTACAAATTTTGGTCCACATTAACAAATCATTCAGATAGTGGATCTAGTAGTAGTGTACTTTGCCAAATAATTTATTAATTTAGTAGAGTGTAAATGAGTAAAAATGTGGACAGTCAAAAGCATAAAATTATTTAAGTTGTAGTAATTTTCCCCAAAACCATCGGGCAACCATTATTTTTTAACAATTTTTGATATCTTGGGAGTTTAAGCTATGCACGTGGGCACATAAAATGGTTTTTATATGTAAAGTATATATGTGTGTATAGAGAAAATTATAAGATTTCAAACTACACTAATCTAGCATTTTGAAGCGGCTGTAGCCACCCCCCAAAGTTAGGGTGCTCAATGATTGGGCCCTCTCCTCTATTGTATTTCTAATAAATATATTTTACTCATCAATGTGCTCTAATCACTTGATACTCTAGATTAGGAATCTGAGATTGACAATAGGGATTTTACTGAATAGAAATTAGATGTAATTATGGAAATTAGAATGTACTAGGAATATTCTAAGGGCATAAGATAACTAAAATACTTGTTTTATTAGGGAGAATTAGAGTTTTAAAAGTTCTTTCTATTTATTTTTTAGTTATTAAAAATTTAAGGTTAGTTGTCAGGCAATGGAAAATAGGTCAAATATAGAGAATAATAAGGAAAATGAGTAAGTTTTGATTAACAATTTGAGGTTAGTTTTCAAAAATAGGTAGTGGAAAATAGGTCAAATATAGAGAATAATAAGGAAAAGGAACAAATATTGATTAGAATCATACCACTTTATGGGTTTCGTAATCAAAATTATGGTATTACTGTCTTGGTGATTATTGGATATTACAATATTGATTTAATGGTTGTATTTGACACAGAAGGATAATCTTTATACATAATGCCACCAATGTGCATACATAAGCACATTGATGGGATATGCTATCAACTATTGCATCAACTTAAAACCATTTTTTTCTTTAAAATAAATGGAAATTGGCACAAACCATTTCATTGCTTCAGTAGTAGAGTTGGTCAATACATGTCATGGTTTCCAACCATAGTGGCAGTGAGGTTGTTTTTTGTTAAAAATATGTTGAATGTGTGTTTTTTGACATAATTGAAAAACACAATGTGTGTTTTTCAACATAGTATTAAAAAAAGCTAAGTTAAATGGTAGGGAATTATTTATAGGTTTATGTATCATGCATGTACATTGATGCATTTTGTATACAAAATAGTCAATGCCTTA